>OY282643.1:94137053-94383486 GCA_958299015.1 Tetanocera ferruginea
TTAATTTTAATTTTAATTTTAATTTTAATTTTAATTTTAATTTTAATTTTAATTTTAATTTTAATTTTAATTTTAATTTTAATTTTAATTTTAATTTTAATTTTAATTTTAATTTTAATTTTAATTTTAATTTTAATTTTAATTTTAATTTTAATTTTAATTTTAATTTTAATTTTAATTTTAATTTTAATTTTAATTTTAATTTTAATTTTAATTTTAATTTTAATTTTAATTTTAATTTTAATTTTAATTTTAATTTTAATTTTAATTTTAATTTTAATTTTAATTTTAATTTTAATTTTAATTTTAATTTTAATTTTAATTTTAATTTTAATTTTAATTTTAATTTTAATTTTAATTTTAATTTTAATTTTAATTTTAATTTTAATTTTAATTTTAATTTTAATTTTAATTTTAATTTTAATTTTAATTTTAATTTTAATTTTAATTTTAATTTTAATTTTAATTTTAATTTTAATTTTAATTTTAATTTTAATTTTAATTTTAATTTTAATTTTAATTTTAATTTTAATTTTAATTTTAATTTTAATTTTAATTTTAATTTTAATTTTAATTTTAATTTTAATTTTAATTTTAATTTTAATTTTAATTTTAATTTTAATTTTAATTTTAATTTTAATTTTAATTTTAATTTTAATTTTAATTTTAATTTTAATTTTAATTTTAATTTTAATTTTAATTTTAATTTTAATTTTAATTTTAATTTTAATTTTAATTTTAATTTTAATTTTAATTTTAATTTTAATTTTAATTTTAATTTTAATTTTAATTTTAATTTTAATTTTAATTTTAATTTTAATTTTAATTTTAATTTTAATTTTAATTTTAATTTTAATTTTAATTTTAATTTTAATTTTAATTTTAATTTTAATTTTAATTTTAATTTTAATTTTAATTTTAATTTTAATTTTAATTTTAATTTTAATTTTAATTTTAATTTTAATTTTAATTTTAATTTTAATTTTAATTTTAATTTTAATTTTAATTTTAATTTTAATTTTAATTTTAATTTTAATTTTAATTTTAATTTTAATTTTAATTTTAATTTTAATTTTAATTTTAATTTTAATTTTAATTTTAATTTTAATTTTAATTTTAATTTTAATTTTAATTTTAATTTTAATTTTAATTTTAATTTTAATTTTAATTTTAATTTTAATTTTAATTTTAATTTTAATTTTAATTTTAATTTTAATTTTAATTTTAATTTTAATTTTAATTTTAATTTTAATTTTAATTTTAATTTTAATTTTAATTTTAATTTTAATTTTAATTTTAATTTTAATTTTAATTTTAATTTTAATTTTAATTTTAATTTTAATTTTAATTTTAATTTTAATTTTAATTTTAATTTTAATTTTAATTTTAATTTTAATTTTAATTTTAATTTTAATTTTAATTTTAATTTTAATTTTAATTTTAATTTTAATTTTAATTTTAATTTTAATTTTAATTTTAATTTTAATTTTAATTTTAATTTTAATTTTAATTTTAATTTTAATTTTAATTTTAATTTTAATTTTAATTTTAATTTTAATTTTAATTTTAATTTTAATTTTAATTTTAATTTTAATTTTAATTTTAATTTTAATTTTAATTTTAATTTTAATTTTAATTTTAATTTTAATTTTAATTTTAATTTTAATTTTAATTTTAATTTTAATTTTAATTTTAATTTTAATTTTAATTTTAATTTTAATTTTAATTTTAATTTTAATTTTAATTTTAATTTTAATTTTAATTTTAATTTTAATTTTAATTTTAATTTTAATTTTAATTTTAATTTTAATTTTAATTTTAATTTTAATTTTAATTTTAATTTTAATTTTAATTTTAATTTTAATTTTAATTTTAATTTTAATTTTAATTTTAATTTTAATTTTAATTTTAATTTTAATTTTAATTTTAATTTTAATTTTAATTTTAATTTTAATTTTAATTTTAATTTTAATTTTAATTTTAATTTTAATTTTAATTTTAATTTTAATTTTAATTTTAATTTTAATTTTAATTTTAATTTTAATTTTAATTTTAATTTTAATTTTAATTTTAATTTTAATTTTAATTTTAATTTTAATTTTAATTTTAATTTTAATTTTAATTTTAATTTTAATTTTAATTTTAATTTTAATTTTAATTTTAATTTTAATTTTAATTTTAATTTTAATTTTAATTTTAATTTTAATTTTAATTTTAATTTTAATTTTAATTTTAATTTTAATTTTAATTTTAATTTTAATTTTAATTTTAATTTTAATTTTAATTTTAATTTTAATTTTAATTTTAATTTTAATTTTAATTTTAATTTTAATTTTAATTTTAATTTTAATTTTAATTTTAATTTTAATTTTAATTTTAATTTTAATTTTAATTTTAATTTTAATTTTAATTTTAATTTTAATTTTAATTTTAATTTTAATTTTAATTTTAATTTTAATTTTAATTTTAATTTTAATTTTAATTTTAATTTTAATTTTAATTTTAATTTTAATTTTAATTTTAATTTTAATTTTAATTTTAATTTTAATTTTAATTTTAATTTTAATTTTAATTTTAATTTTAATTTTAATTTTAATTTTAATTTTAATTTTAATTTTAATTTTAATTTTAATTTTAATTTTAATTTTAATTTTAATTTTAATTTTAATTTTAATTTTAATTTTAATTTTAATTTTAATTTTAATTTTAATTTTAATTTTAATTTTAATTTTAATTTTAATTTTAATTTTAATTTTAATTTTAATTTTAATTTTAATTTTAATTTTAATTTTAATTTTAATTTTAATTTTAATTTTAATTTTAATTTTAATTTTAATTTTAATTTTAATTTTAATTTTAATTTTAATTTTAATTTTAATTTTAATTTTAATTTTAATTTTAATTTTAATTTTAATTTTAATTTTAATTTTAATTTTAATTTTAATTTTAATTTTAATTTTAATTTTAATTTTAATTTTAATTTTAATTTTAATTTTAATTTTAATTTTAATTTTAATTTTAATTTTAATTTTAATTTTAATTTTAATTTTAATTTTAATTTTAATTTTAATTTTAATTTTAATTTTAATTTTAATTTTAATTTTAATTTTAATTTTAATTTTAATTTTAATTTTAATTTTAATTTTAATTTTAATTTTAATTTTAATTTTAATTTTAATTTTAATTTTAATTTTAATTTTAATTTTAATTTTAATTTTAATTTTAATTTTAATTTTAATTTTAATTTTAATTTTAATTTTAATTTTAATTTTAATTTTAATTTTAATTTTAATTTTAATTTTAATTTTAATTTTAATTTTAATTTTAATTTTAATTTTAATTTTAATTTTAATTTTAATTTTAATTTTAATTTTAATTTTAATTTTAATTTTAATTTTAATTTTAATTTTAATTTTAATTTTAATTTTAATTTTAATTTTAATTTTAATTTTAATTTTAATTTTAATTTTAATTTTAATTTTAATTTTAATTTTAATTTTAATTTTAATTTTAATTTTAATTTTAATTTTAATTTTAATTTTAATTTTAATTTTAATTTTAATTTTAATTTTAATTTTAATTTTAATTTTAATTTTAATTTTAATTTTAATTTTAATTTTAATTTTAATTTTAATTTTAATTTTAATTTTAATTTTAATTTTAATTTTAATTTTAATTTTAATTTTAATTTTAATTTTAATTTTAATTTTAATTTTAATTTTAATTTTAATTTTAATTTTAATTTTAATTTTAATTTTAATTTTAATTTTAATTTTAATTTTAATTTTAATTTTAATTTTAATTTTAATTTTAATTTTAATTTTAATTTTAATTTTAATTTTAATTTTAATTTTAATTTTAATTTTAATTTTAATTTTAATTTTAATTTTAATTTTAATTTTAATTTTAATTTTAATTTTAATTTTAATTTTAATTTTAATTTTAATTTTAATTTTAATTTTAATTTTAATTTTAATTTTAATTTTAATTTTAATTTTAATTTTAATTTTAATTTTAATTTTAATTTTAATTTTAATTTTAATTTTAATTTTAATTTTAATTTTAATTTTAATTTTAATTTTAATTTTAATTTTAATTTTAATTTTAATTTTAATTTTAATTTTAATTTTAATTTTAATTTTAATTTTAATTTTAATTTTAATTTTAATTTTAATTTTAATTTTAATTTTAATTTTAATTTTAATTTTAATTTTAATTTTAATTTTAATTTTAATTTTAATTTTAATTTTAATTTTAATTTTAATTTTAATTTTAATTTTAATTTTAATTTTAATTTTAATTTTAATTTTAATTTTAATTTTAATTTTAATTTTAATTTTAATTTTAATTTTAATTTTAATTTTAATTTTAATTTTAATTTTAATTTTAATTTTAATTTTAATTTTAATTTTAATTTTAATTTTAATTTTAATTTTAATTTTAATTTTAATTTTAATTTTAATTTTAATTTTAATTTTAATTTTAATTTTAATTTTAATTTTAATTTTAATTTTAATTTTAATTTTAATTTTAATTTTAATTTTAATTTTAATTTTAATTTTAATTTTAATTTTAATTTTAATTTTAATTTTAATTTTAATTTTAATTTTAATTTTAATTTTAATTTTAATTTTAATTTTAATTTTAATTTTAATTTTAATTTTAATTTTAATTTTAATTTTAATTTTAATTTTAATTTTAATTTTAATTTTAATTTTAATTTTAATTTTAATTTTAATTTTAATTTTAATTTTAATTTTAATTTTAATTTTAATTTTAATTTTAATTTTAATTTTAATTTTAATTTTAATTTTAATTTTAATTTTAATTTTAATTTTAATTTTAATTTTAATTTTAATTTTAATTTTAATTTTAATTTTAATTTTAATTTTAATTTTAATTTTAATTTTAATTTTAATTTTAATTTTAATTTTAATTTTAATTTTAATTTTAATTTTAATTTTAATTTTAATTTTAATTTTAATTTTAATTTTAATTTTAATTTTAATTTTAATTTTAATTTTAATTTTAATTTTAATTTTAATTTTAATTTTAATTTTAATTTTAATTTTAATTTTAATTTTAATTTTAATTTTAATTTTAATTTTAATTTTAATTTTAATTTTAATTTTAATTTTAATTTTAATTTTAATTTTAATTTTAATTTTAATTTTAATTTTAATTTTAATTTTAATTTTAATTTTAATTTTAATTTTAATTTTAATTTTAATTTTAATTTTAATTTTAATTTTAATTTTAATTTTAATTTTAATTTTAATTTTAATTTTAATTTTAATTTTAATTTTAATTTTAATTTTAATTTTAATTTTAATTTTAATTTTAATTTTAATTTTAATTTTAATTTTAATTTTAATTTTAATTTTAATTTTAATTTTAATTTTAATTTTAATTTTAATTTTAATTTTAATTTTAATTTTAATTTTAATTTTAATTTTAATTTTAATTTTAATTTTAATTTTAATTTTAATTTTAATTTTAATTTTAATTTTAATTTTAATTTTAATTTTAATTTTAATTTTAATTTTAATTTTAATTTTAATTTTAATTTTAATTTTAATTTTAATTTTAATTTTAATTTTAATTTTAATTTTAATTTTAATTTTAATTTTAATTTTAATTTTAATTTTAATTTTAATTTTAATTTTAATTTTAATTTTAATTTTAATTTTAATTTTAATTTTAATTTTAATTTTAATTTTAATTTTAATTTTAATTTTAATTTTAATTTTAATTTTAATTTTAATTTTAATTTTAATTTTAATTTTAATTTTAATTTTAATTTTAATTTTAATTTTAATTTTAATTTTAATTTTAATTTTAATTTTAATTTTAATTTTAATTTTAATTTTAATTTTAATTTTAATTTTAATTTTAATTTTAATTTTAATTTTAATTTTAATTTTAATTTTAATTTTAATTTTAATTTTAATTTTAATTTTAATTTTAATTTTAATTTTAATTTTAATTTTAATTTTAATTTTAATTTTAATTTTAATTTTAATTTTAATTTTAATTTTAATTTTAATTTTAATTTTAATTTTAATTTTAATTTTAATTTTAATTTTAATTTTAATTTTAATTTTAATTTTAATTTTAATTTTAATTTTAATTTTAATTTTAATTTTAATTTTAATTTTAATTTTAATTTTAATTTTAATTTTAATTTTAATTTTAATTTTAATTTTAATTTTAATTTTAATTTTAATTTTAATTTTAATTTTAATTTTAATTTTAATTTTAATTTTAATTTTAATTTTAATTTTAATTTTAATTTTAATTTTAATTTTAATTTTAATTTTAATTTTAATTTTAATTTTAATTTTAATTTTAATTTTAATTTTAATTTTAATTTTAATTTTAATTTTAATTTTAATTTTAATTTTAATTTTAATTTTAATTTTAATTTTAATTTTAATTTTAATTTTAATTTTAATTTTAATTTTAATTTTAATTTTAATTTTAATTTTAATTTTAATTTTAATTTTAATTTTAATTTTAATTTTAATTTTAATTTTAATTTTAATTTTAATTTTAATTTTAATTTTAATTTTAATTTTAATTTTAATTTTAATTTTAATTTTAATTTTAATTTTAATTTTAATTTTAATTTTAATTTTAATTTTAATTTTAATTTTAATTTTAATTTTAATTTTAATTTTAATTTTAATTTTAATTTTAATTTTAATTTTAATTTTAATTTTAATTTTAATTTTAATTTTAATTTTAATTTTAATTTTAATTTTAATTTTAATTTTAATTTTAATTTTAATTTTAATTTTAATTTTAATTTTAATTTTAATTTTAATTTTAATTTTAATTTTAATTTTAATTTTAATTTTAATTTTAATTTTAATTTTAATTTTAATTTTAATTTTAATTTTAATTTTAATTTTAATTTTAATTTTAATTTTAATTTTAATTTTAATTTTAATTTTAATTTTAATTTTAATTTTAATTTTAATTTTAATTTTAATTTTAATTTTAATTTTAATTTTAATTTTAATTTTAATTTTAATTTTAATTTTAATTTTAATTTTAATTTTAATTTTAATTTTAATTTTAATTCGGCAAAATGCTAAAATATCAAAAATTGTAACTTTTCCATTTCAGCTATAGCACGCACGAACTCATTCAAACAGAAATCAGTAAGTGTATTGTATACGGCAGCTAATAAGAACAACAACAATGACCATGGTTAAGAACAACAACAAAACCAACAAACAAAATAAAGCATTTGGCATAGCGGTGGAAACAAATTGACAAGAGAAAAGGGAAAGAAGTTATCAGTCAGCAGCAACTCAAATGTAGATGAGAGCTACCAAACAAACAGGTTTGGAAATATATTTGCAACTTCAAAATGTTTACAAGCAATGTTGCTCCAACACTTTGTATAAACATTTCACTTCCCATTATGTGCCGTCCTCTTGGCTGTATCTTACAAAAATTTACTTTCATTCCGTATCAGTCTCATGAAATGTCTTGTCAATATATGTTTTTGCAATGCTAAACGGAACCAGGGTTGCCACATCCAAAAATTTTATTTTACCAAAATTCCCAAAACAATTCACATTTAAGAAACAAATTTCACATCCAAAGCAAATACTAAAATATTTTTTTTAGTTTTTTAGCATTATTCTTCTGAAAAGCTCTTTATTTTTGTTATGATAATATTGATATATTACTGATATATTATATATTATATATATTATATTATATATATATAATATATATATTATATATAAAATTTTAATACACATTATGAAAACTACGTTGTTTCTGAAAGCAAGTTTATTGACTTCTATAACGGCAAGAAGGCGAATTTTTTATTGTTTTATTTAACTTCCCAAACAACTTGCGTATGACTAGTGCGTGCTTGCTTATACAAGTTTTAAACAAATTATATGTTATTCTAATAAACTTCGGAAAGAGAGAATATTTGTAATAATATAATAGTTTAACACCATTAACTTTATCGAAGTTATAACTTTCCATTCAAGCTCTAATGATGTAGAAGCGTCTTGCATGTTTCTATTCAGTACATATATACGAGGCTACGCCACTCCTACAAAATCAATTTCTAATAGGTTTTTCTCATTTTTGCGGTGCCAATCAACAGTTTAATATATAATTTAATATTTTTCAATACAAAAAGTTATGTTTTTCGTAGCTTCGAAGTTGGCATTTCATTATAGTCAGTTTCAAAATAATTAAATTGAAGGCAATTTCGAAAATGGGTACTATAATAAGAAAAAACTGAATGGGAGTATAATGTCAAAATCAGAAATGACGATGAAAAAATGTTGGTTCTGCACCAAAAAAAAAAACAAAAGGGGATTTTTTTAATTACAATTAATTTACACATTATATCAAAAGTGTAAAACTGTTCTTCAAAATATCTCCAAAATACAATTAAAAAATCAAGCACAAAATTCAATAATTAAAACATTAAAAAACTGCAAACTTACAAATAAGAAAATTAGAAAAAGGCTAGCATAAAGTTTTTCTCTGAAAATCAAAAAATCCCCCAACTTGTTTATAAGAGTGGGCATTATTTGATTTTGACATTAGACTCCCAAAAGTCGGCAGCGCAGATGCGTTTAATACTACCTGGATAAATATTCATTGGAGGCAGCAATTTCGTTTGTTCGTTCTTTAAAAATTAAAACTTCCCAAGCTTCCACAAACAAACATTTTTAAGCTTATTAGAAACTTTGAAGTAAGCCTTATTCTGAAATACTTCACAACAGCTATTATGTCAACTATATCTTCGTTAACAAGTAAACTTCTAGCTGCAAGCTCAATACAAGCGTCTTATCGAAGTTAATGTGTTAGTTGGGATATTAACAAAGATATGACTTGTGAATGGTATATTGTGAAATGGATATTTTAAATACCTGTTTTCAGTATTACTGTCTAATGAATCTGAATCTTGTTTTCCTGCAGAACTTGCAACAGTGACCTCTTAACCATAGAGCTTCGTTATAGATTACAAATTTTATTAAATTATTAAGTATTACAATGGCACGAACTTCAACCTTTTTTTTCCCATTAGATGAAATTATTGTAACTTGCTGAGAAAATGTAAAAGCAAACATGAAGTTAAACTTTTGAATACATTTTAAGCGCTATTTATAATGCAGCATTATGATGAAAGCTCAATTATGATTAAACAACGTTGACGGTTGCAATTAGAGTCTAAACGTATAACTTTTCTCGATAACATACAATATAAAAACGATATGATGGTAAAATAAAAAATTCCATCTATAATAACTAAATTCGGCATCGCTTCATAATGATGCACATGTTTATTATTGCAGGAAATAATGCAGGAAATAATGCAAAGTATATTTCGTAGCAAACAGTATATTCAAAAATTGAAAAAGACCGAAAATTTTAATATATTTTGAAAGAAATACCAGACCATCTCTAAGTTTTTGGAACATTTTCATAAAACATGTTTGGTTTTCACTGCATTATTAAATTAAATTTAATTTCACGTTTTCCCATCGAAAATATTCTGACAACGCTAGCCGGAATATGAACAATAACAAGACCACAACAAAAAAAACACAACGCACAGTGGACCGTCTAAAGCAATTTGGACGGAAAAAAAATATATTATGATTTAAAACAATAGGGTATGCAAAAATAAAAAAAAATCAATGTTAAATTGGGTCTTTTTGATCCCCCCTGGGAGCGTTGGACTAATTTTGTGTTTTCCGGAAGTTTTTTCACAAGTAAAAATAATTATTTCTCGTAAAATATTCTTAAGAAACTATATCACTTTTATTTACCTTACTGCAATTTTTCCCTTTCATCACCAATTTCAACTAAAATTTGATTTTCTACTTAGTAATACACATTGTTAATTTCGATGTTTCCTGCTATATGTCCAGTTTTGATGGCAAATACAACAACGGGAGGAAAACTGTAATATTTTTCAAAAAAGTAACATTTTAAATTAAAAAGCTATTTTTTTTAAATGATTTTGATATAATTTTTATGTTAACAGTTTTTTCTGAAGATTCCACGATTTTATAACTATTTGAATGGTAATTTAATTGTACTCTTTTCTTTATTGAAGCTAATAAAAAATAAAAACTCAGCTCGTAATAGTTTTGTTTTTATTCTTATTTAAGGGGACGTGACACCTTAAAAAAAAAATCTTTTACTGTCCTAAAAGACAGTTGAAGAAAAAATAAGATATCATTTTGAAAAATTAAATATATATTTTCTAGTAAAAAAATTACACAAAAAAAATTCATTTGATTTTGTTGTTTACATACATGGCTACTGGAATTATTTTAAACAAGTAAAAAAAGTCTAAAGTCGGTCTAGGCCGACTATGAAATACCCTAAACCCACTTTTCAAAAACAAAAAAAATTTTGTAAATATTTTTGTAAATGGGCGAGTCCGTGGGCGGATGAAGCCTATATTTTGTAAGCATTTAAATGTTGATAAAAAATTTACACATACCAAGTTTTATTCCTGTAGCTCACAGTTAATGCCTTTATTGTGCTTTCGCTATGGGAGGTGGGCGAGTTCATGGACGGACTACTCCCAATTTTTGAACACACTTTAGTTTTGGTATAAAATACATACATACCAAGTTATTTCTCTATGACAAACATAACCTTATATATTGAGTTTTAAACTTTTTGGGTTGTATGGGAAGTAGGCGTGTCCGTAGGCGGATTACGTCCATTTTTCATAACCATCTTTGTCTTGTCATAAAAAACATACGTGCCAAATTTTAGCTCTTTAGGTTAAACACAAGCTTATTTATTGCGTTTTAAATTTTTGGGTTATATGGGAGGTGGGCGTGTCCATGACCAGATGACGTCCATTTTTCGAAAACGTCTTTGTGTTGGTATAAAACACATATATATCAAATTTTATTGTTGTAGGTTAACTATGAGCTGAGTTATGCAGTTTTCAATTTTCGCGTTGTATCGAATGTAGGCGTGTCCGTGGGCGTATGATGTCCATTTTTCAAAACCGTCTTTGTCTTGTTATAAAAAACGTATGTGCCAAATTTGTGGTGGTGACCGTGGCATGCAGGTTAAGAGTGTGGCTTAGCATGCTCGGAGCCCGGGTTCGATCCCCAGCCGCGGCGAAAAGTTTTTTCAATAAAAATTTTTCTGATCGGTCACCACCTCTCTGCAGACAATGGCAAACCTCAGAGAGTAAATAATGCCATGTAAAGCTTCTTGAGAACATGAGCCGTTCGGAGTCGGCATAAAACATGTAGGTCCAGTTCTCTGTCAATTGTGTGCAAACATTTAATAACACACACAACACAATTGTTCATAAGAAGCTCGGTCAAAGTCCTTTCAAGGGCTGAAATGGCCAATTTGTTTTTTTTTTTTTTTTTTATGTGCCAAATTTAAGCTCTTTAGGTGGAACACAGGCTTATTTATTGCATTTTCAATTTTTGGGTTGTATGGGAGGTGGGCGTGTCCGTGAGCGGATGATCTTCATTTTTCGAAGACATCTTTGTGTTGGTATAAAACACATACACACCAAATTTTATTGTTGTAGGCTTTTTATGAGCTGAGTTATGCAGTTTTAAATTTTTGCATTGTATGGGAGGTAGGCGTGTCCGTAGGCGGATTCCAAAAATATTCAATAGTGCAGATCCTTGGGTGCATGTGACTATGTGTACCAAGTTTCATCCAATTATCTCAACTCCTTCTTCTTATCCTGTGTATACGGACAACACACAAACGGACGGACGGATGGACATGAATAGCTCGACTCACGAGGTGACGCTGATCAAGAATATATATACTTTTCTATACCGGACTCGCTTCGTTCTATGCGTTACAAACGTTTGCACAAAGTTAATATACCCTGACCTTTCAGGTTTAGGGTATAAAAATCATCAAACAACCATGGCGGGCGTGATTACAACTCACTGGGACATCGGAAAAAAACAAAAAACGGGGTTTTTATCAACATGAAAACCGCCATGGAATGAATTGGAAGAAACAATTTTGGTTGAAAAATAACAAAATGGCGGCGTTTTTTCGAAAATTGTTAAGTCTTTTTTGACAAAATTTCAAATACTATAAAACCGATTTTTCTGTCCGTATTTCATTCCATGCATCGACAAGTGCAAAACAACATATTCAAATTTCGTTACGATCGGTCACGCCCGCCATGATTTTTTTAATGATTTTTTAAAAAACTTCCAGTAGCAATATACACTGGTGGCCAAAACTAAAGCAACTCAATATCAGAATGGGGCATAAACTTAATAAAATTCACAATATTAAAGATAGAGCGAAAATTTTTTTTCTAAAACATAATTATTTATTAACTAATTGAAAAAGAAACTGAAAGAATTATATTTATTTATGTATGTTTTTAAATAATGTTTTAAATGCATAAGGCTCAAAATTTCCTTGGTCATTTTAAAATTAATTAATTTAAAATAATTGCAAACATTAAAATAAAAAATGTTTGCAAGTGTCACGTCCCCTTAATTTATGTGTTCTTATCTTAATTTAATTATTATTTTTCTATTTATTTTAATAATAGTTTTGGAGATAATTATATAGACCATTTCTTAACTTAATAACAGTCGCAAAATCATCCACACAAATATTATATTTGTTACAATTACTCGTATGCTGTATCAATTTATCCATTCTTTTACTTTTTGTTACATTAGAACACACTTCATAGAACTCATCGCGAGATAAAACCATTTGTTTACTTTCCATTTCACTTAAAATAGAAACACTTTATCTTTAACTTTAACAGAAAAAATAATCATACATTAATTGTGTTAATAAACAAACGAACACAATTTCAAGCCTAAAAATAAGTCCGAGAGGTTGAATAATATCGTCTCAGACCCAAAAAATCTAAATAGGCTATCCCTTTACTATCAAAATGTAAGGGGATTACGTTCTAAGACGCGTGACATATTTTTGTCGACTCAGAATTTTTCCGAAGACATTATTGCGTTTACTGAAACGTGGCTCAACGGAAGTATTACTGACTTTGAATTGTTTGACAATAGTTTCCAAGTTTTTAGAAAAGACAGATACGCTGACAGCTCTTCTGCTGTTGGTGGTGTCTTATTAGCTATTAGGAACTCCTTCGTTAGTTCCTTTATTGATATTCCCTGCTCTTCGAATATCGAACTAATATGCGTTAAGGTTGTAAATTTTAATTCCAATGTATATGTTGTCAACGCGTACATTCCTCCAAAGAGCAGTGATGACGTCTATGCAAACCTTGCGGATTGCATACAGTGCTGTCACTTTACCACAATTGTGGGAGATCTTCCACTTTTTTCGACTTTTTTGACATCTACCACTTTTACCACCCACTATTTACCTTTTCCCAAAATCTACCACTATTTTATTTCTGTCACAATTTCTATCATCAATCTATTTTTAAAGAAATATATCTTTTATTTGTTTCTTTAATTTAATTTTGATAATATTTTACCGAGACAGGAAATGGAATTTTTTAAATTTGTGATTGGATTTGAATAGTATTGCATTGGAATAAATAATAAAATCTATGCAAAAAAAAAAATAAAAATTGTATTTTCAAATCTTTTTCAATTATCCCGAAATTCCTTTTTTTTAATTTCTCAGGTCACGAAAACGTTACCTAAGTTACAATTTTTAAAAAGTTTTCAAATTCAATATAACACCTTATCTAACAATCTTTTGGTGCGCATGAAAACTTTGCTTGAAAGTTGGTTATTTTCTGGTTCGCAAGCAGCTCCTAACTTGGCACTTGGCTTGCTCGCGATCCAGTTTGAACTTTGCATCTCATGATAGGCAATGGGATTTACGGAAATTTAAAAAACGGCTTGGGCCACGAGCGTTTAAAAAGAAGCGAGATCCAATAACGAGATTTTTACGTTTATCAGTCTTTATGATCCGGTATTCGCAATTTAAAATTGATGTTATGCTATTTTTGGAAAATAATTTGAGAACAATTATTTACCTTTTTTAGCCAATAAAATTTAATGAATGTTAAAATAAAGCTATACCATAATTTTTATAGATAACTGCAAGTAAGCCCCATTTTTTTAAGATAGGAAAAATCTACCACTAATTTTCTTAATCTACCACTCTTTTCAAACACAATGTACCACTATTTATAGTTTTCAAGTGACAGCACTGATTGCATTGAATACATTATAAATTTACTTGACGTTATTGACGACATTTTACTGTTGGGTGGTTTTAATTTGCCTGACTTAAAATGTCATTCTTCTGACGATGATACATATTTATGTGTATCTAATTTGAAGACCCGCCAAGAACATATATTTGTTGATAATATATGTTCTGACTTACAACAAGTGAGTGGTATTTATAATAGTCTTAATAGACTTCTTGAACTGGTCTTAACTACAGACATTAACAATTTCATTGTTAAGAGGGCCTTCCATACTCTTACAACTGTTGATGAATACCATCCACCATTGAGAATTTGGTACAAATCAGATAAATCTATAGACCAAGTTTATGAATTTAACTTTAAAAAAGCTGACGTTTATGAATTATATTCATATATATATAGACAAAGTTTATGAATTTTTTGAAGTTGAATAATTTGATTCATATTAAACTCAATGTAGTTTTAGAGTACATAAATGAAAATAATCTTCATAGTTCCATTAGTTATTTTCATTTGGAACTCTTTGCTATGTTTTCTCAACCCGTACCAAAAAGCCTTAAATTTGCGAATAATTCAACGTAGGTACCCCTGGTAAACAAAGGAATTTAAAACACTTCGCAACAACAGAAACAGAGCATGGAAGAAATATGTCTGTAGCTTAGACTCAAATGACCTAAAAAATTACAAATGTTTGTTTCTGGAATTTTAAAATTGTTCAGCTACGCTATATAATGAATACTTAGACAATATTAAGCTGAGAATATTGTCTGATCCAAGGAAAGTCTGGGGATTCATAAATACAAAAAAGAAATCCGATGGATTTCCTTCTTCATTTAAAACACTTGACGGATTTATGGATTATCCCGTCATAATATGTGCCCTATTTGCTACTCTTTTAAAAGAATCATTCTGTTCCGATTCTTTCAACCCTGATGTTGGGTATTTTGATTACATGAGTTCTTCATCCAAGGTTTCTTTGGAAGCTATATCCTTTACCGATGAGGATATTTTTAATTATATTGGCTCGATAGATGAAGATTTTAGCGCTGGACCTGATGGAATTCCTGCCTCTGTTTTAAAACAATGCGGTTCTTTTTAATGTCAACCACTTTCTTTGCTGTTAAATAAATCTTTAAATGAAAGCCTTTTTCCTCAATTTTGGAAAAAATCATATATAAGCCTCATTTATAAAAAGGGTTGCAGGAATGATGTTGCTAATTACAGGCCCATTGCTAAACTATCATCGATTCCAAAACTTTTTGAGAGAATGGTGTATGATCGGGTTAAAAGATACTGTGGAGAAATCATAACAACTCGTCAGCATGGTTTTGTTAGTGGCAGATCCACTGAGTCCAACCTTCTCGATTTTACATCTTTCTGCCTTAATACAATTAGGTAACCAGGTCGACTGCATTTACACCGACTTAAGTAAGGCTTTTGATAAATTACCACATAATTTAATTCTATTTAAACCGAAGTTATTGGGATTTCCAGAATATTTTGTTAGCTTTAATCGTATTTGACAGAACGATCTTATCAAATACGATTCCGAGGGGTTCTGTTTCCTGAATTTGTTGCGGAATCAGGTGTTCCTCAAGGCAGTCACTTAGGTCCACTTCTGTTTATTTTAGCCATTAACGATGTTACCTACATTATTAAACACTCTCACCTGTTAATTTATGCAGATGATATGAAAATATGCAGAACAATAAATGCTAGAGACGACTCCAACCTACAGGCTGACATGAAATTTTTTGAAGTTTGGTGCTTTAAAAATAATATGTTTCTAAGTCCTGATAAATGCCAAACTATGACCTTTTCGCGTAAAAGGAATAATTTAATTTTTGATTTCAATATTAAAGATACTGCTTTAAGTCGTGTAAGTGCCGTCAAAGACCTTGGTATATGCATGGCTTCGAAGCTATCGTTCAACAATCATATTGACTTCATTTGTAAAAAAGCATCTTCAATGCTTGGATTTATAAAACGCTGGGCCAAAGAATTCAATAGCATTATTAAAACTTCAACGTTGTATTATGCAATAGTGCGTCCTCACTTGGAGTTCGCAAGTCAAGTTTGGTCCCCAAGTTATAGTGTGCATGTTGAACGTATAGAGAGAATCCAAAAACGTTGTATTCGGTTTGCTCTCAGGAGCTTAGGTGGGATTGATTTCTTTAACCTTCCTCCATACGTGGATCGTTTGAAACTATTGAAAGTGCAATCTTTAAGTAAACGAAGGAAGTGTGCGGATATCGTCTTTTACACCAACTTAAACCTTCGATGCGTGAACGGGTCCCTAGCGACCTATTGCGTTTGCAAACGCAATTTACTCCTATTTCGGCCAGGACAACACCCCCCAAAGTTACCATGTATTCCAAGAGAATTTTGTGGAGAATCGTTTAAAAAAAAATCAAGGCAATCAGACCAATGGTTTAGATGCTACACCCATTTAAATCAAATACATGCGCGGATGCGTGAACAGGTCCCTAGGGAGCTTGTACTGAAAATGCAATAAAACACTTATAAATGCATTTGTTCTTCGCTTTATTATAATTTTTTTATTGTTTCAACATATCACAGATGTGTTCTGTGAATTTTTGGTAATTTTTGGATAATTGTTATTGTGTCCTTGAAAGCATAATAATGTGGTAGTTTATTTTTGTACTATTTATATTACGTCCTTCCTTCAAAACATAATAAAGTGGTAGTTTATTTTGGTAATTGCTTTTCGTTGGAAACATAATAAACCAGTTCTTAAAATTTCTACCTATACTTCACTAATCTGTTTTATGTACAAAGAGCAGATGTGCATAGTGTAGGTAACCTAAAGGCCAGGTAGACGTATGAAAGAGTATATAAGAGGTTCTAATTTCGTCAGCCAAATCATTCTAAGTTCAGACAGTGAGCAGTAAAGTGTGATATATAAAGTGAAAATAAAAGTAAGAAAATTGAAATGGCAGACCAATATACAAATATTGAAGTTGCTGAAATGGTTGTACGCCGTAGTACAAGATACCAGGAAATGAGGGTAAATGAAAGACGTGCAGTTGATGACAGATTTGCTAATTTTATGCAAGAAGAGCTGAGCGGTGACGAAGCCTATAATGCTTTTGGCAATACAGCTGAGAATGATCACGACTCCATATATGAACCAGGTTTTCATGGTGATGATTTGGACGCAGAAACTCAACAACTTATCGAAGTCAATGAAGAAAGTGATGACAGCGATGTTAACGACGAAGAAAACAATGCACAGCAAACAAATGACAATTACTACTATGGTAAAGATGGCACACACTGGTGTAAAACAGCACCCCCTACTTCTCACATTCGAGCTCATAATGTGGTTGACTTCACAAGAAGGAGACCAGGTCCAAACGGAGCGGTACATGATCCCTTCACTATATTTCGCTCCATCATCAGTGAAGACATAGTGTACATAATATTACGCGAAACTAATAGGAAAGCCAGGGAAGTTACAGCTGCATGGAATTTGGCAAATCCAACAAAGATGAAGGAATGGAATACCATCACACTAAAGGAGTTTGATGCATTTTTGGCTATTATTCTACATGCTGGACTCACCAAATCAAATACCGAACCTGCTAGAGAGTTATGGGGCCCAACACATAACCCAATATACAAAGCTGCTTTGTCCTACGATCGCTTTATGTGCATCAAACAATTCATCAGATTCGACAATGCAAATACACGACAGCAGCGACGAATCACCAGCAAAACTGCGGCAATTGATGATATTTGGGAAATAATACAGTCAAACTTAGCAGCAGCTTACACTCCGCATGAGTCATTGACAGTTGATGAGCAGTTATTCCCCTACCGTATAGAGGCCGTACCCGCTTCACACAGTACATTCCTTCTAAGCCTGCCAAGTATGGAATAAAGGTATGGTGGTTGTGTGACTCCAAATCATACTATCCCGTCAACAGGCGCGGATACAAGGGGGGGGGTAAAGGGGGTAATTACCCCCCCCAAGAACTTTTAAATACTTTACTTTTTAATACTTTATTTGGAAAAATAATTGTGCCCACAGCTTAAGAGTACTTTTATGTATACATATGCGATTCTGAAGGCGTTTTGAAATAATAGTACAAAAAAAATGGTCAGAGACATTGTTAAACTCTAGTTTTTTTATTAATTTCAACAACTATTAAAGTATATAAAAATAAATTTTGTTTTTTTTTTGCTTTGTGACGTCATTTGCGTGTAGGTGACGTTTTTATGAAGCGATGCGAAATCAGTAGGACTATTTTACTTGTAGAATAACATGATCTGTGGTCATCTACAAAAAACAAAATATAATTATATGTAAGGCAAACACTTACGTCGAGGTAGTAACTTCGCCTTTTTTTAAAAATGAGTCTGAAAATAAAGTTACAGCTCATTATGTAACTTTACAGCCAATTTTTTAAACAATCACCTCAACGTAAGTGTTTGCTTTATAATAATTATATTTTTGCAATATATTAACGATTAGTTTAAATATGCCCTTTATATAAAATCATTGAGCAAGCAACATTGATTTTGATTTGTAATGAGCGCAATAAGATTTGGGCAATGCAGACCAGAGTTGCCACTTAAATATTTTATTCTTCTAAATTTTTACTGAAAACCTGCCAAACTTTTTTGCAACCTATGTGCCTACAAATTTTACCATAAAAAACAATACGTGCATTGTTACTTTCAGTAACAATATAACTTTCAAACAATATAAAATCCAAAAGTCTGTTTTTACTTCAATTATTTCATCATCAGTTAAAACATTTTTCAGAAATATTTCAGCTATAGTCCTTATGAAAATATTATAAACATCTGTAATACTTTTTGTCATATTTGATATTTATATAACAGGGTTGTTTTTAAGTGAATTAATGTTAGGTTAAAGTTGCTAAATTGTATCAACTGCGCAAATATTTTGTTGCATACATTTATTTTTTGTTTGAGTTAATTCTAAATTGTTTGGAATTCTGAAATTTTTCAAGTCTACCCTAACTTCATCTTAATATAAATAGGCGTAGTGAAAACAGTTAAAACCATTTTCTCCCGTATTTATCAACCGATTTTGATAATTTTGATAGAGTGCGGAGAAGGAGTGCGTTGACTATTTTATACAACTATAAAGAAGCAAACAAAAATTGGTCGATTTTCGACTCCAGGCGTTACTAGTAATTATAATTGCAACAAACCAACAAAATTACCACAACCGACTTTCATGAAATAAAACTGCCATTTTTAGTCCACTTTTAGTAAGGAACTAATTCAAATTCAATTATTTCATTAACTTTAAATTTGGCAGTTTAAATAGGCGAGCGAAACTAAGGTTACTGATATCAACGCCGTTTTTACTCTTTGTAATAATGACATTTTACTAATTTCTACTAATTTCTAAAACGTTTGCTATCTTTGCCACGCTTCCTATCAGTGTAGCAACAGCTTAGCGAAGTTTTTCTACACTGCGACGATTAAAAACATGGTTACGTTCAACTATGCAACAAGAACGATGGAATGTGACTCGCATTATTGCATATACTTAGAGACATTTCAATAAATTTTAACGAAGTTATTGACAAATTTGCGATGATTTTGTCACATAATTTTTTCTCTATCTAATGACTATCTAATAACACAGAGTAACAAAATTAAGCTTTATAAAAGGTGCCGAGATCTCGATAAACAATCCCGAATGCATTTTGGCTGCTGATTTCAATATGGACTCCGTTTTTCTCCATCAGCTCGAGTTTTTGAGTTATAGGCAAAAACATAAAAATCAGTTATTTTTCTGATAATTTTCTCATGTCTATTATATTGATCTACCAATTTGTATTACTATGAATGATTTCAATGAAGAAATACTAGACTTTTCAATTTTTGCAAATTCAATAACAATATATTCGACGGTTTCGAATTTTTTACGTTTTTTTCGTTCAAAGTTGAAACATTTTCACAATTTTACGTAGGCTGCTCCTTTGAAACCCTACATCATTGATATTTTTCAACGAATTTACAAAAACTTTTTTTACTTGGTAGAAAATCTTTGAATTTTAATAAGCATTTTAGTTTTTTTTATTATCTTGCATATTTTCGAAGAAATTGAAAAACAAACATTTTTGTTCATTCAATTTTATTAAAATTCACTTCAAAAAGTACGTAAGTAGAAAATAATTTTATATAAAAGTAGTGAGCATTTCAATAAAATTGAACGTACAAAACTGTTTGTTTTTTCAATTTCTTTGAAAATATGCAAGATAATAAAAAAAATTAAAATGTTTATTAAAATTCAGAGATTTTCTACTAAGTAAAAAAGTTTTTGTAAATTCGTTGAAAAATATTAAAGATACATTAGGGTTTCCAAAGAGCAGACTTCGTAAAATTGTGAAATATTATCGACTTTGAACGTCGATATCTTCGAAACTGTCGAATAAATTGTAATTGAATGTGCAAAATTTGAAAGGTCTAGTATTTCTTCGTTGAAATCAGTCATTGTAATACAAATCGGTAGATCAATATAATAGATTTAGCAAAATTCATTTCAAATTCAAGATCATTTTATATTGTTCATTTATTTTTCAAAATGTACCATATCATAGTCGTATCGGCAGAGCAATGAGTTTCAAATTCCTTTAATTTTTTCTTAATTGAAAAGAACTATGTTTTTTCATTGCACATACTTGAAAATATATTGTGCATTTTTTTTATAATGGAATTAATGTGAAAAATTTGAATAAATCAACCTTAAATCTCAAATAAGTTAAATTAAGAGTTTTTATTGACATTTCGCTAAGATATTATTCCAATGCTTATTAAACTATTCAATAATTTCAATTCAAAAAAGTACAATTTGTCTATTTGTAAAAAGACAAAATTTTCTCAAATCGAAAAATGTGTGTCTTTGATAATTTACCCCCCCCAAGATTTTTTCCAGATCCGCCCCTGCCCGTCAAAGGTATGATCTATTCTGGTAAATTGCCAAACCAGGATCGTGAAGTAAAATGTTGTACTTACGCTTATGGAGGGTATATGGATACTGGCCGCACAGTTTATGCAGACAACTTCTTCACAACGTTGGATTTGGCACGTGTTTTGATGAGGAGGAAAACGGGCTACGTTGGAACAGTTCGCGCAAATAAGAGGTTCGTACCGCAGGAGTTCCAGAAAAATCGCCAGCGTCCTGTCCTCACCACATTGTTCGGCTTCAACGATGGCGATATAGCACTATCTTCATATGTGCCAAAACGAAACAAAGCTGTTCTTCTTATGTCTACTCAACATTATACTTGCGCTGTCGACGAGGCCAGTGCAAAGCGGAAACCCTACAGCATTCTGGACTACAATGCTAATAAATCTGGCGTAGATGTGATGGACCAAATGCTGGGCAATTACTCGTGCAAACGCTCTACACAACGCTGGCCATTAGCAATGTTTTACAATATGGTAGACGTTGTTGCACTTGCTGCATTCACCATATACAACGAAATGCAGCCTGACCAACGAAGTGATCGACGACGGGCGTTTCTCCAGCTCCTCACCAGGCAGTTGGCAATGCCAAACATTGAGAATCAGGCCCTAAACAACTAAATCACGAAGCATCCAAGGATACGCAATGCGATGGAGACATTTGATGTCAGGGTAAGAAAAAACTGCTCCAATTTCACAACCAGACTACTAATTTTGTTTTTTTTTTATTTTTTTATGCCGTTCTGAGTACGGACGGCAGCGGAAAACGAGGACCTACTGCTTCAATTGCGACAATGCTGTTTGCGGAGAGCATTCTACAGTCCTCCACCGCTGTCATACTTGCGAACAGGCCACGATAGACCAACAGCAGCAACAACAATAGAAAATAAGATGTTTTATATGTAAGTTTTACTTTCATATGACCCATGTAAAAAAAAAAATCTAAATATACAGTTTTGTTCTTTAGACAATAATAAACGTAAAAAAAAATTAAAAAATGTTTGCAATTTTTTTTCATAGTAAAATACTTAAAAATAAAAAAAGGTCCCTGGGGACCACCTGTTCACGCATTGAAGGGTAAAAAAATTTTCACGCATCGAAGGGTTAAAACCGGTGAATTCGATTGTCCGGAATTACTTTCTCTTATAAACTTTAACTCTTACAGTAGAAGTAGTAGAAATGCTTACAACTTAATTTAACAACTGTACATTTTTTTATGTTAGTTTGTCAAAAGGTCAACTCATAAGTTGATTGAAAGCTATTGTGTAATTAGATCTGTATATGTGTATGCATTAGGGCGGAGCAATATTTTTTCGAAGAAAGTGTATGGCATAGCGAGTTCTACGCTAAATTCTAAGCAAAAATGCTAAACAAACAATATCCCAAAAATACGTTTGACCCTCCCAATTTTTAAAAGAAAAAAGCAGTATATTAATTTCTTTGATCGAAGTTTATTTTTTATTTACAAAAGTTTGTGTATTTATTTATATATAAGAAAAACTATACAAAAATTTAGAAAATAGAAAATATATCACATCAAATCTTTTTTAGTTTCTAGACGAGGGATAATTTTCCTTCTTTCAACCGTCACCGCTATAATGCCTTCCCTGTTCTTTTCAACAACTCGTCGTTCAACACAAGTTAAAAGTTGTACAAACCACTCCGTTCCTTGTATATGACAAGCAATTCTAGGATCTGGTAACGGTAGTTCTTCATCCTCCAGTTCTTAAAGTTCTAATAAATGATTATATGGAATGTCACGTGTAAACGGGGGCTCACATAAAATTTTTCCGTCATTATAATTGATCATATCCGTATAATCACTACAATTGAAATTGATTTTTGATTTTTAATAAACTCTAAGGCTAGGGGAGGGTTCGCTTGAAGTATTTCTAATATACAATATTTTTTCTTAAAGCTCTGTTGCGTATTTCTTTCCTAGTATCGAACAACATTGCTTATAAAACATTTTCTGAATGTGCGTAATATGAATTATTGGTAACAACCTTAAATACAACCCTACGTAAGTGTGGAGTTAAATACTGTGTCCAATGAACAAATTAAGATAAAAGCACACTACCATACACAACAGAGCTGTAATTTTAAATATTGAAAAACATCGGTATATAAACTTTTATTAAATTAACTGCTAAGGTTTTTAAATTCTCCAATGGTTCGTTAGTTGTTTTATATAAACGCAATAGCCTGCTAGCCTTTGTTAACCCACGGGAATGGAAAATTGGTCCTGGTTCTATGTTCGCCAAATCCACTGAACAAGTACAACTAGAGACTGAATTTGCTTTTCTATACAAATACTTGACATACGTAGAAGAATCACGTTCGCATATACTACACGGTTAAAAATTTTGGACTAGTTTTTAATCCAAACTTTGGTTTCAAGGAATTTTTAATCCTAAAAGTACTAATTTTTATTCCATATTTTAGTTTAATTTTTTTTAATCCGAAAAAGTTTGTAGTATTTTCAGGAAAAAGTATTTATGTTATTTAATAGCTGAATTACAATGCAGCAGTGGCAGCGGCAGTGATCAGCTGTTTTGTATATTACTGGCTGCAAAAAACAATCTAGCAGTGACAGCGTCAGCATCAAAAGCAGTGAATGTGGAATTTTTCTTAGTAGTTCCATTATTTGCATGTTGGCAGTGAATTTAAAAATAGGGCTAACCTCGGCAGTACTGTTTACTGCCACTGCTGCTAAGTTTTACCATTGAACAACAGTATTCCTAAAATCAGCTGATCAATGCCATTGCCACTGACTACTACTATTACTTGAAAACTACTACTACTACTACGAAATGAAAGCTAAATAAAATTCTAAGTGTTGTTATAGCATTCGAAATTTATTGTTAATTTAATGAAAAAATTGTTTATTAAAATCTGAACCAAAATATTATTATATACATTATTACAGTAAACGATGTTTAAGACTTTGTGGATTAAATAGTATTCCTTTTCGGATAACAATATATTAAACTTTTTTGGACTAAAATCTAATCCTTTTTGGATTATAAGATTTTAAACTTCCTGTGGATTAACAATTATTCCTTTTTGGATTAAGAAATTTTAAACTTTTTGCGGATTAAAAATAAATCTTTTTTGGATTGAAAAATTTAAAACTTTTCATTGGATTAAAAAATAATCTTTTTTTGGTCGTGTCCTATATGTAATCCAAAAAAGTTTAAAACTAAGTCCAAGATTTTTAACCGTGTATCGTGCATAGTTGGTGGTATGTTTTCTAGCGTAATTGGTTGAAAGTTGTTTACAACCAGAAAAGTATTTATTTATTAACAAAAATTTGTATCCAAGAAAAAATAAATTTATTGTTAAATACCTGCAATTTATGGCACTTTTCTTTCTTTCGGCCCTCCAGTTGATGATCGAGGTCCAGTTGTGGCTGATTTTTCAAGTGTATCATATAAGTGTATCATATAAATGACGAAATGGAAGTTCATTAAAATGCAGTAAGCACACCAACCAGTGCAATGGTCTCCCTAACTGCAATTCAAATCTTCTCAAAATACCATTATATTACCATGATCTGAAATCTTTTGAGGTTTTGTGTTCTAGAAATAATATGTTTCTTAATCCAGATAAATGCCAAACTATGTCCTTTCCGCGTAAAAGGAATAATTTAACTAGGGGAAGAGTGGCATGAAAGAGCCAGTTTTAAAAAAGTTACAAAATAAATAAAAATAATTAATAAAATTATAATTCTTGTATCCATGAAATATTTTCTAAAATAAACAATATTCTTGGACCTGTAGCCATTTATAAAAAACATGAAATTCGGCTCTTGAACACTTGTGTTATGAACACATGGGCATTGAAAGAGCCAACCAAAGTTTTGAAAGAGCCATCTTCTTATTACAAGACTTAACACGAAAAATAACGAATATTTTATTAAAAATATTAATTGTTATTATAAAAAGTATTGTTTTTGCAAAAACAAATTAAATAAACAAAAAAATTCAAAACTAAAAACAAAAAGTAGTTATAAAACTTAAAATATTTTTAGCAAAAAAATTAAATCGCTTTGAAGAAAATCTAAAATAATAAGACCTATTCCAAAAACAAAATAAGAGGTTTAAAACACTTAAAAACATTTTTGAAAAAAATAATTTAAACTTCCTTTACGCTTCTTCATACCATCGCAACTCAGCTCTTTCAAAACATATTGTCCAAAGAAACATAACCTCAAAAATTAGTATGAAATCAAGATTTTTCCGGCAAAATAAATATGTTATTGGTAAAATTATAGTATAATAATATTACTGTTAGTTTTAAAGGTGAAGACGTCACAAAACAAATAAAATGTTCTGAAAAACTAACTTAATGATGAAGAAATCCAAAATACGATACACCATCGTCGTTTATTATCAGTGAACTGTCAAATGTTCGAGGGTGCCATATGGCGAGTATTGCTTCTTAAAAAAATTATAATTTAAGAAGCATTCGTATGAAAACTACCACGCAAATCAAGATGGCTCTTTCAAAACTTGGCTCTTTCATGCCACTCTTCCCCTATCGATTATCAAATTAAAGACACTTCTAAACTCTATTGTTATTGCAAGTATTAAAAAACAAAACAAAAAAAAAATAAAATTATAATATACTGCTCTTTTCTTATAAAAATTGGGAGGGTCAAACGTCAGTTTTGGGATATAGTTTCTTCTACGTTTTTGATAAAAAATTAGCATAGATTTTGAATATGCCATACACTTTCTTCGCAAATTTTGCTCCGAACAAATTACTCCGCCCTAGTATGCATGGTTAGTTATTATGTCCTGTGTTGTCCCTGAGCCCAATCCATTCTATGGTGGGTAAATTTTTCCAACATTAACCTGTTTTAAGCCGCTGGAATTCATGACATTGAAATATTTCAATGAGATCTGGATTGTAGCTTCAAATAGATTAATGCTGAGAATGTGCGAAAAAGCTATAGTAGCTGAACTCTATTGTTATTGCATGGTATTACATCATATTTACCTGCTTTTGTTTTAAATGTACTTACTTTTTCTCTTAGTACTTTTTAGTTAAAAATAACACTGAACAACAAAATCAAATTTTTTCCAAAATAACAAGGTTCCGCCAACGGATTCTGATAGAGGGGACAAAAAAAAAATACACGTGTATCGGCGTTGTAAAAGTTTACGTTTGAGTCTTATTTTAGGGGGGATTTAAATTTCCCCCTTTTTGAACATTATTATAATTAATCGGCATACAAAATCATGTTATCCTTTCATTTTGGGTATAAGATATTTTCTGAGGATTTATGTAAAATACTATGAGCAACATTTTTGTGCAACATTTAAACACTCTAACTTCTCAGTTTGTGGGTCTTTTTTGACCCATTTGTGATAAGGGACAAAAGAGACCCATTAAACAGGGTTATAACGGGATAAAATGTTTCACAAAAATATTTGGCATAAAATTCTACTATAAGTCTCTAAATACATCAAAGCTCAAAAATCAACCTGAACGCCAAAATGAAGTGAAAACTTGCAATGTGTTTGAGGGTTAATTTCGTACTTATTCAGAGTTGGTTCAAAAATGTCCCACAAAACTCAGTGTTAGGGCATTAGTTTCTATAAAATAAATTTTTTACATAAAATTTCACTATTCAAAAGAAAGCTATTCATATAATATCAATATGTAAAAAGAAGAATGCAAATTTGGTAATAAAGATTGGCAAAAAGGCCATAAATTATAGAAGGATCGTCCGTAAATCCGTCAAGAGTTTTAAAGGATGAAGGAAATCCATCAGATTTTTTCTTAGTATTTATGAAACCGCAAAATTTCTTTGGATCAGACAATATTCTCAACTTAATTTTGTCTAAATATTCATTATACAAAACAGTTGAAAGATTTTGAAATTCCAGAAACAAACTTTTGTAGATTTCTAGGTCATTTGAGCCCAAACTACAGACGTATCTCTTCCAAACCCTATTCTTGTTATTGCGAAGTGTTTTCAACTCTACTTTACTGAACTGGTACAGACTAAGAAATTACAGCAAACAGTTTTTTTTCATTATACAAAACAGTTGAAAGATTTTGAAATTCCAGAAACAAACTTTTGTAGATTTCTAGGTCATTTGAGCCCAAACTACAGACGTATCTCTTCCAAACCCTATTCTTGTTATTGCGAAGTGTTTTTAACTCTACTTTACTGTACTGGTACAGACTAAGAAATTACAGCAAACAGTTTTAGACAAAAAAAAATTTATCGGAATTATGTCCATTCATATATTCTAAAATTACGTTAAGTTTATTCTTAAGCAAATGATTCAATTTAAAAAATTCATTTTTTTTTAAATTGAATTCATAAACTTTATCCATTGAACTAGAATGAACTATATTCCCTCTATTCTATTTATACCAAATACTCAATGGTGGATGATATATATCAATAGTAGTTAGAGCATGAAAGGCCCTCTTAACCAGGTCAAGAAGTCTTTGTAGACTATTATAAATACAACTCACTTGTTGTAAGTCAGAAAATATACTGTCAACGAATATATGCTCTCCGAGAGTCTTCGCATTAGAAGCACAATAAAATGTATCATCGACAGAAGAATGCCATTTTAAGTCGGGCAGATTAAAATCGCCCAACAATAAAATGTCGTCATTAACGTCAAGAATACTAAGGATATAGTCTAGACAATCTGCCAGACTTGAAGAGACCTCTGCACTACTGTTTGGAGGAGCATATACATTAATTATGTATACATTTGAGCTACAATGTCTGACCTTAACGCATACTAGTTCAATATTTGAAACGCAGGATATATCAATAAAGGAACTGACGAAGCAGTTCTTTACAGCTATGCGAACACCACCACCAACAGAAGAAATATTGCTGGAGTATCTGTCCTTTCTAATTACTAGAAAACTATTGTCAAACAATTCAAGTCAGTAATGCTTTCATTCAACCACGTTTCAGTAAATGCGATAATGTCCTCAGAACAATTCGCAGAAGTAGAAAGAAACAAGTCTCGCGTTTTAGAGCGCAAACCCTTAAAATTTTGATATTAAAGGGATAGCCTATTTAGCTTTTTTGGTTCCGACGGGCTATATTATTTAAGCTCCTTGACTTGTTTTTAGGTACAATTTCTGAAATGAGGATATTATCGGACCACATATTAGAATTGAGAACAGTTGAAAAATATTCGGCTCCAACTGTGAGAATAACTGAGGCGTTGTAATGAGCCAAGCTAGGGTGGAAGTGCAACATTTTAGGCGGCTTACACGGTGGCATTCCACGCTACTCGACAGCTACGGGGAGGTTCTTGCCAATATACGCACACCACTTGTTCAAAACAAAACTTTTCGTGTCAAAAATTTATTTATAAAAAAAAAATAGAATAAAAAAGAAAAACCATAAAGAAAATATAACAGAAATTGAAAGAAAAGGACAACAGAGAAAAATTACAAGATTAATAGAAACCTAAATAAAACAACCCTAAGTCCTATGTCCGTCAGCTGGAGTTATCCCACCCTTTATCTGAACCCAATCTGGTATGCAGCCGTGAACCACAAAATTACTTCAGATTTTTTTCTAGTGATTCACCATTGCTGACTCCGTCGGTTCGTAAATGGGACAACTCCTTTTTACAACAACGCTCTTCAAATGTTACATCTGTCACTTTATGCTAATCATTGAAAACACATTTTTTCAGCGTAAACAAGTTTTGAACTAAAATAAGTACAATTTTAAAATTAAAATATCCCTATTCAAATCTATTTAAAAAAAAATAATTATTGCTGCTGTAAAACTAAAATATCTAATAATATATAAGTCTTAATGAATCATGCTCACAACCGAGAGCATCATGTATTATTGCTTCTTTGGACATCATCCGCAAACAACGATTTTGTTTTGCAGCATAAAAAAGAAAATTCAAAGAACATTACATTTAGTTTTCTTTAAAAGTTAACCAGATTCCTTTCAAATAGCTTTGAAAAGTAAATTACATTAAATTTAAAAGAAAATGCAGTAATTTTTTTTCTCGGTGTATGCACTTTATGAACAATGGTGCAAATTTGGCATTATGCTCAAATATTTTGTAGAACTGATTGGTTTACACGCTCAGATGCATTTGAACCCATTCTTCACATGCCTGACACCATACCCTTACAAAAACGATTTAAACAATTCTAACACAAATTGTTTCCCATTATCGGAAGGAACAAATTCAGGGACACCAAACACATGAAACACATCACGCTCTAAAACTTTCACCACATCAGCAAATTTCGTAAAATGGTCTAAACATATAAACAAAAACGTATTTCCGTCCATTGATCGCGGATAAGGCCCCATGAAGTCGAGGTACCAACAGACGTTGAAAAGGATGCTCAGTTTTTTGTTGATGACCCATCGGTGGTCGATGAGTGAGATTCGAATTTTTGCTCGTCTTACAGGTTTCACAAATCTTTATCAATTTTTGTATCTCGGTCACCATTCCAGGCCAAAAATACTTTTCGCGCAGCCTCAACAAAGTTTTATGAATACCGCCATGACCCGCAGACGATGAAAAGTGCGCAGCCTCCAGCAACTTGCTACGGAACTCAGCTGGAACCCAAAGTATCCACGCACGGGCCTCTTGAAGTGCATCTCCTGTACTAATTTCTGTATGCTTGTACACAAACTCATCTGATACACACACATTTGGCAATCTATCTTTACACTCTTCTACCTGTCTTCTTAGCTCACTATACTCTTCAGAAGAAAAATAAGGGGACTTTCGATCTACATCTAAGAAGCTACCAACATGGCTCACCTCTTCCATATGCATACAAGATAACGCGTTCGGTACCACATTTTGAGCACATTTACGATGTTCAATGTCAAAATTGTAAGCCTGCAATCTTAAACTCCATCTAGCTAACCTTCCAGATAAGTCTTTCTGGCCCATAAGCCACTTCAGGCTCGCGTTATCCGTAATTATAGTAAAAGGTAAACCTTCTACAAAAGGACGGAATCTTTTCACGCATAATATCGCTGCATAACATTCAAGTTCAGATAGTTTAGATAACACTTTAGTTTCTCTGAGCTTCATTTAGTTTTGAAGACATGTAGGCTATCGGACGTTCGTTGCCCTCATCCATCTGGAAGAGCAAACCACCTACCCAGTGGCGTACCGAGAGGCTAAGCCGCCCGGTGCGGATTCCAAATTTGCCGCCCCTCTCATATGCAATAAAAAAAAAAAATCTTTGATATTTATATAGGGTTTTGTATGCATAGTTTTCACTTTAGAATTTGGTCTTTCATTGTTCTCAATTATATAAAAAAAATTCTAATATACATATCATCAACCTATTTCTAATACGACGCAAGTTTGGAAAAAATGGAGCAAAACGCGCGCATGAGTCTATTTTTGCTCTCATTTCTTCCGTGGTTTTGTTGTTCTATCTATGTTTAAAAATCTAGAGCAAAAAGTCTACGAGAAACTTCAATCCATTTTCGCCTATCTCATTTCTAAACACTAATATTAAAAAAAAAAATACAACAAGTAACTTGAAATGCCTTGATTAGATTAAAATGGGTTACAACAAAACCAAGTTACTTCAGTACTTTTCAGCACATTACTTAAACGAAGTTAAATTTTATGCGAAAAAATTCACTTCAAAATACCGCAATCGAAAAATTATTTCAAAAATTTATTGAACATTTTTTCTTAGTCACATCTTCTTCTTCAAACGTATCGAATATAATCAAAAACAGCGTACAATGTCGTCACTTGAAAAAAATTTCGATTTAATTGAAAATTTGAAAGTCATAATCTATCAAAAATTATATGATAAGTTCCTTGAATTTTTTTTTGGAAATTATTACAAAAATATAAGTATACTCTCCAGTGATTTTTGCGTTAATAACGGAGAAAGTAAAATTGATTTTAGTCCTGCATCGTCGTACTATGATCCTGATTTTGATCCACAAATGAAAAAAGGTGACGAAGAAGAGCTCATGGACAATCATTTCATGGATACTCGATCTGAAGGTTCTCAAACAATCTTTTCCAATCGTACTACAAAGGATTCTCAAACATTCGTTTTATATCGTGCTACAAAGAAAAGATTATTGCATCCAGCATACAGCAATTGCCGAAAAAAATGAAATGCAAAATTTTCGAAAAGGATTATTGTAATTTTTTATAAAACTTCCATCGAAACCGATGCAAAATTTTTTTGAATGCACATTAGTTCATCAAAAAGATCTTCTGAAATTTTCAAATATGTACAATTAAAGGAAATCGTGAAAAACCCATCTAAAAAGAAGGATATTATAGATAAATTAGTTCCTTTAATACATGATAACACAAAAATTAATTTTTGGGAAGATTTTAAGGAATGTGCAGATTCTAAGGATCTTTCTATTGGTTTTACAAGCCATGAGTAAATACCAACATTCATGAATTTATTTATATGTTCCATTAATTTTGTTAAAAATAGTATCAAAAGATTTTTGATTGAGTTTAATGAATAGATTTATATATAATTTACTTAATAAGATACTTGTGTAGATACTTAATTATAATAATAAAAAAAAAAAAAAAAAAAAAAAAAACAAATTGGCCATTTCAGCCCTTGAAAGGACTTTGACCGAGCTTCTTAGGATCGATTGTGTTGTGTGTGTTATTAAATTTATGCACACAATTGACCGAGAACTGGACCTACATATTTTATGCCGACTCCGAACGGCTCATGTTCTCAAGAAGCTTTACATGGCATTATTTACTCTCTGAGGTTTGCCATTGTCTGCAGAGAGGTGGTGACCGTCCAGAAAAATTTTTTATTGAAAAACTTTTCGCCACGGCTGGGGATCGAACCCGGGCTCCGAGCATGCTAAGCCACACACTTAACCTGCATGCCACGGTCACCAACCAATAATAATAAGATACTTAATTAAAATTGTAACAAATGTTCAACTTATTTTCTAAACAATTGTGTTTTAATTGATATTATACAACAAAACCAAGCAACTTTAAAGTAACTTGATTTTGAAAAAACAGTGTTCTAAGAAACATATAAATGTTTTATTTGCTTTTAAGTAACTTCATAGTTGCCTGGTTTTGTTTAAAAACAAAAATCTTGTTTATATGAAATGAAAAAATATATGACAAAAATTTTCTCAGTATCTTAAGCTCGACTGAATTGTTAAAAAACTGCAACGCAAAATAATTTGGCTAGCACAAGTTTCAAAAATTTCGAAACTTAACTCTTAACTCTTCAATAATTTAACTCTTCAATAATTTGAAAAAACTTAAAAATCTTATATACGGAAAGATTATATCCTATAACACAATACCTCAATTTCTCACAATTTTCAAAAAACAAGTTACTTGGTTTTGTTATATCACGGGAGAATTCTATATTTACTAAAATATAAATATGATATATTGACACCTGAACAAGTATTTTTTAAGGAGTAACCTGGCATAATAAAATTTTGTCATTGCATACACACTATACTTATACCCTACAGTTGAAAATAAAATTTATTTATGATATATAATGTGGTGAACAAAACATATGAAATTAAAAGCGCCATGAATTTTTTAAAAAAATTCCATCAGCAGTATATGTGATAAAAACAATAAAAAATTTTTTTGCGTAATATTTTTCCGAAAAATATATTTGTAATTTTTCAAAATTATATCTATTTTTATTGAACTTATACACATTTTTAAACATAAAAATAAACAAAATTTTGAAGGCGTCAGGTCCCCTTAAACGTTAATAATCGCTATTATTCCAAATGTTGACTTACGCCATATTAGAATTAGGCCAACGATAAAAAAGTTTATTCCTTAATGACACCGAAAAGGAAATTTATACAAATACAATTTTTTTTATAATATTTTATTAAATTATTATTTTTCTTGTTTTTTTATTAGCAAAATCGGTAATTACATTTAGGGTGCTCACAGTTCTGTATTATCTGCTCTGTTTACTTTGCCGTTTATTAACTTTAGAACATTTTAGCACGTGTTAACTTTGATTGTTTTTGTTTTACGTACAAACTTGAGATCCCACTTGTTGCTAAAGTTATCTCATAATTCTTCCTTTCCGTTCATTCGAGGCATGTTTATGAACAAATTTCAAATTTTTGAAAACTATTTTTGCAATTTAGCTCCAAAACACAAAAAAAGGTGCTCACAGTTCGATCTAAATATCTTTCTAAAGTTGTCAGGTGTTAACTTTAGAAGCAAACTGTGAATTCCCTAATTGTCAAAGTCTATTTCATTACTTTACTTGTATTCTATAGATAATATGGCAAGATTTTGTAGGCGAGAAGTACTCATTGTAGTTCTAATGTAGGTTTTTATGAATAAAAGCTTAGAATAAAGCTTAAAAGTATAACAATGTTTGGAACTGCGTTTTCTAGACTTAATTTAAAAATAAATTTTAAAAGTTCAAGTGGACCTTTCATACAAGAATCAGTTTCTTTGTGAGCTATAGAAACAATATGCTGAAGTATTTTTCTCTCAACGAGAAACTCTTCATTGTCAATTTCTTCGTGACAGAATTCATTCAGTTTACATTCCAACTTATCATTCAGGAGAATCAAAGGAGTAAGAATTGCGAATTTTTCAGCAAGAGCATGAAGCTGCTGAAACCTTGTGGTCATTTCTCAAAATCAGTTCTTGAAAATTAATAATTAAATTATTAAATTAGAAAATGACCTAAATCAGTTAAGACCACGCCTAACTCCTCTCCAAAGTGATTTTATTAAAACAGTGAAATCCCTTAAAAAATCAAAAAACATTATAAAAGATACGACTTAAAATTATACGCATAAGTCTTATTTCTTAATATGCACTCTGAACTTACAATTCGCCATAATCAAACGAAAATTCCGCCTTTCTCCCACACTCAACACATCAAAGCACAAAACAGCTATTTTTACCAAATATACCTAAGTTGAAAAACGTTATTCTGTTAAACCACTTTTCTACTGGGCATTTCCACTGACAAGTTAAAGCACTTAAAAACTCAAAAAACTTTGAGTTACTCGAAAACACCAGTTATTCAATGCTTGTTTCAAGTCGCAGCCGAGTTATTCGAAAATTCAACTACTCGCACATGCCTAAATATTATGTCTTTTTTTATTTCTTTGGCAACTAATTTTGAGACTCGAAAAACGATTTTACATTTTGGTTGTGCTCAATACGAAGCTCATAAATATAGTTACATTTACTGTGGTGGCCAAATTTATTCATTAAGTTTAGTTCTTTCTTTTGTTTGTACACCTTAAAATGATAATGCACACTTTTCTTAAAGAAATCTCCTGGCAAACTCCTGAAACGGAGAAGGGCAAAATACTGGACTTGGCACCATAAATGGTGGATGACTACCTTGGATTAGAGGAGGTGAAGGGAATGGTGTCTTTGATGGCAATGCCATTATCGTATTTCCACTATTCACACCTGTCAACGGTGGGCCTACTGATTTTGCATTGCGGCTTCCATTTACACCATTGGCTCTGAAGCCGCCTTGTTCTACCGCTTTAATTTCTACCTTCTCAAGCTCTTCTTCAAACTCCCCAATCTTTCTACCTTCTATTTCACTAACTTGCCTTGATTTGGCCCTGCCTTCTCGCACTAAGTCTGCCTTTAAACACTCTCGTTTTAAATCAGCTAGGGTACTGAAAGTTAAGGCAAAAGTCAGAGTAGCCAAACTTGTCTTTAGATTACCCCTTATCATAATGATAAACTCTTGCTCGGGAATTTTATTCTTAACCTGAAAGTTAAGTAATGGATCTCAGCATAAAAATCTTCAAAATTTTCTCCTACCTGCTGCTAATAATTTCTTCAATGATTTCATAGTCTGATTCAGCAGACTTGAAATGACTTAAAAGCTCTTTCTTGAGCGCAAATTAGTCAAAGAGATCATCTTCGGCATGATCTTCCAACACCTGCCAATACCACTTTGAGGCACTACCAGTATTCAGACAATGGAAATCCGAAAAAAGATTGTAAGAGATACCATATTGTTCCCTCATTATTTGTATTCGGAAAACGAAACTTTCCGCCGTCATGTCCCTATTAGACCCTCCCAAACTTTACGTGCCACCTATATAGATCCACATTCTTGCGCGTTTCCACCTCACTCTGACTTAATGTTTTTTCAGTCGGAGCAGCCTTCCGTGGATCATCATCAGGTATGGGCACCACTACACTGAAAGCTTTGCATATGTGACATTGTATTGGTTTGTTTACGTTTGCATTTGTTGGTTTTATGCTCTTTTGCTCGCTTATCAATTTTGTGTATGTACACACCGTTCGCTCTTTTTGCACTTTCATTTTGCACTTGCCCATACTTGATCATCATGCTCTCTAACTACTTCAGACTCTCTGATATCTCCTCTACCCTTATTCTCAGAAGTCCGTCGAGGCTCTACCACTACACTCCCACTTCTAACAGCCTTCGTAGTTGCTGGCGTTGAGGTGTTAGCCGGAGGATGAAGAGCCGCATTTACATGCATTGACCCTTCAACCTCTGCGATTCGTCCATTCAAAGCCACAACTTCACCTCGCATGTTTCTCATTTCTTCCATGCAGTTCATCTTAAGCTGATTTTGCTGCATAAGCATTGCCATCATTTGGTCCATGTAATAATTGCTAGTAACTTCATCGCCTTCAGGCATTGCTCTCCTAGCCGCTCCCCCAGCGGCTCTGTCTGCGCCTTCTTTGCACTGCTGCTCAGACATCTCAATCACTCTCTCAAGTTTCCTCGAAAAGCTAAGGGTATCTACTGAAGTTTCTAAAGATAATGCTCTTGAGATCCTCAAACCTTCGGATAACCCAATTCCTTCTCTGTTGACCCCTGATGAAACATTAGCTTCGTGTTGGATGCAATTGAATGGTCGTAACCCTTGTGATTGCCACCTACCAGTGTCAACTTGAGTCCAATTGGAGTTATGTGCTCAGGCCTCTTAAGCGCGTGTAACACTTCGTGTAACTCGTCTGCTACTCAAAACCTTCCCACAATAGTTTATCTACTTGACCGACTTCAGAACGCTCTTGATCTTCCTCCATCTACTCTTGTAACGCACACTAAATAGGTTGTATACCAACAGGCAAAAAACTCAAAACAAAAATCTGAAGTTGTTTATATATTACAAACTCACAGTATGAAAGACTTCAGTTCGATTCAATTCAATTCATCTAATTTAATAAAAACATCCTTAATATCTGGAGACAGTGCAATGAGGTACTCACTCGGCAATCAGTCAAAGGAAAAAAAAACAGAAAAGAAATAGAGGAATCATTTTCATATAGAAAATGATGGTTATAAATAGAAGTTTTGAAGATAAAGAATGAAACGTAAATATTAGTTGGGCGCCAATGTAATGAGCCAAGTTAGGGTTTAAGTGCAACATTTTAGGCGGTTGACACCAGCAGCATTCCAGGCTGCTCAACGGCTACGGGGAGGTTCTTGCCAATATATGCACACCACTTGCTCAAAACATAAATTTTCGTATCAAAAATTAATTTATAAAAAAAATAGAAAAAACCATATAGAAAATATAGCAGAAATTGAAAGAAAAGGACAAGAGAGAAAAATAGCAAGATAAAAAGAAACCTAAATAAAAGTCCGTCAATTACCAGGTTGCTCTGCATAAACCACAGAGACTACTGATGAGTCGGAACAGCGTCGAACGAAACTATGGTCTAGTCTGCTCGGTTTGTTCTGCAAAGAACATTGTTGTTGTAGCAACCTGTTTGTCTTCAATAAATAATTTAGCAGCAAGCTCTAAAAATAATTCTTGAAAAAATATGTTTTTTAAGAATTATAAACTAATACAAACAATTAAAATGCCACAATTTTTTAAGTCATAAAATTAATTGATTTTTTATTTTATATTTTATTTATTAAAAATCAAATGAAAAATGAATAGAAATTAAAAAAACTGAACTGAATACTAGTTAATCATTTAAATTATAAATAGAGCCATGAGATTAATATTGTAATCTATTCTAACACCCTGTATGCTGATTCAATTAATTTTTTTATTTTTTATGTACTATCCTAAGGTCATCGAACTCTTCCTAGACCTTTGATTTCCAAACAGCTGTTTTCTATGTACTAGCTGCGAGTTGGACTCTCATGTCATTAGCCTGTATAAAATTAAGCAGCTCTTTTCAGTGGCGATCAGCTGTTCGTACAATATATTTAACTCGCTGGGAGATTGAGAGTTTCTTCCTCTGCAAATTTTCACAACCTCACACGAATTTTGTTAATAGAAATATTCTAAAATATTTTTACTCTAAAATCTTAGGTCCTAAATATGCACCTCCCGCTAGGCCCGCCACTTAATAAAAATAACATGTTTATAAAATTGTAATGACACACTTGACAAAAACTTTTCTTACCTAAGAATCTTAAGCTAAGATGCTATACAATACATGTACATACATATATAACGACGGGACTTTAGATATATGTACAATAATTTGCTGCTATTCCGGTTTGTATGAAGGAAAAAAACACAGCAATCGAAATCTTTAAAAATACAGATGTGCTTTAATACCACAAAAACACTTGGATACTACCACTTCTAGCACTCGAATTACTAGCACTCAAATATTGGCAAATAGTTTAAGTTTTATTTTCACCTTTATTTTTTTTCACAATTTTAGGTCTTTTTAAATAAACATAACTAGACACTAGGATCACTTTTTCTTTTATGGACACTGAACTTTGTCTAATTGTGCTGCTAGTTTAATATACTCAAATACAAATCATTAAACCCACACATAGTAGTTTCCCTAAATGCAGTTTTTAGACCTTGTCATCGGGCTTGAGCAAGAAGACATAAACAGTGTATAAGGAGACTCAAAACAAAACACTTATAAAGGGTCCGCCATCTAACTTTTTTTTTCAACTAGTGCTTATTTCGTGAATGGTAACACTTAGCACATGTCTGATTTGACAGATAATTAGTTTTGTCCTTCCACTGAACGAATATGGTTGTGTATACGCTTGAACAACGCTGGGAAATATTGCGACATTACTTTGAAAATCATGGTAATGTTGCAGAATGTGTGCGAAAATTGCGTACGGATTTTGGGAGAACAAAATCACCGTCAGCTCCATATGTTCGTTATCTTGTGAAAAAAGTGAAAGAAACTGGCATCTTAATCGATAAGCCAAAGCGTGAAAAGCCAAAAACAGTGCCTACACCCGAGATTATTGCTGCTGTGGCAGAAAGAGTGCGTGAAGCGGCATCAACATCAATTCACCGTTGTTCTTAACAATTTAACATTTCAGAGACATCATTGACACGAATTTTGCATAAAGACCTTGGTATGACGCCAATTGGTTCAGGAGTTGAAGCCAACTGACCATCCAATGCGTTTTCGCTTCGCTTCACACAATCGATAATGTGCTAAAAAATTGGACCGATCGTGTAGACTACTGTATGGCCAGCCGAGACAGCCATTTGAATGAAATTATTTTCCATTATTAACCGAAAGGATTGTACATTCAAATAAAAAAGAAATTGAGAAAATATTCAGTAGTTTTTTTTATAGCATTTTCAAAAAAAAGAAGTTATTTGGTTGACCCTTTATATATGGTTATAGTTATCAGTGCTGCGTGTAGATAACTCCCACCGTTCTAGGCCAACAACATGATCTGTATTATTTTAAAATATCGAATATAAAATTAACGTTAATTATAAATACTATTTTATTGTATTATATTTAATATTGTTATATATGATAATGATAATTTTTTGTGTATTGCTGAATTTTAAAAACTGTATAGCCTCAAAGGCTTAGCTTATAATAATTAGACCTCGGATTTTGCATACTTTCATATTTTTAATCAGATTGATACCAAACTTTTTATCTAGACGTTTTATCGTTCAAATAGAACAAATTGTAAAGCATATCGAAAATATGCAAAAAATATGCCACCAATATGCAAAATATATGCAACATATGCAAAAAATATGCAAAATATGTAAAATATATGCAAACGAATTTCATCAAAATATTGAATTCCAATCGTTAAATATTAAACTGCGAGCAATGCAGAAGAATATATAATATATATGTACCACTTTACATTCCTTGCCCTTTCCAACGCTTTACCATCGCTTTGGTAAATGAAGAAAAAAAAGAAATTTATTTTTGGTCGACAAAACAACTAAAATGGGCCCACAACGACGATATGCATTTACTTCAGTTTGGTAAAGAAAAAAATTCTAAATTTGCATTTTAGGTTCTTGAAACACCGAACCCAGAAGATGCTGAATCTATAAAGCAAGCAATAAAGCTGATAAAAAAATCCCCAACTATATCGGGATTTTATATATATTAAATCAAATTTTGAGAGAGTTGCCGAAAAATTAACTTCCTTGGAAGCGAAGGGTCTACCACTAGCTAAAAATATAGTTCACAACATAACTGGTGATTTTAGACTGGTTTTAAAAAAGATATTTTAAGCCATCTTGAAAATAAATCCACATTTTAATATCATTTCAAAAATAAATAATATTTTAAATCTCAAAGATGAAGATTTGTTCTGGACTTGAAACCGTCACAAATGTAAAAATCATTAGATAAAAATTTGCTCCAATTATTTCCTGTGACGTTGAGAGAAGCTTTTCCGCTTACAAAATGGTTTTTGGAAGGAAACGCCAAAGCCTCTTAATTAATAATTTAGAGAAAATTATGGTTATGTTTTGTAATACCAATTATATCCCTGAACACATTTTCAATCGCCTGAGAATCTCCAGCGAATCGCTTGGAAGATGAAACAATCGCCGGCGAGCTCTTCTGAGAGTCTTCCGGGTATCGCCGAATGTAAGCAGCTGAGGCCATAAAAACGATTCGCCGGGAAGATTCGCCGAGATGAGGCTTAGGCGATTCGCTAGGAAGAGTCGTGAACGATTCGCCGAGAGGAGTCTTAAGCGATTCGCCGGGAAGATTCGCCAACGCATCGCCGAGAAGAGTATTAAGCGATTCGACAGGAATTCACTCACGAATCGGCAGAGAGTCTAAAGTGATTCGCTGACAAGACATGTCAAGTGGCCAAGACATACTTTTAGAGGTCATCAGCGATTTGTTGAAAAGTTGTTGAACGTTTCAATTTGTTGCAAGTTTGAACTAGCAGTTCCATGAAGTTGCTTAGAAGTTAAAATTTCTGAATAATTTAAATGATTTTTCAGAGCCTGCTTTATATTTCAATGATAGATTTTGAAAGCTTTTTAAATAGCCATCTTCGAACGATCGCCGGAATGAGCGATGGAAGATTTTGAAGATTTTTTGAATCGCGCATTCATCCCTTGGGTGATCGAAAAGCGATCCATCTTCCAAAGATCCCTTAGGCGAATCGCTAACGCGTGGCCAAATGATCTTATCTTCTAATCGTCTTCCAAATGTTTGCAGAGATTGAATAATTCGTAAACCTATACAATATCGTATGTATTACGTTTCATTTGCTCTGCTTTAATATCTAATAATAAATAAAATTTCAATATGTATACTATCCTCTGAGTAGCTTTTATATTATTTTTCGATTTGTTACATAGGAAGTTTTTGCATATTTTGCATATGTTTTGTATATGTTGCATATATTTTGCGTAGTTTGCATATTTTTGGCATATATTATGCATATGCATTTTATGCAAATATGCAAAAAAATTTAAAATATGCATTTCGTTTTCCACTCTATTTTCAATGAAACGAACTTTGGTGTCATCAAAATTTATCTATCTTAATCCTTCAAAAATATGCAAATATGCAAAATCCGAGGTCTAATAATAATAAATAAATAAAAATATTTTATATTTATACCCCCACGCGTACTGCGTAAGGGGTATATTAATTTTGTCACGACGTGTGTAACGCCCATAAGGAGGTGTGGTAGGTATAGAAAAGTATATATATTCTTGCTCAACATCACCACCTGAGTTGATTTAGCCATGTCCGTCTGTCTGTCCGTCTGTCCGTCTGTCTGTCCGTCTGTGGACACGATTACAGCCGTAATTGTAAAGCTATCAAAGTGAAATTCGATATTTAAGCTTTTTTCTATAAAACAAAGATCAAGTTCGAGAATGGGCTAAATCGGATGAAAACCACGCCTACCTCCCATACAACCCCAAAATTGAAAACTCCATAAAGAAGCAAATATTGAAGCTACAAAACTTAAATTCGGTATGTGTGTAGTCTGTGACAAAACTCAGGTATGTTAGAAAAATGGGCGTCATCCACCCACTAACACGCCCACCTCCCATACAACCTTAATATTGAAACCTTTATATAGAGGCTGGTGTCGAAGCTACAAAAATTAAATTAGATATTTACTATTTTTATATAAAAATTAAGACGTGAGAGAAAAATGGGCGTTAACCACGCACTAACACGCCCACCTCCCATACAACCCCAAAATTGAAAATTATATAAGTAGGCTTCTGTTGAAGCTACAAAAATAAAATTTGATATTTATTATTTTTATGTAAAAATTAAGACATGTTATAAAAATGGGCGTCATCCACCGACGAACACGCCCACTTCCCATACAACCCATAACATTGAAAACTCTATAAATAGGCTAATATTTAAGCTACAGAACTGAAATTGGGTATTTGTGTATATTATATCAAAATTGAAGCGTGTTATAAAAATTGGTATTAACCACTCAAGAACACGCTTACCTCCCATACAACCCCTACTTGAAAAATTTATAAAGAGGCTTGTCTTTACTTTGCAGGAAAATAATTTTATATGAATATATTTTAGACGTCATCAAAATAGTAAAATTTTTGAAGTCTCATAAAAAAGAGCTGCAATTTAAAATGTTGTACCATTACGAATCGTCCGTGGGGGTATTTTAACTTCGGCCAGTCGAAGATATACCTTACTAGTTTTTATTTTATATTATATTTTATATTTTCAATTAATTTTATTTAATTTTGTCCTTGCATGTACTTTATTCCGACTCAAAACACAAACGTTACAACGTTTTTTCTATAGTAACTTCAGATATTTTCAATTGGACGAAAATTGCAAAATTATGAAAAACCCAAAATATTAACAAAAAAAGCAAATGTACCTACACACATATAGAAACAACTTCCGCAGGGGAGGATCAAAAATTTTGAGATCCTTCGGGCCTAACAACCCCGCGGTCCCCAGTTAACCAAACCCAGGCGTCTGTCTCAGAAAAAAAAACTATGCTAGATATTTAAGAGACATTTTTAAAAATATTTTCTTATTAATTCGTAGAATATAAATATAAATATCTTTATAAAGGTCACTAGATGGCCTTTGTAAAGAATACAATTTCAAATTCTTTATGTAAACTATTTTCAATATTAATCTATTTTCAATCCGCAAAAATATAAACATTAATTAGAATGTTTATATCGTTATACCATCTAATTAATGTTTATATCCATCTATATTCAGTCGATTTTTGACTGCCAATGTGATAACTTCGTTTTATAAGTGGGCTTAATATAGTAGCGATTATGTCGATTTGCTTTTCGTGCAGCCAGCCAGTGTCTGGACTCGATTTTATTTCGTGTTGTATTTGTACTCGCGAATTGCATTATACTTGCGCAAATTTGACAAGTTTGCGGAGTTTTTTGACAATAAATATGAAGTTTTTCGTCGTGATCGCTGTCCAATAGCCACAGGTTTTACACGAGGTGGAGCGGTTTTGGTAGCTGTTCGCTCTGTTTATTCTTGTCAAGAGATTAAGCTGATACAAGTCACTGGAATTTTAGAGCAGATCTGTGTAAAGATAGATGTTCCTCTTTCTTCTGTTGGAGTAAATAAATCTAGGCGCATAAGTATTTATATTTTTGTTTCGTACATTCCACCAGGCTCAACTTGTGAAACTTATTCGTTGCATTTTTTTAATATTCTTAAGATAGTTGAAAAGCTAAAAGATAATGAATATCCTTTAGTTTTAGGAGACTTTAACTTAAGTAATGTTAACTGGGTTACATCTGATATAGGGCCGGCATTAACGCCGAGTAACTTGGGTGCGGGAAGAGATGCAGAGTTCTTAGACTCTATTCTCTCCCTTGGGTTCTATCAAATCAATGCTGTAAGAAATGGTTTAAATAAATTGCTAGACTTAGTTTTTACTGACTTAGAGTTCAATACGGTTTGTAGTGAAGCAGAATTCACATTGTCCGATAATAGTTTTCACCACAAAGCTCTTTTGGTAAGTTATTATATTGTTGCCGTACAAAATCCCTTTCTGGGAGAAGACATATATGAATTTGCATTTAATAAGGCAAATTATGCCGTAATAATGGATTTCTTATATAATATGGATTGGTGTACAATCTTTGGTGATAATCTTTTACAAAACTATCATTACTTCATTAACTGCATTAATGAGATTTGTGCCTCTAAAAAAGGTTCGTAAGGCCACAAAGCCAACGTGGTATAATAGTCGCCTTGCAAACCTAAAGAATATCATGAATAAAAAATTTAAATTGAGTAAGACTAACATAGCTTTAAGACATGAATATATTGAAGCACGAAAACAATATGAGTCACTTAAAAAATTTTTATATAAAAATCATTTGCTTGCTTTAGAGTCGAACATTAAATGCAATCCAAAAGCATTTTGGTCCTATTTGAACAACAAAAAAAATTCTATGTTTTTCCCAAAAAACATGTTTTTCCAAGACAGAAATACTGATAATATTCAAGAAATATGTGATCTCTTTGCAGTCTATTTTCAGTCGAATTATGTATGCTTTAACCATGCAATTAGCTATGCTCCACCTGAGTTCAACGATGTTCCTATTACAGATCTTGGTTCCTTTACTTTATCTTGTGAAGAGGTTAATCGTGAATTAATTAGCTTAGATGCGAAGAAGAAATGTGGCCCTGATAAAATTCCCCCTATCTATTTAAAATCTTGTGCAATGGCACTTTTCCAACCTCTAACTTTTCTTTTTAATCAATCGTTGCAAAAGGGCGAATTTTTAGATAAATGGAAAATTTCTGAGATAACTCCGATTTTTAAATCAGGATCGAGGCAAAATATTGCAAACTATCGACCTATATCGAAATTGCCACTCATTCCAAAATTATTCGAGTCCCTTGTTAAAAGAAAAATCTATGCCTGCATTAAAGGCGCTATATCGGAAAGCCAACATGGCTTTGTTTCTGGTAAATCTACTTCAACTAATTTATCTCTGTTTACCCACTTCATAGCAATAGAAATGGAAAGGGGCCAACAAATTGATGTAATTTTTACAGATTTTGCGAAAGCATTTGACAGAGTTCAGCACTCAGTTTTAATAAATAAACTAAGTAAATTGGGGTTTCATTCCTCCCTGCTTAGGTGGATAGAAAATTACCTATTTGGTAGCAGACAAGCAGTCAGGATAGGAAGTAAGCTCTCCAAATATATTGATAATTTTTCTGGTGTACCGCAAGGTAGTCATCTAGGCCCGCTTTTGTTTGTCTTGTTTATTAACGACCTACCGAACTATATTAAGAGTTCGAAATGCCTAATGTACGCTGATGACGTAAAGATATTTAAGACTATTAACACCGATGTCGACTTATTCAACAGGATTTAGACGGCTTGCAGAAGTGGTGTGATATTAACAAGTTATATTTTAATGTGGCTAAATGTAATGTTATGTCATTTACCATGAAACAACAGTTAATTGCAGGTACTTATGTTTTAAGCACCGAAAGCCTCTTAAGAGTTGATTTCAAAATGGATTTGGGTATCATGTTTGACAAAAAACTAACTTTCTGTAAGCACTACGATGCTATTATTTCTAAAGCTAATGCAATGATGGGTTTCATTATGCGTAACACAAAGGAGTTCTCAGATCCTTTCACTCTTAAGTCTATTTTCTTCTCTTTGGTTAGATCAAGCTTGGAGTATTGTTGTGTTGTTTGGGACCCAAGATATGCCGTGCATATTACTAGAATTGAAAATATTCAAAGACGTTTTACTCGGCTGACGCTTAGAAATCTTCACTGGCAATTTATGCCAACTTATGATTCTCTTTGTGCTCTTTTAGGTTTAAAAACCTTAGAGTTTAGACGGAAGTATTTTCTGGCTATGTTTGCGCGTGATATAGTAATGAATCACTTAGATTGCTTTATAAAATATATATGTGCCTGAAAGGAATTTTAGGTAAAGAAATTTTTTTCAAATTCCTTATCGCCGAACAAACTATGGTAGACAGGATCCAGTTTATAATATGAGCGCTTCTTTTAATTCTTTTTGTATGAATATTGATATAACCCAAAGTAGGGCCTCTTTTAAGAATTGCATTATGCTTAGCCATTTTTAACATTATATTATTATAACTTTGTAAGTTAATTTTAAGTAACTGTAAAACAATACTGTTTATAGTTGAATAAATAAATAAATAAATAAATATTAGTCGAAAGAGCTCCAAACTGAGATAAATAAGTGAATAAGAATTTTCTATGTTCATTTATCCTTACCAAGTTAGCCACAGCAGCATCAAAAGATCATAGATGACGCTGTAAAAGGGAACAAATACTTAGTCATTACTCAAACCACAATCTAATCTTGTGCTAGAAAGCTTTTTGAATTCGCTTTAGAATTAAAAAGCTCACTTGAATTAACAGCCTTTTTCTGATAACAGATGAGATTACAGAGATCGAACATATAATATTCGCCGAATGCTGCGAAAAAGATGCTAACTTCACACCGGTGCTTAATATATATATTAGCTGCGTTCTATTCGCCAGTGATCAACTCGCTTGTGAAAAGAACGTCTACTCATTTTGCTTTTATTTGCTCAATAGTTGGCAACGCTTTTGTTATGACGACCACATCAATAAATACATTAAAATTTATCCCGTACACCAACCAAGTGAAAAAATAAGAACTTGGCAAAGCAACTTTACTCAACTCAACAGGTAGTTGACTTTCTCTATGCCCAACTAGCTGGAGACTTTGTTGTTGTTTTCTCATACAAATTTTGAAATAAGCGACATTAGTTGAGTATAGGCTGGCAAATCGAACGCAGCTATTGTAAAGATAGAAACAATACATTTCTCTCAAGAAAAAGTTATCCAAGAAGACACAGACAGAATTCTGTTGTGTACATGTAAAGAACGATTTTTTGAGTCTGTACATGATGTGCTCATATATACCTCCCTTTTCCAAATTAGAAGTGTATAGCAAACATTTGCTTTATATTAGTAAAGTTATCCTATTGCTGCATCCTAATGATCATATTTTAATAACTGATGATTTTAACATGCCCAATGTTTCTTGGAACTGTTGTTCTGAAAATCCTTCAAACTATTTACCATCGTCTGATAGTTCATCTGATAATTACTTTTTAAATGAGCTTTCAAGCTAAGGTTTTTTCCAACTTAACTATCACTGGAACAAGAATAACCGTCTGCTCGATCTGGTATTTTTGATGAGAGCAACATTGCTTCAGTGTCAAGGTCCGATTCTTTGGTCACTCCTGAAGATTCTAAACATCCAACCATCGAAATCAGTCTTAATTTTATTAAACCATCTATGCAAGTCAACCATTCATTGAATTTAACCTTAAAAAACTAACTATCTTATTTTAAACTAGTAAGGTATATCTTCGACTTGGCCGAAGTTAAAATACCCCCACGGCCGATTCTTCAGGGTGGAAGAATCTTAAATTGGAGGGCTTTTTGTATGAGATTCTGAGAGATTTTATTATTTTTATGTGTCTAAAATACATATATATCAAATTGTTTTCCTGCAGCTTAAATATAAGCTTTTTTATAAAGTTTTAAATTTTGGGGTTGTATGGGAGGTGGGCGTGTTAGATTGTGTATGACGCCCATTTTTCTAACATACCTTAGTTTCGACATAGAATACACAAATACCGAGTTTCTGTCTTGTAACTTTAATATTAGCCTCTGTATAGATTTTTCAATTTTGGGGTTGTATGGGAGGTTGGCGTGTTAATGTGTGGATGACGCCCATTTTTATAACACACCTCAGTTTTGACATTAAATACACAAATACCGAGTTTCCATCTTGTAGCTTTAATATTAGCCTCTTTATAGATTTTTCAATTTTGGGGTTGTATGGGAGGTGGGCGTGTTAGTGGGTGGATGACGCCCATTTTTAAAACACACCTCAGTTTTGGTATTAAATACACAAATACCGAGTTTCAGTTTTGTAACTTTAATATTAGCCTCTTTATAGATTTTTAAATTTTGGGGTTGTATGGGAGGTGGGCGTGTTAGTGAGTGGATGACGCCCATTTTTCTAAGACTTCTCAGTTTTGATATAGAATACACATATACCAAATTTCAGTATTGTAACTTTAGTATTAGCTTCTTTGTAGAGTTTTCAATTTTGGGGTTGTATGGGAGGTAGGCGTGGTTTTCATCCGATTAAGCCCATTCTCGAACTTGACCTTAGTTTTTTTAAAAAAAGCTTAAATATCGTATTTCAATACGATAGCTTCAAAATTACGGCTGTAATCGTGTCCACAGACAGACAGACGGACAGACGGACAGACAGACGGACATGGCTAAATCAACTCAGGTGGTGATGCTGAGCAAGAATATATATACTTTTCCATACCTACCACGCCTCCTTTTGGGTGTTACACACGTCGTGACAAAATTAATATACCCCTTACGCTGTACGCGTGGGGGTATAAAAATAGTTTGTCCAATATAAATTGGTCATCTATTCTACTTCTTAATAAAAAAGTTTTATCATCATAGAATCTGGATGCTGCGGTCTTTGCGTTTAATACAACGCTCATTGATTGCTTCCTTAGGGCTATTTCGCAAAGAAAATTGCAGGCCCTTCTACAATTTCAGGCCCTGTGTGGTATACCAATGAATTAAGAAAATTGAGAAACTTGAAATCTAAATATTTTCAAAAATATCAAAAAATATATAGCTTAACCGAGTTTGGCCGTTATACTTCTAGTAAAAACAGTTACCAGCAGGTGTGTAAGCAATTCTATAATATATACTTAACAAAAGTAAAATTTAACATTAAGGCCAGTTAACTGATCTCCAAAGTTTAAATTCCTTAACCCCAGGTTTCGTAAACAGAGTTTAAATTTTAAACACAGTTAAAATAATTTTCGTAGCTCATCTCATTTTTATCGGCAGTTTACTTAAACTCTGTTTAAAAATTTAAACTGAAATTAAAAGACATATTTGAGTAAAAATTCTAAAACTGTGAAGTAGAACTATTTAGAAGTAGAAATATTTCAAAAATGTTTGATAACAATAAATCAAACCCAAAGCTGAAGACGCTGTTTTTTGTATGGTAATTTTAAGGATCCCCAGGTTAGAAGGGATCCCAACAGGCTTTTTTAAAAACAATGTGAAGCTGCAAAAATTCATTATTATTCATGTTTTGCTAACTGTTTTCAACGTTTTGAGCCGATTCACCCGTGGAAGTGAACTACACAGTATTAAAATAAAACAAACAAATTCTAAAAAATCCATTTTACAAATGGCATTTATTCATTTAAGTTTAGACATAAAAAACGGATCATTTGATGCATATTCTTGTTGATTGTTAATACATAGTCTTTTGCATCCCATTGCTTAAATTTTCTTTTCTTGATTGCAGAGTTTTCAAGAGACTGGACAGTAGAGTGTATCGACTTGTATGGGAAAAATCTGACCCCCAATTCAGGTACCAAAATTCAATAGTACATGAAAATCCTGTCGATTGGTATACTTTTTTTTTATTTGAACTAATTTTGGCGTCCTCCGAAATGCATTTTTGTGCATTTTTTATCAACTTTTGTATTGGAGACCCATTAATGGTTGATTTAAAAAGAAAATCAAGCTTGTAAATTAATTCCTTTCATATAAAAACACAGAACTGCAAATTTTTATCCCTGTTGACAAATGCTCTGACGAGATAGAACAGTTTTTTTCAAAGGTAATCTACTTGTTATTTAATATTTGATATGTTTTTATTTATTGTATGAAAGTATTATTAAACTTTGGCTTTTTTTTATTGCTTAATGCAAAAGTAACGTATTTTTTTAAACTATTACAGTTAACCAAATAATAACAAAAAATTTTTTTTAGATCCTGTAAAGGACTAAAAATACCTTTTTGTTTCGAATTTCGGCCTTTTTGAACGGCCCTCCAACTTAGAAGACATTATTCGTTTTCTTCGTTCTGCAGAAGCAGCAGCCACTGTCGTCTCTGTGAAGAGCTTAATATGCTATTACTTGCTAAAAGTTAAAAATAATACTTTCATACAACAAATAAAAACATATCAAATATTAAATAACAAGTAGATTACCTTTGAAAAAAACTGTTCTATCTCGTCAGAGCATTTGTCAACAGGGATAAAAATTTGCAGTTCTGTGTTTTAATATGAAAGGAATTAATTGACAAGCTTGATTTTCTTTTTAAATCAACCATTAATGGGTCTCCAGTACAAAAGTTGATAAAAAATGCACAAAAATGCATTTCGGGGGACGCCAAAATTAGTTCAAATAAAAAAAAAATATACCCATCGACAGGATTTTTCATGTACTATTGAATTTTGGTACCGGAATTGGTGGTCAGATTTTCGATACACTCTACTGGACAGCGTTATCTTTTCTGCAATAATTTTAATTTTTTTATTTGAGACACAAACTATTAAAACAAGTTAAAATACTCACGCAGAAAATATCCATAATGTGTTTGTTTATTGTTTTGAATTTATTTGAAGTAGAATTTTTTTTTAAACATAAATCTTTCCAATTTCCTCAGTAAATTTTTGACAATATCTAAGTTTAAATTTTTTAAACCTGGAATTCCTGTGTTTAAATGTAAACTTGCGTCACCAAGTTAAACATGGATTTTTTGAAATATGTTATCGGCGTGAAAATTTAAACTCAGGTTAAGGTATTTTAAACTTTGTTTAAGCTAACCTTTGCTTAAAATCAAGATGAGTTAACGGGTTTGATTTATTATTTTGGAGCTTTGTAAATACAAAACGCAAGATTTATTCCTATCCTTCTTTTATGAAATACACACATGTGGAATCTGATAACGATAAAAGCATTTGTAACCTTTTTGCTGACTTCTGCTGAAGTCGACTTATTCATCATCATCTTTTGATAATGGTAGCTATCCCTTTAACGTTCATTCTGGGGATATTTGCCTCCCAATAGTTGACACCAAAACAGTTTTATCTTACTTAAAAGCTCTTACAAATTCGCATAACAGTGGTCCCGACAACATACCTTCACGTTGAAATACTGCTGTGCAGAATTAGTAACTCCAATCGTTTAGCTTTTTACCTATTCCTTAAAGTCTTTTTATTTTCCATTTACCTGGAAATAGTCATTCATTCTCCCATTGCATAAATCTGGTAATCGGTCTTTAATTGGTAACTATCGTGGAATTGCGAAATTTAGTGCTTTGCCCAAACTTTTTCAGGCAATTATTACTTCACAATAATCATAGTGTTAAATCTAAGGGAAAATCTACGATCACTTACCTCCTTGAATTTACATCTAAAACAATAGATATGTTTGGGAGAGGTTTACAGACTGATGTTATCTACACGGACTTAGCCAAAGCTTTTGATGTTATAAATCACAAACTCTTGATTCTAAAATAATCTTTGATTGAATATCCCACAAAAATGGTGAGATGGATCGAATCGTATCTAAGTAATAGAACGCAATCTGTTCTATTTAAACTCGTGCAATTATACGAGTTTCCCGTTATCTCTGGGGTACCCCAAGGAAGTCACCTTGGGCCTCTTTTGGTTCTAGGGTCCGCCATCTAACGTTTTTTTTTCAACTAGTGCTTATTTCGTGAATGGTAACACTTGGCACATGTCTGATTTGACAGGTAATTAGTTTTATCCTTCCGCTGAACGAATATGGTTGTGTATACGCTTGAACAACGCTGGGAAAGATTGAGACATTACTTTGAAAATCATGGTAATGTTGCAGAATGTGTGCGAAAATCGCGAACAGATTTTGGAAGAACAGAAGCACCGTCAGCTCCATATGTTCGTTATCTTGTGAAAAAAGTGAAAGAAACTGGCATCTTCATCGATAAGCCAAAGCGTGAAAAGCCAAAAACAGTGCGTACACCCGAGAATATTGCTGCTGTGGCAGAAAGTGTGCGTAAAGCGGCATCAACATCAATTCACCGTCGTTCTCAAAAATTGAACATTTCGGATACATCATTGAGACGAATTTTGCATAAAGACCTTGGTATGACGCCACACAAAGTCCAATTGGTTCAGGAGTTGAAGCCAACTGACCTTCCAATGCGTTTTCGCTTCGCTGAGTGGGCCTGCGATCGACTTACAGAAGATGCCGATTTTGCCAAAAAATCATCTTTTCAGATGAAGCTCATTTTGATCTTGGTGGGTATGCAAACAAGCAAAATTGTCTCATTTGGGGCACAGAAAACCCGCACGCATACATTGAAAAGCCGATGCAACCAAAACGAGTCACTGTTTGGTGCGGATTTTGGTGCAGAGGCATAATTGGGCCATTTTTCTTCGAAATTGAGCAAGGAGTGGCCGTTACAGTCAATGGCCATCGTTATCAGACCATGTTGAACGAATTTTTGTTCACAAAAATTGAAGAGGAGGATATTGGAATCATTTGATTTCAACAGGACGGCGCTACGTGCCACACAGCTGAAGATAGACTCGATGTTTTGCGCCCTGTTTTTGAAGGTCGCATTATCAGCCACAGAGCTGATGTCGTTTGGCCACCTCGGAGCTGCGATTTGACACCGTTGGACTATTATTTGTGGGGTGCCCTCAAAGATAAGTGTTACGCCAACAAGCCAGAGACAATTGACGCTGTAAAGGACAATATTCGTGAAGCCATTATTGAAATACAGCTGCACACAATCGATAATGTGCTTAAAAATTGGACCGATCGTGTAGGCTACTGCAGGGCCAGCCGAGGCAGCCATTTGAATGAAATTATTTTCCATTATTAACCGGAAGGATTGTACAATGTACATTCAAATAAAAAAAAAATTTGAGAAAATATTCAGTAGTTTTTTTATAGCATTTTCAAAAAAAAAAGTTATTTGGCGGACCCTTTACTAACATAAAACCCCAAATCGACAAAAACACTCAAACTTACTTATTCTCACAGATCACTTACAAGTATATCAAATAACACACTCAATGGCAAATTCGACCTCAACATAACATCTATCGTGAATGGGACAACTACTTTTTACAACAACGCTCTTCAAATGTTACTCATTCTCATGCCTTCCAGGCAGATATACATATTCCATCCGTCACTTTATGCTAATCATTAAAAACACATTTTTTCAGCGTAAACACGTTTTGAACTAAAATAAGTAGAATTTTAAAATTAAAATATCTCTATTCAAATCTATTCAACAAAATAATTATTGCTGCGTTAAAACTAAAATAAATATAAACAACCCACAAAAAAACAAACAAACATGCTTCAGGAAAACCATGCATGCAAGTAAGTAGCATATATTGGCCACAATACTGAAACCTTCCCTCTTTTTGTTTTCAGCTGCATCTAGGCCAGTGGTCGGCAAAATTAAAAATAAGATTGTAAGTGAAAGTGAGACAAAAAATTGCATATCATTCGAAACAATGCTGCTTCGCCAATTTTTGTTTGTCGAGTGAGTGAAAGAGCATGAAAATACGAGAGAGTTTTGGCTAAGCATGTGCTTCATGTGTGCAGACCACTGATCTAGGCTTACGTCACAGCGTGGGTGGGCTTATTGCCATTTTTCTTACATAAGCGGAAAGCATTTTGGGATATCAAACTACATTGTTCGACAAACGTTAGAATATTATTTGTTGATGTGTCGGGTTGTAATCTTGAAATAACTAGGTCGTAGCAATCGCTTAGCAAGTACCTAAGCTGGCCACATAAATAGATACGTTGAAGATACAAATTAGTTGGGTCGCTCGCTTTAAAAAATTTTTTCTTAAATCTGTAAAAAAAGAGATATTATCTCTTTCGAATATCTTAAACGAAAAAAATTAAAATTTTTTAATTTATTCTAGTTTTCTTCCATTTTTATGTTCCAAAGTCACGTGTGAGGTCATTAATATATATAAAACAAACATTACTATATATAAACCTCTAAAACGGCAAACAGTCTAAAATAACAAAAAAAAAAAACTAAAATTCACTTTTTGAGATAAAACCAAATTAAAGTTTTTCAGACAGTTGTTAACTCTAGCATAAAAATTCCAAAAATATTTAATTTTTTTAAATCGCTTTTCTATAGTTTTCTAATGATAGGAATGTTACCATTTACAAAAATTAAGGTAACATAAGATAAGATATGATTTATTAGAAATGACTTAATTTTTAAGATTGTTGCTTTTATAAAAAAATTGGTATCTCCATAATATTTTTCAAAATTATGCCGATAAAAAAACAAATAACTGATATTCTTATAAGTAGAAAAGGAAACTACTAAGAGCATGTAATAAATTTTTGGAAAAAATTTGCCATATATTTTTTTGGTGCAATGAATATGATAATTCAAAACGAAAATAATAATATTTAACAATTTCAAAATTTCTCGTTTTCACATAAGTTGACAGACTAACACTTCTTTAATTTTTTTCTTACTAAATCTAAAAAAAAAATTATTTAATTTATTTACTTTTGAACACCGAAAGCTTTAGAAATATGCTAAAAAGAAATATTTAAGTGAACACTCAAATCCAAAGATGTTGTGTAAAAACAATTAAAGGCAATAAAAATCCTATTGGATTATTTCGGTTTTTAATCACTTATTCAAAATGAGCGTTTGAATTAAAAATTCAGGAACTTTGTTCACGACCGGCACTTAATTATCTGAATGTTTCTTGCAGATTGATTTCCTTAATTTTCTTTCTTATTTCTTATTGTTTTCATTTCTCCACGGTAACGCAAGAACGAAAACATTTAGAACACCAACAACGCAAACCGAACCGATGACGCACGCACAACAATAAAAAATCACTGGCGCGGCTAGTAATTTTTTTCTGAACGGACATTCTATTTAAACCTTAATTTTTAAAGAACGGCTGAAACGAACGTTCGTTGATTTTTGAAGTTGTGTGTAAAATTTCTTGAGAAAATACGCAACAGACAAATTTTTCCGTGATAAAAAAACTGCTTTTATCTTTCGATCAGACATGCACAACGAAATCAACAGAATTTTTTCTGTTTCGTTGAGGCAGAAAAATAAATTATCAAAATTATTTCGTTTTTTAAATAACGTTAAAAATTTATCAAATCAAATTTCGTTTCGTTGAAAAACGAAAAATTTTCTATTATTTTCTCCTATGCTAAAGCTGGAGAGAAAATAAAGAAAGTGTCATAACTTGCTTTTTTTGCATTTTTAAGATCTTCAAAAAAGTAGCGGGTAAAAGGGAAGAATATACTTTTTAAAAAAAGGATAATTATAGATAATTATAATGGATAATTATAAAGTCCGTTGAATTAAGCATTTTAGTGTTATTTTGAATTTTGTCAAAAATTATGAATTCTTTACATAAAAATGGAAAAAATTTGTTAAAATATTAAAAGTCGAACTTTTTTGCAGTTCTTGTGTTAATTTGTGTTTATTTGGTTTTGTACATTCATTATAAATAAACAATAAAAAAAGTATATTGTGAAATGTCAGAATTGAATGTGCCTCTGTCAGATTTTAAGCTGCTAGCGGCTGAAAGAGTAAATATTTTTGAATAGTTTTCAGCCATTGAAAATGACTGTTCTGCATTTTTTTGGACTTGCAGCGTACTGCTCACACCAACTAAAAATTATATAGCTTCGTTTGGTGTGTTGCTCTTTTTGTATTTTTAATATATAAAAAATGCGAAAAAGCAAGTGTCCTACCACCTTAAACAAAAATTTCTTCGGAACCAAACAAAACGAAATTTTTTGTTGAAATTAACATTATTTTCAACGGTTGATTGGGACAAAAACCAAAAAATTTTATATCGTTTTCTCCGAAACGAAATAAATATTTTTCGTTTTTGGAATTACCGTTTTTTTATTTATTTTGCTTCAACCAAACGAAAAAATATTTTGGTTATCGTTAAAATTAACGTTAACGTGCATGCTGCGTTCGATTGCAAACGAAATAAATCTGCTTTTAAATAAGTTTAAGAATCATTTAAGAAATTTATTATTTAATATATTTAATGGATTGCTGATGAAAACAAAATAATAGTAAATTTCTTTTCAAATACTCTGCGACAATTACGCGCTCATTGTTCCTTGCCCACTTAAAATTGTTTAATGTTTTGTTGTTGTAACAGTAAAGAACAAAACTGGATTAACATGTGCAAGATTCCTTAGCAGCAAATTATTAGCAGCGCTGAGCTGCAATTAATGGAATTACAAATGTCTGTCAAACAACAACAAATGTTGTTTGACAGACATTTTAGGCTTATTTAAAATAAGAATTAAAACTGCAAATTTATTTTATTTAACAGGGTTCTCCTACATATACAAATATAAACAGATTTCATGTTTTGTGTTTTATTTTCTAACTATTTTCCTTCATAAATAAAATTCGTACTCTTATTTTTTACTATTTATTGATAAATAGCTGTTGCAGCGAAAAACATTCGCCGCAAGATTTTTGCTGTCGTTTCATGTCGTTCGGTTTGTTCATTGACTGATACATATATACACAAGCATGTTAGAAGAAAACTATTTCAGCGAATAACAACAACAAAACTCACGGAAATATTATTTTCAATTAACTTTTAAACTAAATGGAATTTGAAAAAACTTCCTAAGAAAACAACCTTCGTTAGGAAGCGTAGAACAGTACAGAAAAAGAAATTTTAAGATCGGTCAATCCGTTCGAGAGTTTAAGGTCTCTAAACAGCTTCAAACAACCTGTTCCATGGGAGCTTCGCTCGCTTCGCTCGCTCGCTCCAAAAATGTTCTTTGTCTTCAAAACTGCTCTTAGAGTGGTTAGCTCAGTTGAAGAGTGAACGAATGGCGCACCAACCAAGATATTTGCGATAGAATGTTCTGAAATTTCAGAAACAACACTATCATTAGGTGCAGAAATAACTAACACTTTAGTTAACGGGGCAGTCAACTGAGGGACTGCATTAATAATATTATTATTAACATTATTATTTTCATTATCATTTTCTTTATCTTCACCATTATCTTTATCATTATTAATATTATTATTATTACCATTTTTATTGTTATGTTATGTTATGTTATGTTATGTAATGTTTGATATGTAATGTAGGGGAGAGTGGGGTGTTGTGAGACACGTCAATATTTGACATAGTGGTAATGTTGTGAATGCTCACAACAACTAAAAAATATTTTCTCAATGGGATCTCACTTATTATGTGCACTTTAAAAAGTTTAAAAGTTTTTTGTATAGTTTGCCTTTGTACAATTTCCAGAAACATTGCCAATAAAAATTAAAGGTAAATGTTTATTAAAATGATCTATATTCCATTGCCTTTGAACCCACCGAAGTGATTTTGCAAAAAATATTGTATGTGATGATGGCGCAAGGCCATTTGAAAATGTCGAACATGGGGTGTTATGAGACAGTAAATATGGGGTGTTGTGAGACAGGTATTTTTTGTTTTTATTTCATTATTTTGAAAGCCATCATGCCACGTAATACATATAAAGTATCAACAAAACCAAAAGAAAATGGGGCATCCATCCACCTTGTTGCAGCCATCAAAGAAATTGCCATAAAAAATAATTGTTTTCGGGCTGTCTGCAAATCATATAATCTTGATAAATCGAGAGTGTATGGAACCCGTTATATGGAAAAGTAGAAGACAAAACTTCTTCCACATTGGCTCAAATGATAAATTAGTCGATTTTGTTGCATAGCCAAGTGGCAAAACTGGCATGAATCCAGTTTTTCCAATATTTTACAAATTAAATTGATTTTTCATGGCGTCTGAGCTGAGCAGTGCACTAAAGAAGGGAAGTCCTCTGAAGTTTGATCCCCTATTCCAAGAATCAAAACGCGGCCGGAAGCCTATGTATACAACCGTAATTACAACTTCCAAGAATGTGACATTAATGAAAAATAATCGCTGAAGGAACCAGCAAAGCGTATTGGTCATATGAAATACGTACCGGCAAGAGTTTTGTCATCAGGTGAGGAACATATTAACTTTTGCATCATTTGCAGGTCAAACGTGCCAAAAAGTTTGGACGAAAACAAAACTATTTTCACTGTGCTCGCTGCAAATAAGCCGAATCAGATGAAAGCGAATAATTTTCTTGTCTGTATTTTTATTTTTTCCTATTTAAATACAGACTTTTTAACAAAAAAATGCCATTTTTTATATTTATGGTAGTGTCTCACAACACCCCATAATTTTTTAAAATCCAAAAATCCGATCTTTTATTCAGGCTTCAAAAAAATTATTAAAATTCTTAAAATTTAAAAAAATGTGATCGCAGGTTGTTAGGCAATTAAATAAACTAAACAAAAAAAGGATTCCATAAAAAAATATTAACTTTTAAAGAAGTTTTCGTCCAAAAACTAAACCTGTCTCACAACACCCCACTCTCCCCTAAGTGTTATGAATATTAGCTGCGTTTTTTCCAACATCCTAATCTAGATTTAGATTTGGTTTGCAACTCTGTAAGCTAATACATTGTAAAATAACGTAAGAAATGTCAACAACATTGTCAGAAATTGTTTACAAAACAAAGAAAAAGTCAGCAAATTAATTCTTTTCATGTGGCTAAATATAATCTGGTGCAATGGGACTGGTTATCGACAACGCTTAATTCCTACTACGAAGGCAATGCTTTGGGGAAGATTGATGGACGCTTAATTTTGTGCACCTTAGACAGTTGGCTGTTTGATCCCAAAATTAATGGAAATATTGTTCCAGCCAACATCGAAAGCATGCAGCAACATATCGACAATGAGGTGCACTTGATTACCTCTTTAGATGGCGTAGAGACACCAGACGGTCAAGAAGAGTACGAGCAAAGAGAACGAGAAACAAATTTTATATATTTTTTTTATAAATTTATTGCAAAAACCAAATTAAATGCTTTTCAAGCGTCGCACATCTCAGCCAACAATGTGTTTATTTGTTCCTCAGCATCGTTTATTTTAGCACTTAATATTGCAGCAATACGATTGGTCAAACCATTCAGCTGCAGTGTAAAGTGACGACAAAGTTGCACAATGCTGTTCACTTCGTTGGCTGTGCTGTGATGTTCCTTAACTAGAAGTAGTCAAGGAACAATTTTGAGAAATTTATTTATCTTAAGGGCATGTTTCAGCAAGTGCTGTTATGCCTTTCGCAAATATTTGCTGCACATCTGCTTCTTCTGCTGAAGCCTTGATCCAGTCTAGTGACGCCGCCCAGCTTTTTTGCAGCTCATGGAATGTTATTTGTTAGTCAGTATCTTCAATAGATGAAAGTATTTTCGTGCTTTTAATTGCACAAGACCTATAGAAGTAAGAAATATAGATATAAATATATTTATACCCCCACGCGTACTGCGTAAGGGGTATATTAATTTTGTCACGACGTGTGTAACACCCAAAAGCAGGCGTGGTAGGTATGGAAAAGTATATATATTCTTGCTCAGCATCACCACCTGAGTTGATTTAGCCATGCCCGTCTGTCTGTCCGTCTGTCCGTCTGTCGACACGATTACAGCCGTAATTTTGAAGCTATCGTAATGAAATTCGATATTTAAGTTTTTTTTAAAAATACTAAGATCAAGTTCGAGAATGGGCTAAATCGGATGAAAACCACGCCTACCTCCCATACAACCCCAAAATTGAAAACTCTACAAAGAAGCTAATATTACAGCTACAAAACTGAAATTTGGTATATGTGTATTCTATGTCAAAAATGAAAAGTCTTAGAAAAATGGGCGTCATCCACTCACTAACACGCCCACCTCCCATACAACCCCAAAATTGAAAAATCTATAAAGAGGCTAATATTAAAGTTACAAACCTGAAACTCGGTATTTGTGTATTTAATGTCAAAACTGAGGTGTGTTATTGAAATGGGCGTCATACACCCACTAACACGCCCACCTCCCATACAACCCTAAAATTGAAAAATCTATACAGAGGCTAACATTAAAGTTACAAGATGGAAACTCGGTATTTGTGTATTTAATGTCGAAACTGAGGTATGTAAGAAAAATGGGCGTCATACACAATCTAACACGGCCACCTCCCATACAACCCCAAAATTTAAAACTTTATAAAAAGGCTTATATTTAAGCTGCAGGAAAACAATTTGATATGTATGTATTTTAGACACATAAAAATAATAAAATCTCTCAGAATCTCATACAAAAAGCTCTCCAATTTAAGATTCTTCCACCCTTCAGAATCGGCCGTGGGGGTATTTTAATTTCGGCCAAGTCGAAGATATACCTTACTAGTTTTTATTTTACTTCTATGACAAGACTGCAACTTCCAATTTTATTGCGCTGTCAAAGTGAAACATATTACGTCTTGTTTTTTTTTTTTGGTTCGTTTTTACGTTCCCTGGTCGTGTTCATAGAACTATAAGTAAACAAAATCTAAAATCTAGAATGTTCTGAAATTTCAGAAACAACACTATCATTAGGTGCAGAAATAACTAACACTTTAGTTAACGGGGCAGTCAACTGAGGGACTGCATTAATAATATTATTATTAACATTATTATTTTCATTATCATTTTCTTTATCTTCACCATTATCTTTATCATTATTAATATTATTATTATTACCATTTTTATTGTTATGTTATGTTATGTTATGTAATGTTTGATATGTAATGTAGGGGAGAGTGGGGTGTTGTGAGACACGTCAATATTTGACATAGTGGTAATGTTGTGAATGCTCACAACAACTAAAAAATATTTTCTCAATGGGATCTCACTTATTATGTGCACTTTAAAAAGTTTAAAAGTTTTTTGTATAGTTTGCCTTTGTACAATTTCCAGAAACATTGCCAATAAAAATTAAAGGTAAATGTTTATTAAAATGATCTATATTCCATTGCCTTTGAACCCACCGAAGTGATTTTGCAAAAAATATTGTATGTGATGATGGCGCAAGGCCATTTGAAAATGTCGAACATGGGGTGTTATGAGACAGTAAATATGGGGTGTTGTGAGACAGGTATTTTTTGTTTTTATTTCATTATTTTGAAAGCCATCATGCCACGTAATACATATAAAGTATCAACAAAACCAAAAGAAAATGGGGCATCCATCCACCTTGTTGCAGCCATCAAAGAAATTGCCATAAAAAATAATTGTTTTCGGGCTGTCTGCAAATCATATAATCTTGATAAATCGAGAGTGTATGGAACCCGTTATATGGAAAAGTAGAAGACAAAACTTCTTCCACATTGGCTCAAATGATAAATTAGTCGATTTTGTTGCATAGCCAAGTGGCAAAACTGGCATGAATCCAGTTTTTCCAATATTTTACAAATTAAATTGATTTTTCATGGCGTCTGAGCTGAGCAGTGCACTAAAGAAGGGAAGTCCTCTGAAGTTTGATCCCCTATTCCAAGAATCAAAACGCGGCCGGAAGCCTATGTATACAACCGTAATTACAACTTCCAAGAATGTGACATTAATGAAAAATAATCGCTGAAGGAACCAGCAAAGCGTATTGGTCATATGAAATACGTACCGGCAAGAGTTTTGTCATCAGGTGAGGAACATATTAACTTTTGCATCATTTGCAGGTCAAACGTGCCAAAAAGTTTGGACGAAAACAAAACTATTTTCACTGTGCTCGCTGCAAATAAGCCGAATCAGATGAAAGCGAATAATTTTCTTGTCTGTATTTTTATTTTTTCCTATTTAAATACAGACTTTTTAACAAAAAAATGCCATTTTTTATATTTATGGTAGTGTCTCACAACACCCCATAATTTTTTAAAATCCAAAAATCCGATCTTTTATTCAGGCTTCAAAAAAATTATTAAAATTCTTAAAATTTAAAAAAATGTGATCGCAGGTTGTTAGGCAATTAAATAAACTAAACAAAAAAAGGATTCCATAAAAAAATATTAACTTTTAAAGAAGTTTTCGTCCAAAAACTAAACCTGTCTCACAACACCCCACTCTCCCCTAAGTGTTATGAATATTAGCTGCGTTTTTTCCAACATCCTAATCTAGATTTAGATTTGGTTTGCAACTCTGTAAGCTAATACATTGTAAAATAACGTAAGAAATGTCAACAACATTGTCAGAAATTGTTTACAAAACAAAGAAAAAGTCAGCAAATTAATTCTTTTCATGTGGCTAAATATAATCTGGTGCAATGGGACTGGTTATCGACAACGCTTAATTCCTACTACGAAGGCAATGCTTTGGGGAAGATTGATGGACGCTTAATTTTGTGCACCTTAGACAGTTGGCTGTTTGATCCCAAAATTAATGGAAATATTGTTCCAGCCAACATCGAAAGCATGCAGCAACATATCGACAATGAGGTGCACTTGATTACCTCTTTAGATGGCGTAGAGACACCAGACGGTCAAGAAGAGTACGAGCAAAGAGAACGAGAAACAAATTTTATATATTTTTTTTATAAATTTATTGCAAAAACCAAATTAAATGCTTTTCAAGCGTCGCACATCTCAGCCAACAATGTGTTTATTTGTTCCTCAGCATCGTTTATTTTAGCACTTAATATTGCAGCAATACGATTGGTCAAACCATTCAGCTGCAGTGTAAAGTGACGACAAAGTTGCACAATGCTGTTCACTTCGTTGGCTGTGCTGTGATGTTCCTTAACTAGAAGTAGTCAAGGAACAATTTTGAGAAATTTATTTATCTTAAGGGCATGTTTCAGCAAGTGCTGTTATGCCTTTCGCAAATATTTGCTGCACATCTGCTTCTTCTGCTGAAGCCTTGATCCAGTCTAGTGACGCCGCCCAGCTTTTTTGCAGCTCATGGAATGTTATTTGTTAGTCAGTATCTTCAATAGATGAAAGTATTTTCGTGCTTTTAATTGCACAAGACCTATAGAAGTAAGAAATATAGATATAAATATATTTATACCCCCACGCGTACTGCGTAAGGGGTATATTAATTTTGTCACGACGTGTGTAACACCCAAAAGCAGGCGTGGTAGGTATGGAAAAGTATATATATTCTTGCTCAGCATCACCACCTGAGTTGATTTAGCCATGCCCGTCTGTCTGTCCGTCTGTCCGTCTGTCGACACGATTACAGCCGTAATTTTGAAGCTATCGTAATGAAATTCGATATTTAAGTTTTTTTTAAAAATACTAAGATCAAGTTCGAGAATGGGCTAAATCGGATGAAAACCACGCCTACCTCCCATACAACCCCAAAATTGAAAACTCTACAAAGAAGCTAATATTACAGCTACAAAACTGAAATTTGGTATATGTGTATTCTATGTCAAAAATGAAAAGTCTTAGAAAAATGGGCGTCATCCACTCACTAACACGCCCACCTCCCATACAACCCCAAAATTGAAAAATCTATAAAGAGGCTAATATTAAAGTTACAAACCTGAAACTCGGTATTTGTGTATTTAATGTCAAAACTGAGGTGTGTTATTGAAATGGGCGTCATACACCCACTAACACGCCCACCTCCCATACAACCCTAAAATTGAAAAATCTATACAGAGGCTAACATTAAAGTTACAAGATGGAAACTCGGTATTTGTGTATTTAATGTCGAAACTGAGGTATGTAAGAAAAATGGGCGTCATACACAATCTAACACGGCCACCTCCCATACAACCCCAAAATTTAAAACTTTATAAAAAGGCTTATATTTAAGCTGCAGGAAAACAATTTGATATGTATGTATTTTAGACACATAAAAATAATAAAATCTCTCAGAATCTCATACAAAAAGCTCTCCAATTTAAGATTCTTCCACCCTTCAGAATCGGCCGTGGGGGTATTTTAATTTCGGCCAAGTCGAAGATATACCTTACTAGTTTTTATTTTACTTCTATGACAAGACTGCAACTTCCAATTTTATTGCGCTGTCAAAGTGAAACATATTACGTCTTGTTTTTTTTTTTTGGTTCGTTTTTACGTTCCCTGGTCGTGTTCATAGAACTATAAGTAAACAAAATCTAAATCGAAGGCAAGATTTTGTTTGTATGGAAATCGGATTTGGATGTTGGAAAAAACGCAGCTATTATTATTTTTATTGTTATCATTTTTATTATTAGTATTATAACTATTAGTCGAGATAATATAAGCGACATGTGACGAAGAGGTGGAAACTAAAACTCGCTTAGCCTGGGGACTAGAAGACACACTATGATTGGCACGTTTGCGCTTATTGTTTTTCCTCTTATTTTTATAGTTATTTTTTTAATTATTACTCTGATTTTGTACTAATTCCGTAGTTAGGACTTCATTTGAGGATACGTTGGAAGAGACGAGAGTTTCAGTCTCAGTCAAAAGAAGGTCTGCCCTAATTGGCGAAAAAATTTCATCCGTGGTACTGTTGAAATTGACAGCACTTATTTCGCTTAATGACGTCAGAAGAAATTGAAAATTATTATTAAGCAAATTAAAGCTATCCGCAAAAAGCTTTATTTTTGAATATAACTCTGCTGGGGAGACGACCCTGAATGTAGGACAGTACCAATGAAGTCCTGAGTGTACCAAAAGTAAACCATGTACACTTGAGTAGTTGGGTACGGGTAGATTGAGTACTTTTGATTACTGCGAGCACCCTAAACTGCAATGAGTACTGTGTAAAATAACAGCTGATGAGAGATGATTGACAGCTAGAAAAGAGTTGGCACCATTTTATTCATGTCATTTTATGAGAGCAAAATTTAGGCCATTTTACGGGCGTAAAAAAGTTATTTTATATGGGAGTAATTTTTAACGTGAACTTTGCGGCATTTAATAATTTGTATCTCAAAAATTTTATAATAACTATTTTATTTACTTATTTACTTACTTATAATTATTATTATTACTTACTTATAATAATTTATTTACTTATAATTTGTTTACTTTGTTTTAGTTTTTTGTCAATTCAATTATTGCCTTCTTTTGGAAAAGGTGGTAACCCATGAAAAAAGTACAATCAATCTACACAAACAAGTCAGGGGGTCAGCTAGAGTAGATTGGTAGATGGGTACTTGGGCAGAATGGCACTTTTACAAAAACAAAATGTATGACATTTGCCAATCTACCCAAGGTAGTGTGAATACCCTATTGTATTTAAAATGTTCTGACTTCTACATTGCCCATTTTATGAGCAGGCAACGAAATTTTCGACTTGAAAATAATTGAGTCATGTTTTAAAATTTAATTTAAAGGAGCAGATTTGTTTCGATAGTGTCTGAAAGGGTTAAGTACACAAATTAAAAAAATTATATTTTTATTTAAACTAATTTGCATTACACAAATATACTCAAGAATGGTAAGGTTTATATATAAATGCACAGAAAAAACTTAAAACTACAACAACCAAGGGGTTATAGCACAAAACCCCTTAAAAAGGAAGGTTTCCAAAAGTTGCCAAACCGAAAAATATTTAAAATATAAAGTCGAAAATTCAAGAAGATTCAAAGGGGATACAATTTCACATGGAACATGGGAAAAATTACCTTTTTTGGAGATTCGACCATATTCTCCAACAAAAACATATAAGTAATGGATAAAACAATTTTTGACGTACTAAAAGCTTGACAGGCATACTTTGGTGTTTACATTGGTGTCTACCGTTTGTGTGACGTTCTTCGTTAAGAAGTTATGCTATTAACAGAAAAATAGAAAATCGTGATCTAGGGAAGCGAAATGGCAAATTTTCATAAACAAATTTTTGTAAATTTGGTACCATGTGGTATATCTTTATCTATGTAAAGAATATATGCCAATAAGTAGCTTTAATTCAAAATTTCGAATCATTCCGTGCACTCAAACTCGAGTTACAGATTTACTTCGGTCTTAACAGGCCAAACAGTCCACTGTGCAACGTTGGCGAGCCAAAGCTACGAAGAAAACACGAAGTTCAAGACAACAACAAGAAACTGGTGCACATTTAGATGTGCAAAACATTTTATGAGGAATAGCACAAACAAGATCCCGTTAGCACATGCAGCTATAAATAGGAAAGCTGAAAACAGAATCGAACTCTTTGATCAGTGATCGTGAAAGGTAAGACATCCTTTCCTATCATTTACGCTGCGTTACGAGCTCTTCTAAGCGGTCACCCTAGTAGAAATAAATAAATCCTAAATCCTGGGTTTCGAACTTTTCTAAGCGGTTACCCCTAGTAGAAATAGATAAATCCTTTATCCTGGGTTTCGAGCCTTTCTAAGCGGTCACCCATAGTAAATTAGATAAATCATTTATCTTGGGTTTCGAGCTGTTCTAAGCGGTCACCATTAGTAGAAATAGATAAATCCTTTATCCTGGGTTCCGAGCTTTTCTAAACGGTCACCCAAAGTAGAAATAGAAGTGAGATACGGGCAGTATCTCAGCACTTTTTCCTAATTTCCTCAAATTCCAAAACGGTCACGAATTAGCAAGCGGGCGGAGCACACTTGAGGACCGAGATAACGCAGGACATCGCAAGACCACCGGAAGTAAAATAATAAAATAGTTGAATGATATAAATGAAAAATAAAACAAATTTTAAAATTTTAATTATAACATAAATGATAATGAATTTAAATAGTACTTAGCCTTTATTAGTTTTAAATAGAACTTAAGTGCTTTTGGTCTTAAATACATAAATATTTTTATACAGAACCCGGGGTATCCGGCGAGATCCCTGGCTTAAAAACTTCGTTACACAAGATATACTTTAATTAATGCTACTATATTTGGAAAAAAGCGAGAAAAACTTAAAACATTTTTATACCCCCACGCGTACTGCGTAAGTACGCGTCCTGAGTTGATTTAGCCATGTCCGTCTGCCTGTCTGTCTGTCGACACGATTACAGCCGTAATTTTGAAGCTTTCGAGCTGAAATTCGATGTTTAAGCTTTTTTCTAAAAAACTAGGATCAATTTCGAAAATGTGGTAAATCGGATGAAAACCACGCCTACCTCCCATACAACCCCAATAATGAAAACTCCATAAAGAAGCAAATGTTTAAGCTACAAAACTTAAGTTCGGTATTTGAGTAATCTATTACAAAACTCAGGTGTGTTAGAGCGTCATCACCCACTAACACGCCCACCTCCCATACAACCTTAATATTGAAACCTATATATAGAGGCTTGTGTCGCAGCTACAAAAGTAAAATGAAATATATATTTTTTCTATATAAAAATTAAGACGTGAGAGAAAAATAGGCGTCATCCACCCACGAACACGCCCACCTCTCATACAACCCCGAATTTGAAAATATATAAATAGGCTTCTGTTGACGCTACAAAAGTAAAATTAGATATTAATTACACGGTGTGACCAAATTAAGACAAATAAAATCTTCTAGAATAATTCCAAAAAATAATGATAGTGGGCACCTCTAGGAGTGCAATTAAGTTGTCGGAGGTCTGGGTCACATCTCGTTTCTGAGATACAGTTATTTTAAAATTTGTACGTTGCGATCATTTATTTACTTTTTACAATGTAAGTTGTGGTCGAGAAAAAATTCAAAAATATGCTTTCCTAACATAATTTTAGTCGTTGATTCAAAAAAAAATTGTTGTGATAAAAAATATATGTATAACCATTACTTTGGTGGTCTTTTTTAAAAAAATTTTGTTTCTACTTTAATATTTTCCACTATCCAACTTACATCAAATCAATTTGCCAATTCACAGTTTTACACAAATAAAATGTCAGTTTAATAGTGATAGTATCACAAAAAATTCGTAAATTGTTCGTTATATTGTTAATCATGTCGGATTGCCCAATAAAAGTAAAACTCTTTTGTAATATATGTGGTAAACAAACGCAGGAAAAAATGTGTAGACATTTTACAACGCGTGTGCAAGAAGCCTATAAAATTACTTTATGATGGATACTGTGCTTGACAATCCGTGGGCGCCAAACTTGTGCTGCGTTCAATGCACGTTAGGGATGTCGGAAAAACATCGATGCATCGAAAATATCGATATTTTGCTTCGATGCATCGAAAAATGTTCACTCGATGTTTGAATAGCCGATGCATCGATGCATCAATGTTTTTTAAATATCGAAAACTGACATCACTACACTGAGAAAACAAAAAAAGTAAAACGCACATTTTAAAAATGGTTAGTATTTTAAAAACATTCTACTGGCAAAAATGAAAATCCTTCCTTTAACATACAAAAGTAAAATGAAACGTTTAAAAAAAAAACGAACGTTTTAAGATGATATAGTAAGCTATAATGAATATTTTGAAATAGTTCTACGCCACACATAAATGAGAACGCATATTTTAAAATACAAAAGTAAAACGAACGTTTTAGAAATAACAACGAACGTTTTACAATGATTAAGTAGTCTAAAATTAATATTTTTAAAAACATTTTACACCATACAAAAAAAAAAACGCACATTTTAAAATACAAAAGTAAAAGGAAACGCTTTAAAAAGATCAATGAACGTTTTAACAAGAATTTTATAAAAAATGCATGTTTTTGCCAAGATTTTCTGTCACTTTATAAGATGAGTAGTTTTAAATATGTTTTGCTATAGTCTGGACTGCCATGCACAGGACGTCGGTTCGCATCCTGGATGTGTATGTATCAAAAGTATTAATTTAAATATTTAAATTCTAATTTTAATTATTTTATTAACTCATTAGTCAAAAAAAACCCTCGAAATAAGTTCACGCTTACAATCTTAAAAACAATCTATCAAAATTTATCAAAAATAAATGTGTTTTAAATAAAAACAAATTCTTGCAGGTTCTGTCAGGGATTGAATCTTGCACGGGTGAGTATTAAACTCGACCAATAGCAAGCTCGGCTAAAGTTGAATTTTTTAAATTTCATATAGTACCTGCAGGCAATGGAGGCAATTAAAAGCTCTTTTTAAAATGTGCATTTTTATACCCCCACGCGTACTGCGTAAGGGGTATATTAATTTTGTCACGACCAGTGTTGCCAGAAAGTTTTGAGAAAAGAAGCTAGATGGCCTTTAAAAAATGGCTAGAAAAGGCTAGATGGCTTTAAAAAAAAGCTAAAAAAAGGCTAGATTTGTTAACGTTATTATGCCCTAAACCTGTATGGTCAGGGTATATTGACTTTGTGCAAACGTTTGTAACGCATAGAAATAAGCGAGTCTGGTATAGAAAAGTATACATATTCCTGATCAGTGTCACCTTGTTCGTCCATCTGTCTATGTGTTGTCTGTAAATATAGGTTAAGAAGGAGTTGAGATTGGTTCACATATTTACATGAACCCAAGCATCTGCACTATTGAATATTTTTGGAATCCACCCACGGACACGCTTACTTCCCATAAATCTAAAAAATAAAAATCGCTGTATAGACGGTTGTATTTAAGCTACAAAAATAAAATTTAAATGTATTTCTTTTATATGAAACTGAACACAATGTACACAAAAAATGGGCGTGATCTACCCATGAACATGCCCACCTCCCATACAACTCCAACATTGAAAACACTATTATAAAGACGCTTTTATTTGAACTACAGGGATAAAACTTATCAGATATGTATTTTATATTAAAACTTATATGTGTACTAAGGTGTAAAATAGTCGTCATTCGCCCTTAAATACGCCCACCTCCCATACAACCCACTATAGTAAAAACGCTATAAAGAAGTTTATATGAGCCAAAAATATAAAACTTGGTATTGAGATTGTTGTATCAAAACTAAGATGTGTTCACAAAATGAGCGACATCCGCCCATGAGCATGCTCATCTCCCATACAACCCACAATATGGAAAACACTATAAAAACGTTTATATTTGGCCTGCAGAGATAAAACTTGGTATGAGATCATGGTATATAAAACTAAGGTGTGCTCACAAAAAAAGGCGTCATCCACCTACGAACGCGCCTTCCTCCCATACAACCTTCATTGGTACAACCTATATAGTTCTATAAAGAATACATGGATTTTAAACAAAAATAGGAAGTTACTTCTATTTGTTTTAGTATTTTAAAATATTGTTTATTTAAATATTATAGGAGGTTTAGTGTATTTCATAGTCGGACTAGACTTTCTTTACTCGTTTTCTTTTAAGAACATATCTTATCTTTAGAAGAAAATTTAGCATGCCAGTTTGAATACGGTTTCTTTACGGTTCTTTCTACCTCAGCGTTGCTTAATACTAAAATAATAAAACTAAAAACCAAATCTGATAGCTCTTGGAACGGATCTTCATTCAATGAATCTCTAGCTTCTGCCCAGAATTCTGTTATGGAACTTAAGTTATTCCAATTGTGATTTACAATTGTTTGCCATTATATTTCAATTATCCTTATTTCTTCTGTAGAGTAACTGGATTTTTCTTTCTCTATAACAGAAAATATTTGGGTTTAACCACTTTAAAAGTATAAAAAGAGCAATAGAAGATACACACTTTCAAAATTGCAACGTCAGAAAAATTAGATGTAGTAATGCATCTTTAAGCAAAATATTAAAAAAGGCTAGAAAAGGCTAGAAAAAAACAAAAAAGGCTAAAAAAAAGGCTAGAGGCTAGATGGTAATTTTCGAGGCTAGACAACAAAAAAAAAAAGGCTAGATCTAGCCTCAAAAAGGCTAGACTGGCAACACTGGTCACGACGTGTGTAACACCCAAAAGGAGGCGTGGTAGGTATGGAAAAGTATATATATTCTTGCTCAGCATCACCACCTGAGTTGATTTAGCCATGTCCGTCTGTCTGTCCGTCTGTCCGTCTGTCCGTCTGTCTGTCTGTGGACACGATTACAGCCGTAATTTTGAAGCTATCGTATTGAAATACGATATTTAAGCTTTTTTTAAAAAAACTAAGGTCAAGTTCGAGAATGGGCTTAATCGGATGAAAACCACGCCTACCTCCCATACAACCCCAAAATTGAAAACTCCATAAAGAAGCAAATATTGAAGCTACAAAACTTAAATTCGGTATGTGTGTAGTCTGTGACAAAACTCAGGTATGTTAGAAAAATGGGCGTCATCCACCCACTAACACGCCCACCTCCCATACAACCCCAAAATTTAAAAATCTATAAAGAGGCTAATATTAAAGTTACAAAACTGAAACTCGGTATTTGTGTATTTAATACCAAAACTGAGGTGTGTTTTAAAAATGGGCGTCATCCACCTTTTAACACACCCACCTCCCATACAACCCCAAAATTGAAAAATCTATAAAGAGGCTAATATTAAAGTTACAAGATGGAAACTCGGTATTTGTGTATTTAATGTCAAAACTGAGGTGTGTTATAAAAATGGGCGTCATCCACACATTAACACGCCCACCTCCCATACAACCCCAAAATTGAAAAATCTATACAGAGGCTAATATTAAAGTTACAAGACAGAAACTCGGTATTTATGTATTCTATGTCGAAACTAAGGTATGTTAGAAAAATGGGCGTCATACACAATCTAACACGCTCACCTCCCATACAACCCCAAAATTTAAAACTTTATAAAAAAGCTTATATTTAAGCTGCAGGAAAACAATTTGATATGTATGTATTTTAGACACATAAAAATAATAAAATCTCTCAGAATCTCATACAAAAAGCCCTCCAATTTAAGATTCTTCCACCCTTAAGAATCGGCCGTGGGGGTATTTTAACTTCGGCCAAGTCGAAGATATACCTTACTAGTTTTAGTGAATGTGTGAACCATTTGTCTTAAGGGCCCATTAAAGTTTTTTTGTGACCAAAATAATTTTATATATTTTTAATTTTTCGAATCCATGAAATTGTAAAAACTCTATTGTAAAATAGTTCATTGGTATACTCAGTAGCGTAGCAAGGGGGGAGGGGGGTCGGTCCGCTAAATTTTATTTTTTTAAAATTTTTATTTTTTTAATAAAAAGAACACACCTCAATGACTTTGGTTTTATATTCGAATATAAAAAGGGTGCAAAAGTGAATGAAAATATTTTTTACCATCACCAGGACTTCGTTTTTATTAAAATAAACTTGAACTTTATATTAAATTTTTTGTTCAATATTAATGCTCACATTAAAACCCAAGTCAATTCCATATAAAATTTTTCATTGGTTAGAGGTGCAATTTCCAAACAAATTATATAAAAATTTTCATGATATTAAGATGGAGTACAAAAGGAAAAATGTAAAAACATTTTTTTTATATTCCATTTAGTTTTATAAAAAAGCACTTTTTTACTTCTTATATTCAGGTAAAGAAGTGTTCAAACTTGCTAGCATAGTACAGTCCGCGAATGAACTTTTCATATATTTATCAAGATTCATGTTAAAATTTGAATACATATATATCAGAATAAAGAAAAAGTAATGCTTCATACTTCAGCTAAAATTTTAAAATTTAATTGATAAGGTAATTTAAAAAATAGTCAATTATTAATTTTCACTGCGAAAAAAAGATAGCGCTCTTGAACTAAACTTGACAGAAAATATAAAAAAATTATTAAGCTTAGTTCTTTTTTTTATTGTTTAGTACTTGGTTGGTTTTCCGTTACATTTTATGACTTCCATCATTCGTTTTGGAAGAGATTTAAATAATTTTTTTATGAGCTTTTGGGGGTAAACGCTCCCATTCCTCTAAAATACTTTTTTTAATTCACGTACATTATCATATTGGCGGTTTTCACTATAAACTGCTCACGCCAGACTGCCCCAACAATTTTCGATAATATTTAGATCCGGCGACCGAGCTGGCCATTCCAAAGTATTGACATTGTGTTCACTGAAAAGGTCTTTAACCATTTTGGCAGTGTGCACCAGGGATGGCATTTTACGCACAATTGTGCTTTTTTTGGCACTTTCGAGACTTGACGGCACTTTAGGCACGTGCTTTTTCATTTCGGCACAATTTGAATATCCCAAAATTGAAAAAAGTTTGTTAAAAGTAAATTGAAAATTGAAATTGCACCAACATTTTTTTCAACGGTGATGTTTGCCACAATTTAAGTCTTTCGTCTAAAGCAGCAGCTGCAATAATTCCGAAAGCCATGGAGAAACTAATAATAAACATCAATGAACATTTTTGTCACAGCGTTAGCAGAAAAGAAGACAAAAAATCTTCAAGCAGATTTTGGCTTCCAGCTGCACCAAATTTTGCGATTAGCTCCAACGCGATGGCTCTCCCGACAGGTTTTATAATCCATTTATAAAATACAAATTGAAATAAAACAGTTTTTTGTATCATTTAGGCTGCAGTCGATAGTATTTTGGAGCAGTGGACTGCACTTGACTATTATTTTGGACTAACAGATTTTTAAGCACCATAAGTGAAAACCTCAGACACCCGTTGGTTAAAAAGGTATTTCTTTTTTTATCCTATGTTTTAAAAAATTATAAGCGATGTGAATATTGAAATGCAGTCACAGGACGCCAGAATTCACATACTTTGATTTAGATGTAAATACTTATTTAGATAAAATTGCCGAAATTTTGAAATTTTATTCACACAAAAAAATATTGATTTATGTTCTTTAAGTTCGTTGAATTTATATAATCATATTCCTGTGGAGGATGTTTATTGTGGAACTACAGTCGAAATGTTTTACAAGCCAAAAAACATATCACAATGTGATATTGTTGAGTTCAAGAAAGTTGCACTAAAATTTTATTTTACTTTTTGTACAGCTTCAGAAAAAGAATTGATTTCAATAATGAAGCCTTAAATATGATTCCATATTTAATCCACAACATGTATTCTCTTGTGAAATTTCTGAAGCTGAAATAATAAATAATGAATTTAGAGCGTTAACTGAATATCCTACAATATCTAGTATGGAAAATGTCTCAATTTCACAATTTTGGTATAAAGTAAGTAAGATTAAAAATGAACTTGATGTTTTTTATTTCAAAATATGTATATAGAGAATTGTCCAAGGTGTATTGTCCTCGCCACACTCATCCGCTTGCGTAGGGTGCATATTTTCTATCCAAAATCTCATAAAGACAAAGTGTCGCAATAAAATTTATTTGGATACATGCTCTGCTCTTGTTCAAACTTAAAGTTTGTTGAAATCAAACGCGTGTAGTTGTTTTAATTATAATATATCTTCATCGATTAAAAAAAGTTTGCCAATAGAGGATCCGAAAGATGATGAATTACTTGAATAATAGGCTGAGTTCCGATATGCATTTTTATAAAGCATCAGTGTTATTTTCTTTTAGTTGGTACTTAGTAGTATTTAGCCCGATCATGAGAAAATTTTTCCTCGGAATTGGGAAAGGGAGTTTTCATTTTCAATGTAAGACAAAGACGTGCAAAGTAGTAGGTGCTTAGTAGATTCACCAAAACTGTGCAACTGGATTTTGATGCAGATTGGAAGAACTTTTTTATTACTAATATTTCTGAACCAGCTTATATTTTTACAAAAAACTCGATTTTTACAGGTTATTTCAAACCGTTGCAGCTCACGGATGTCTATCGCTAGAGTCGAAATATTTGGGGAACCATCATAACATAAACCAAGGATTATTTTGAGCAACTGTGCCGAACAACTTTTTTTCGTGAGGCGCCTTTTCGAATGAATGAATGAATACAATGAATTATTTTTTATTTAAGTTTAAAAAAGATCTCAAATAAAATTTTAAAAATATAAAAACTGTTGATTTCTTGTATCAAGAGTATTTCCATGTAAATGTGGACATGATATGAGAAAAATATGTTTTTTTTCAACCTGCAATTTTATACAAATTAGTGTTTAGCAATAGAAACATTGCCATCAAGTATCAAATTTAAGATTTGACATTACATTAAGTTTTTAATTACAATTTTAGTATATGTGCTTATGAATCCTGCTATTGGGAATAAATATAAGATTTTGAATGTGTCAACTTATTGCAAGCGATTTATATTAAAAATTAGTTACATAATTATTTAAATTTTTGTTCATTATAGCCGGAAGTTTATCCTTATTATAACACAATTTTGATTTAGTACTGTGGTTCTTTTTAAATTTTAATTTATGAGCATTGTAGCTGGAAGAGGTGCATTAAGCTCCTTAATTTAATATTAAAACCGAAAGTAGTGCGAGTTACCAATTTTTTGTAATGCGAGTAACCGCATAAGTTTTGGATTATTTTAAATACTTTGATTTATTTTAGCTGTTTTTTTATAAAGATAAACTTATTAAAATCCTGCTGCTTTTATTTAAGCCAAGTGTAAAAAAATCTACCCACAAATTTAGCAGAAAAATTTTAAATAAATTTACTCTCTAAATATGTTGCCCATAAATGGTAACGAGACTTACTAATATAAAATAATATTTCACTGGGTAAAGATCATCGTACCATTGAATTTTTGAACCAATTTCTTCCATACAAAACCCATTCTTTTCATAAAGAGTGCTGTTGTATTTGTTAATCTAAATAAAAAATTGAAAGCTTAATTTAACTCTATAAAATATTCTGAATTTAACGCGAGTTACCAGGGAATTACCCTCAAGATCTTTTTTTTTACTTTTTAAATATCTTGCATAGAGAAAGCGAGTTAAAAGTGTTCGCAAAACCGTTATATCAATGCGAATAAGATAACCTTCAAATATGCAATAGAGCTCTCTAGTGTTTTTTCTGTATATTTTCTTTAAAAATGATAAATTTGAGTTTTGACAGTTTTTTTACGAAATGAGAGCGATATGTTAAAATTTGGCACTATTTTTTTCTAAAAAGCACTATTTTTTCTCGGATTTGGCACAATCCAAAAAGGTCCAATTCCATCCCTGCATTGCATACAATTTCGATAGAAACATATTTTTATGCGATTTGAGTCTTCTATCTATTATATGCTCAGTGGTTATACATAGCAGCTCAAATGTATTCATAATTAATTCATATGCTCCTCCAAACAGTAGTGCAGAGGTCTATACAACTTTGGCAGATAAACTATATTCTTAATATTCTTGACACTTCTTTAATATTTTTATTCGTGATTTCCCCCACATAATGTCTGACACAAGAGGTATCTTATATGCTGATGATTGTCTAGTTTTTGCACATCACAAATCTCCTCTAGCTGCGCTAAATAAGGTCTCCAGACACCTACAAATCATCAATGATTTTTACACCAACTGGGGTACTCGAATCAATATCTCTAAATCCGAGGCTATTTGCATAAGAAATGAGTCTGGCAAATGTGGAAAAACTGTTACTCCAGAAAGCAAAAATTTGAAGCTTCTCTTAAATAATACGGAAATAAACTTCAAAAACAACATTAAATATTTGGGCATAGAATTTAACAATCTTCTTAAATTCAATAAGCACGCAAGAGAAAATTTAAGAAAAGCTCACAAATTAACAGGCATGTTTTCTATACTTTTGAATAACAAATACCTTAGTCAAAAAACAAAGCTTCTGATCTATAAAGTAAGCATACGTTCAGTTTTGCTATACGCATTTCCTATCTGTTTCTCAATATCACCAACGGTAGCCAATGAATTCGAAGTTCTAGGACGGAAAATTTTAAGACGTTGTGTTAATAAAAACTTTAAATCTTTTAACAAACGATATTCAAATAAATTCATTAACAAAAAAGCTATGATTAATCCAATATGCCGCTATGCTTTATCTTTACAAAAAAAATTTATTGATAAACTGCAATTCCATGACAACGAATTATTAAAAGATACCTTTAACTTCCAAAAACAGTTCAGCTGGTCCTCAGTTAACTATCTATCTCCTATTGGTTTATAAAATGAATAGATCGAAACAGATCTTAACTTCGACACTCCACTGTTACCTCAATTTTTTGCTAAATCTATACCTGGCACCCACAGGGGTTAATCATAACTGAATCATGTCAAAAAACACATATAAAATTCTATTGCGTACAAATCAATATATTGTCATAATAAATTCAATTATATTGTTTATTATTAAATTCTATTCTGGCTAATGTACATGTTCTCTTGTAACACAACACCTACGGTGATTGAATTTAGATTTAAGGGTAGTTTTAAGTGTTTGTTTGTTTAGTTTGTAAGCTTACTTTTGTATAACAGAGACAACACGTCTCAATGATACTCACTAATGCCGAGAGCAAGCAGTACCAACTTAAAGAAAACAAAACACATTCATGTATGTATTGCAATCAAAAGAAAAACAAAGCATGTTGCTTACTCATTCTTAACTCCTTAGAATAACACAATCATAATTCTAAGTTATCTACCTTATAATTATTAAATATAAATTGTCCTTACTGTATTCGATTGGAAAAAAGACTCAATAAATTAAATTAAAAAAAAAATTAAAAAATTGACGTTAGTGACGACATTTTATTGTTGGGCGATTTTAATCTGCCCGACATAAAATGGCAATTTTCCGACGGTGATACATTTTTTTGTGCATCTAATGCGAAGACTCTCGTTGAGCATATATTTGTTGACAGTAAATTTTCTGACTTATAACAAGTGAGTTGTATTTATAATAGCCCGGAAAGACTTTTTGATCTGGTCTTAACTACGGACAGTAACAATATCATTGTAAAGAGGGAATTAAATGCTCTTACTACTATTGATGTTTATCATCCACCACTGAGTGTTTGGTATACGGAGAATATAGCTAATTCAATGGACAAAGTTTTTGAATTCAATTTTAAAAAGGCTTGCTTTTTGAAGTGGAATCATGTACTTAAACAATAAACTTAACGTAATTATAGAACATTTTAACGGACATAATATTGATGAATCCATTAATTATTTTATTTGGAACTCTTTGCTGTAATTTTTCAGCCCGTACCATATATACCTAAAATTTGCGAAAAACTCGACCTACCCTTGCTATATAAAGGACTTCATAATGGAAAACACTTCATAATGAATGCTTAGACAATATTAAGCTGAGAATATTGTCTGATCCAAAGAGACTGGGGTTGATAAATACAAACAAAACACCTAATGGATTTCCTTCATCTTTCAAAACTCTTGATGGATTTACGGACGATCCTATAATTTGTGGCCTTTTTGCCAATCTTTTCAAGGAATCTTTTTGTTATCGCTAAGCAATCGTGCTAAAATTCATTGTCGAGAAGTCATAAGAACTCGTCAGCATGGTTTTGTCATTGAAGATCCAAATCTGTGTCTAATTTTCTCGATTTACAACTTACTTACTTAGATGGCGCTTGCAACCATTGGTCGGTTTTGGCCTGGTCTAAAAATTTGCGCCAGCCTCTTTTGTCGTGCGTTTGCTGGCGCCAGCTGGAAACTCCAAGCGTCGTCAGGTTATCCAATGCCTGGCCTTTCCAACGGAGATGCGGTCTTCCTCGTCTGCGTTGGCCACCGCTGGGTACCGAATCCAATATTTTTTTCGCTTGAGCTTCGTCGTTCATTCTCTCGACATGACCTAGCCAGCGAAGCCGCTCAATTTTAATACGCTTGACTATATCGATGTCGGCATATAGCTCATCCAACTCCTGGTTCCATCGTATTCGGTACTCGCCATTGACGCAGATTGGACCATAGATCGAAGGATTGCGAAGGATTTTTCTCTCGAACGCTCCCAAAGTCCTTTCATCAGAGCTGCTCATCGTCCAGGTTTGTGATGCGTATGGTAGGACGGGCATGATTATTGACTTATAGAGCGTCAGTTTTGTTCGTCGAGAGAGAGCTCTGCTTCTCAATTGCCTACTGAGCCCAAAGTAATACCTGTTGGCAAGAGTGAGCCTTCGTTTAATCTCAATACTGATATCGTTGGAGGAGTTAATACTGGATCCCAGGTAAACAAAATCCTTCACTACCTCAAAGGAGGTGTTGTCAACAGTGACGTGGTTTCCAAGACGCTGGGACTGTTTGTTTGTTGACACGAGATACTTCGTTTTATCTGCGTTCACTGCAAGACCCATTTGACTCGACTCTTTTTCTAGCCTGGAGAGTGCTGCACTGACTTCGCGCGTATTTTGGCCAATGATGTTAATATCATCAGCATACGCCAGCAGCATAACGCTCTTATAGAAAATTGTGCCGCTGCGTCTCAGGTCAGCAGCTCGGATGATCTTCTCTATTACTATATTAAAGAAGTCGCACGATAAGGAATCACCTTGTCCGAAACCTCGCTTGGTATCGAACGGAAGGGAGAGGTCCTTCCCGATTTTCACTGCGCTGCTGGTGTTGTACAGTGTCATCCTGCAAAGACGTATTAGCTTCGCAGGAATATCAAATTCAGACATGATGGAGTATAGGTGACTCCTTGGACTGTCGAAGGCGGCTTTGAAATCGACAAAGAGATGGTGCGTTTCGATTTGTTTTTCGAGGGTCTTTTCCAAGATTTGTCGGAGCGTGAAGATCTGGGTAATGGTGGACTTTCCAGGTCTGAAGCCACACTGATAAGGTCCAATCAGTTGGTTAACGATGGGCTTCAGTCTTTCACACAATACGCTCGACAGGACCTTATATGCGATATTAAGAAGGCTAATCCCACGGCAGTTGGATCAAATGGTGGGATCGCCTTTCTTGTGGATTGGGCAGAGCACACTGAGGTTGCAATCATCTGGAATGCATTCTTCCGACAATATTCTGCATAAAAGTCTGTTAATGCATTTAAACAGAGCTTCGCCACCGGTCTAAAACAGCTCAGCCGGTAGGCCATCGGCTCCTGCGGTTTTGTCGTTTTTAAGCCGAGCTATAGCTGTTATGACCTCGTTATAGTCGGGCAGCGGAACTTCAACGCTATCATCCATAATTGGGGTTTCCGGGATATCATCTCCACTGGCGGGATTGTTGTCAGCGTCGCCATTTAAAAGACAAGAGAAGTGTTCCCTCCATAGCATCAGTGTACTTTGGATATCTGTCACTTGATTCCCATTCTCATCCTTGCAGGAAGAGGCTCCGGTCTAAAAACCATCAGCCAGGCGTCTTATTTTTTCGAAAAATTTTCGAGTCTCATTCTTGTCGCCATGCATTTCAATTTTCTCGCTCTCACGCATTTCCGCCTCTCGTTTCTTTCGACTGAAATGCGTCTCTCTTCCCTCCTCTTCTCTCGGTATCGCTCCATAACAGCACGCGTTACAACCGACTGCAGGGTGGCTTTGTAGGCGATGTCCTTCTCTGCAGTGGCGTCACGACACTCCTGGTCGTGCCACTGGTTTCGGCGAGGCCTATCACCTTTTTGGCAGCCGTACGCATAGAGTGGGATATCTGCGTCCAATGTCCGCATATATCGTCGATCGGAAGAGTGCTTTCTTGAAGCAGGAGTGAGAGTCGAGTAGCGAAGGCTTCGGCCGTCCGTTTTGACTGCAGCTTATCGACGTCTAACTTTCTTTGTGTAGGATTGCGAGCATTCTTAGCTGCGCACAGACGTGTGCGGATCTTGGCTGCGACAAGATAATGATCCGAGTCTATGTTAGCACCACGGATCGTGCGTACGTCTAGTACACTGGAAGAGTGCCTTCCGTCAATCAAAACGTGATCAATTTGGTTGCATGTTTTTTGATCAGGGGACAACCAAGTGGCCTTATGAATATTGAGATGCTTGAATCTAGTGCTACTAACGACCATGTTTCGTGCTGCGGCAAAGTCAATCAACCTCATTCCGTTATCGGATGTGTTGTCGTGGAGGCTGAACTTTCCGACTGTTGGACCAAATATGTTTTCCTTACCCACCTTGGCGTTGAAGTCACCAAGCACGATTTTTATGTCATGACGGGGGTAGCGCTCGTATGCGTCTTCAAGGCGCTCGTAAAAACTTTCTTTGGTCTCGTCATCTTTTTCTTCTGTCGGAGCGTGCGCACATATTAGGCTTATGTTAAAAAATTTAGCCTTGAAGCGGATTATGGCAAGTCGTTCGTTCACAGGAGTGAATCGCAGGACATGATGCCGTATTCTCTTGCCAACTACAAATCCGCATCCAAACTCGTGCTTCTCCGCATGGCCGCTGTAGTAGATATCACAGGATGCTTGCCGTAAGCAACCCTGTCCCTTCCATCGTATTTCTGGGATTGCAGTGATATCAGAATTATATCTTTCCAAGATATCAATCAGTTGGATAGAGGCACCATCCCAATTTAGGATTCGGACATTCCAGGTGCATATCCGTAAATCATAATCAGTTTTTCGTTTGCGGTAGTTGTCATCAGATTTGGGGATAATTCTTTTATTTATTCTTTAACTTTTCATTGAAATGGTTTTATTACATGGCACAGTGGGAAAGTTTGTATGGAGAGGCGGAAAAAAATCAATAACTTTGAGCCCCGTTAAGGTATTTCAACAAAATTTCGTGAGCATGCCTAAGTGCTGTATACCCATTGTCGTACCAAAAATTTTGATTATCCGCCTACTGCTTCATGCATTAAAACTTATGTTTTTCTTTTGAAATTTCAATATATAAAGAAGTAAGTGTTTTATTTAAGTATTTTACCCAAGTTTATACGCGAATTGTAGTTATTTATCACAATACTCACAAAATATAGAGATTTGGTCAACAAATTCATTGGTTTTTCAAATGTTTTGTATTGGCTTCAATGAATTAAAAACCAAAATCTAAATGCAGTAACAGTAACAGTTAAAATTATACAATAGTGAATAGCAATAGTACGAACAACAAACATAATTTACCATCCTATACTCGCGCATTGGTCTCTCAGACCGATAAGTCAATGAGCCTAATGAATAAAAAAAATAAGCAATTCCTTATAAGCTTAAGGTATTGCTTAATTAGCACTAGCTTAGCCAAGAAATAACCGGTTTATTCTCGTATGAATAAAGGTTTAAGCTATGCTGCTTTTTCTTAAGGAAATGGTACCTTTGCCTTTAAAAAAATGTATATTATCCAGATACACACAAAAACAGTTGTGTCTTGCTTGCACGTGTTGTTTAATTTTGTTCCTATGAATCAAATGTACGTTCTTTGTAAACGATAAAACTTCCGAAAATCGTTATTACTGCATTATTTTCGCATATTATTAAAGTTGTTCTTGCTTATATTAAGAAACTGAGCTATTTTCACTTCTGAATGTAGTGAATGACAAATTAAAACTAACTTCAACAAATGCAAGCAAGAATCTAACCATCTCCTTACCTCCTCCAGTAATTAACTTATTCATTTTTTGATCAAACTCCACAAAATTAAGGGTTTTCGTGTTAAGCTTTAATGAATTGTGCTCTATTGCATAGCAATTATGTTGAATAGAAAAAGTGATTGAAATTGAGGTTAGGTTCTTAAAACTAATTTTTACGCCAAAACGGCAGATAGAAGCAGCTAAAAACATATGAGTTGCTTAAAATAGGTCGTAATTATTATCCAGATATATGTCACCATTTGTCGGAATGAGCCGCACGAAAGATCGTGTCCACATAAGATATATATTTTTTTAAAAAAATACAAGAATATTTCTATGTAAAATTCTTAAAACAAAGCAAACATAGGCTTTATATTTTGGAGGATATAACTTAAACAAACATTGTTTTATGAGAAGTCAACAGTAGTTTCAATTTTTTAATGCTTGGTTTGGTTAATAATTGACCTTAAAGATATGCATTTTAGTTACTTATAAAAAAAATTTTTATATTTTTCAAGTTTGATGTCCTTTTTTTATAACAAAATGATCAAATCCTGAGAAAAAAATTATGGTGCTCTATTGAGTAATATTCCTTATTTGCAAATCTTAAAGAAAAATTACCATTTTCGTATGTTGAAAAATTATATTTAATGCCACTAATTTCCCACTGTGCATGGTGGGCTTCAAACCCAACGCACAACCTTTGCTTGATGGCCAAAGGAAACCCGCCGCTCAGATTCTCCGCTAAAGTTTATCGGGCGATAGTACTTTGACGTTTCCAGGAGACACCAGGAGACACCACGCGGAGGTTTGAGTCGACTTGAGACGATTTCGACATGGATTATGCTGGCCTCGCCAAGTGGAGGCAGTCAGGCACGTTGTCATGTGAAGATCGCCCCCTTATCTACCCCTTATCTCGATTTACAACATTCTGCTTAAATTCAATGGAATATGGTTGCCAAGTCGACTGTATTTACACTGATAATAGTAAAGCATTTGATAAATTACCTCATGATTTAGCTTTATTCAAACTACAGTTAATGGGATTTCCACAATAATTTGTAAGCTGGATAGAATCATATTTGATTGAGCGATCTTATCAAATACGTTTTCGATGGTTGTTATCTTCTGAATTTATTGCTGAATTAGTTGCTCATCAAGCTAGCCACCTTGGTCCACTTCTGTGTATTTTAGCAATTAATTACGTCACAAACGTCAACTCTCGTCTGCTGATTCATGCAGGCGATATGAAAATATACAGAAAAATAAATACTAGATATGATTAAAAAAAAAAATTGAGGTGCAAGAAGGATGCTTGAAAATTCTACCAGCAGTTTAAGCGTCTAACCCAAGGTTTCAAGCCCGGGGCATCCACTTGTTGAGATGAGAATGGTGATCTGGTAACAGATACGCAATGCGCATTGAAATAATGGAGACAGTATTTTTCCAATCTGCATGCAGGCAACGATACCAACAATTCCGCCCTTGGAGAATGCAGTCCGACAACACGAATCGACGACGATGGAGTGGAAATTCCACCACCTAGCCATGACGAGGTTAAAAATGCTATCCAGCGACTCAAAAACAACAAAGCCGCAGGTGCTGACGGCCTGACTGCTGAATTGTTTAAAACCGGGGGCGGTGAATTGATAAGGTGCATGCATCAACTCATCAGCAAAATATGGATAGTGGAAAGCATGCCCAACGATTGGAATCTCAGTGTGCTTTGTTCTATACTTAAGAAAGGAAACCCGACAAACTGCGCCAACTACCAAGGTATCAGTCTTATTTCCATTGCATACAAGGTTCTTTCGAGCGTATTGTGTGAAAAATTTAAACCGCATACCAAAACACTGATTGGATCTTAGCAGTGTGGCTTTCGTCTTGGCAAGTCAACCATATACCAGATTTTTACACTACGCCAAATCCTAGAGAAAACACACGAAAATCAAATTGACACCCACCATCTCTTTGTTGATTACAAAGAAGCGTTCGATAGCCCGATTCGGGATTGTTGTACGCAACAATGCCTGACTTCGGTAAACCTGCAAAGTTGATAAGACTCTGCAGGATGACGTTGAGCAATACATGCAGCTCTTTCAAGGTAGGAAATGACCTCTCCGAAACCTTTAATACCAAACGAGGTTTCAGACAAGGCGACCCGCTATCATGCGATTTCTTCAATTTAATCATGGAGGGGATCCAACGAAAGGCAGGTGTACATCGAAATGGTACCATTTTCTACAAATTTGTCCAGCTCCTTGCGTGTGCTAATCGATATCGATATAATCGGCAGAACCAAGAGAGAAGTAACTGCTGCTTTCGCCGCAGGCAATTTCGTTATATAACTTTGAAATTGTTAAGGAGTTTACATAGCTTGGCACGCCGTAACCAGCAACAACAATGTCAGCCTGGAGATAAAGCGAAGAATAACAATTGCGAATAGGTGCTACTACGGCCTAAGTAAGCAATGAGGTTTCAGAGCCCTCTCTCGATCGACAAAACTAACACTCTACAAGACACTCATCACACCTGTGCTTCTCTATGGCGCTGAGACATGGGTGGTATCGAAAACAATTGCAGCCGCTCTTGGGGTGTTCGAGAAGAAAGTTCTTCGCAAAATCCTTGGTCCTGTTCGAGTTGGCGACGGCTATCGCATTCGAATCAACCACGAACTGTATGAGCTCTACGACGACATTGACTTTGTCCAGCGTATAACAATTCAGTGACTACGTTGGCTGGGTCATGTCTTTCGTATGGATGAAGAAGCTCCAGCGAAAAAGGTGTTTGAGGTGAAAGTCGTTGGTCGACCACGAAGAGGCAGACCATGCCTCCGATGGATTGACCAGGCCGACGAAACTCTTACCGCACTTGGTGAAAGAGATTGGAGACGGCGTGCGCAATGCACGCCGAGCTGATGAAGTCGGCCGTAACCCGATAACGGGTTCTCATGGCCACCTGAGTATGTAAGAAAGATATGATTCCAACCTACTTCTGAAATCCTTTGTAGCGGCTGATCTGAAATCCTTTGTAGCTTGGTGTTCTAAAAACAATATGCATATATCCTAGTAAATGCCAAACTATGACTTTTTCGCGAAAAGAGAGCAATTAAATATTCGATAACTATATAAAAGATGCGAATTGAAAGGTAATAATTGTCACGTACCATCCGCGCATTACAATTTCTAGACTGTTAACAACATCTATAGCTGATGGGCGTGTTAACTACTCCCCGTCTTAAGACGTAATCGGCTGTAAGTAAGATGTTTGTACGATAGTTTCTAGATTAATAAAATTTACCCTGTCTTGCTTCCTCTTCATGCATTCCGTGACTAGGGCCAAAATTATGGATACGGCTGCTAGTGACAATATTACACAGCACTGTAGGTTCCTAGCTTCTAGTTCTTGTGGCAAGGTCGCGATATGATTTAAGTTCTTTAAATTGATTTCAGGTTGTCTTGTTAATTTTCACCGAGCCGTAAGTAAGGTAAGTGCCTTTAATCTTTAGAGACGGCCCACTTCCTTCCTGGATATTAACATTTTGATTATTAATGATTATCACACCGTCTTTAACTTGGTTAATTGGGGGACGTTGGGATGGTTTTACACAAAGTGGTGTCATTATTCAGCAACTGTTGAACGTATTAAATTTCTTGGTCCAGTTGACAGAAGGTGGAGAATGTTACGGGCTTATATTGGTTTCCACATTATGTCACAACATGCTCTTCTAGTAGTGCCTCGTTATCGTGCCTCTAAAGAATTTTGTTAACGGTTTCACAATTTTTCTGTAGTATCTCGCTTTCACGAAACGCTTCTAGTATCTCGCTGAGCCCAAAAATGATCGCAATGCTCTGAGACTTTTCGACACTTCGTAACTTATGATTTTCGAAGAGTGCTAAAGAGAACACTTCGTCTTTAATTTTTTTCGGGACAAGTTTAAATTCCATTGTCCGATACGACAAAACCCAAAAACTCTACTTCTGTTCAAAAAAAGTTAGACTTCTTAGTTGAGACACGCATTCCCGCTTCTAACAGTTTCGATAAAATTGTTTCAATATCCTTCAAGTGGTTTTCTTCCGTCTCAGAGAAGATGATAACATCATCTATATAGACATGGCAGCATTTCCTTACCTGGTCTCTCAGGATCATCATCAATGGCTTTTTGAAATATGCCCAAACATTTTTTAGCCCGAATGGTAAGCGAAAAATTCATAATTGCCATTATTGACAGAGAAAGAAGTTTTCTCGCGATTTCGCTCAGCCAAATTAAAATGGTGAAATCCCGACTTCAGATTTAATGTCGTGAAATATTTTAACTTTCCTGGATTAGATAAGATTGCAGAGGTATCCGGAATAGCGTACTTGTCACAGATATTCTTTTCATTTAACTTTCTGAAATCGATTACCAGAAGCATTTTACGCTTGCACTCTACATCGAATCCCTTCTGGTTTACTATCCATATCGGGTTATTAAATGGTGAACGGCCTAATTATTCCATTAGCTAAGAGATCTTCTATTTCTTTTTTTATAAAAGCCGCAGCTGCTCCTGGATAGGGGTACGTTTTCGAATAAACCGGTTAACTGTCAGTTGTCCTTATAGTCGCTATGACGCTGGTATTGTGCGGTAACGCTTCATTGAGGTCAGCGACAACTTTCCAATGGTATTTTATTAACGAGGAAACTCTATCCTTATTAAAACGCCTCTGTTAGGTTTTATACAATCTTCAATCTTTTATTCTTCAATCCTGATGGAAATTTATTTAAAGTTGAATATAACACACTTTTATTTGTTAAAACACAAATTTTAAAATACACATATCCAACTTAGTTTCTTAAATCTCTTTTAATTTTTGCAAAACAAAACTAACGGCACTTAAACTTTCTTGGGATGCTAGACATTGCAATAGCGTATAGATGGCATTGAAATTCAACTCGCTAACGGGTCGAATCAAAAGATATCGGCGTTGTGACAACTAGTACTTGAGACAACGGGGGCGACTCTCCCCTACTACATATATGACACACATATATTTTAAGTTTATAACTTTTAAGAAATTTATCAAAATGCTTTAAAAAATTTAAAACATATCATTACATTTTTATTCTTGAATTGTAATTCTACTCATGTCGTTTCTTCTAATTTATTTAAATTTTTTTATTTTACTTTTACTATTTGTGCTTAAAATTTTTAAAATAAAAATGTGACACAAGCCAGCTTAGGTTTTACGGCAGTCAATAAATAAAAAATTTTAGGATGGGTTTGAGTTCCAACTTTATTATAAAATTAAAGAAAACTAGCAACAATAGTTGAGTCTAGCTTACTTTCCTCTAGGGGTTCGCAAATGACCAAAACCATATCGGTCGCGATGCTCACCCTTCGAGAGCTAAAAGCTGACTGAATTTGTATGGGCTTTCGCAAGGCATATTTATCCAGGTAGTATAAAACGCAACTGCGCTGCCGACTTTTGGGAGTCTTGTGCAGTGTTGCCACTTAGGGAAATTTTATCCAACCAAATTTTTTCCAAAAACTTACCAAAATTACTATAAGCCTGCCAAAAATTTCAAACACGTAAAAAGTATTTTTAAATATAACACAACTTTTATTAAAGTAAAACAAAACAAATAAATCCATACAGTGGTCAGTTATTATTAGTTATTATTAGTTTCGGCATTTGCTTCGTTTGCTTTTGGGCCTTTAAAGAGAAATCTGAAACGCACAAAAATTAAAAACATGGTGAAATAATGACGAATAATCTTACTTGTCCATGATCTATTCAGCTGGATGTGAATTTTAAAAGTTCTAGAAAGAACCGCGCTAATATTATATTTGTATGCTCGCCTTCTTCTGCTTCGCGTTGTTTTTCTTTTGTAATGACATTTGCGTGTGTTGCACACAGAGTTGTTTTTTACACAACAGGGTTGGTTTTCACAATAGTTTTTATGCAAAGGCAGAGTTGTTATTTACTTTTTTGGAAAGAAATAAATAATATATAAAAATTGAGTTTATTTTCAATTTTTTTATTTGTTTTACTTTCCAAGCATCCAATAAAAATGGAAAATCGCAACATACCAACCAAACAACCAAAAGCTATTTTTTAAAAACAATAAATTTGTTTAAACAATAAATAAGTTTTGGTCTAATTTGATCAAAACGGCAACACTGGTCTAGTGTCAAAATTAAGAAATGCAAACTCTTATAAAAGAGTTGGGGGATTTTTAGACTTTCAGATAAAAACATAATGCTAGCCTTTTTCTAATTTTCGTTTGTGTAAGCAGTATTTAAATGTTGAACGTGTTGAATTTTGTGCTTGATCTTTAATTGTGTTTTGGAAATATTTTGAAGAACATTTTTAAACTCTTGATATAAGTTGTTGAGTGTAAGTTATTTGTAATTAAAAAATCCCCTTTTTTTCGTTTTTGGTGCAGAAGCAATAATCCTTATTGTCGTTTCTATTTTTGACATTATACTCCCATTCAGTCGGTTGTTAATAAAAGTACCTGGATAAATATGCCTTGGGCTTTCGTGCCCTTTTATACGATTTGAAATTTGTAAAATTCATATTATTCATACAAAATTATCTCAGTAAACTATGGCCCAAAATACACTATAGTGCTCAGTCTGTTAGAAACCGGTTTTCTTTGGCAAGGGAAGTGCCACCGAAAAAGCTGTAGTGACGATTGACTAGGGGTTGTTTTCAATTTTTGATTTTCAACGCTCTGATTCGTTTGTCGGCATCGAAGATGCGAACACCTAAAAAATAAGAAAAGTAAGCTGCAAACAATTTAAATTAAAATGGCGTCGAAGAAAGAAAATTTGGATGAAATATGGAAAAAAGCCGTAGCGGAATATTTAATAAAATTATATGAACAAAATCCTGTTTTGTATGACTGCAGACATGCTGATTTTGTCAAAACAAATAAAAAGGAACTAATTATGGAACCAGGCGTCACTGCAAAAAGCTGCAAAAATAAAATCAGAACACTAAAAAATCAAATGGTCGCCGAGATGCGGAAAAGTTCTAAAAGGAGCGGCATGGGCACCAACGAAGTTTATATACCAAAATTGTGGTGTTATGAATTGTTGTATTTTTTGAAAAACATAAATGATGATTCTGAAATGAAAGTATGAGCAACGTTAATGTAAGCATTATTTTTCATTTTTAATACATCACGACTCAATATATCATTTTTATTGTAGCTTAACGTCTTGGGAGTTTCCAATAACAGAAATTTTGAAGAAGTAGAAGTAACATGTTCAAGAGTTTTGCAGGTAACATATAATTTGTTTTGGAATAAATACTGTGGTGTTCCAATTTAAAGAAAGACGTAATGTACTGAGTTGTTCGGTATATCGAAAAAGTAAGTAAATTATATATTGGATATATAATTATATATTATTATCTTCGAGTTATTGTTGGATTGGATTATTATTGAATATTATTATATTGGATATCGCTATATTGCAGCACTATTTTGATTCTTAGTTTTGACGTAGAGTTACGTCTTACAGCGCGGTTTGTATGTCGTTTTAACAGATTTTTTCAAGGTCATTAGGCAACTTTTTGACGAATACATAAGGGTATACCTACAGTCTTTAATACTCATTGTTCAAAGATAATTTATATATTAAAATATCAGATATTTCCTGCGCTGAATGAATATCTAATTTTGGATTTTGTCACTATTATATTAAAGTCACAAAATAGTTAAATATAAGAAGAAAAATGCATGTTTTTATATAAGAAAATCAATCATCAGCTGCTTATGTGTCTGCTACTTTCTTTGTTTTTCTTTCGTTGTTTATGCTTGTATTGCTTTTGTTTAGCACGAACTGATTGATTCGCTTTGGCAGCATTGTAAGCATTGGGTTTATGTATGCACTACTGTTCTAGTATACTATTTTGAAACCAGAGGTCATGAACCTCTTTTCAACTCAGTCAATGAACTCAAACTTAACAAAATGGATCTGTGATCCGGTTAGATTTAACTCTTATGAAAAAAACGAGTTGGATCATATTTCGTTTAATGCTTTTACCCAAAAGATGGCGTAAGATTTTAATTTTTGTTTTTAATGCAAATTAATTTAGATTCCACATCCCACTAACACTAGCGAGTGTAGTACACAAACTATACATCGAACATAGACGAAAGTGTAGCTCGCAAACTAAATAGCAGACAGAGACGAGAGGAAAGGACATGTGCTCAGCGTGAAATATAGACACCATACGATTTTTTTAAAAATCGGGGTCTTCATTTTAATTTGAAATTAGTAGTTAAACTGACTTTAGCTTGTTAACTATATATCGGGCAGAGACGAAAGTGGCACCAATGGAAAGTGCATTTGCTTCGCCTTCTTTTCAACTAAGTCAAACATATCAAACTTAACGAAATGATCGAAAAAATTTTAAATTCTTTTTGCTCATTTAATCATACTAACATTAGACCGGATCATTCTTATATGGATACAAAAAATGTCAACCGGTCGGGGTTTCAAAAGTTAGAGCAACTCATTAAAATGATTTCTGCATACGCTGGTGTGAAGTTAGCATACGGCGAAATGCAGCATTCGGCGAAAAAAAACTTAACAGAGCTCTGTTAGCAACAGTGCAAATTTTAACAGAGAAAAAGTGTTAAATCTCTGTTGCTAACAGATTCATATAAATAAAAAGCTCTAAGAAAAGCTCTTTTTATTTTGCACTTTTAATTTCATTGCAAACAACGAAAAATATATAACAAAATAAAAAAAAAATAAAACGGCATGAAAATTTATTTTGAAACAGTTTCAAAAATTGACAAAATTGTTCGTTCTATAAATGAAAAAAAAAAATGTTTCAAACTTAATAGAAAAGTGTTATGGCAGTATTATTGTTGACCTCAGGTATCTTCTGTAAAACTAATATGGTTAAGTTTTTTTTTAAATGAGTTGGAATATTTTAACTTTTGTCATTTTGCCAAAATTGGCCAAATTGTTAGAACCACAGTTTCTACAAATGCAAATAACATTTTTTCAAATCTAATTCATATGTGAACTGGCAGTTTCAACTTTGACCCCAGAAATTTTTATTAAAAAATCATAGTTCAGTTTTTTTAAATTGAGTTGGAAAATTCTAACATTTGTTATTTTGCCAAAATTGGCCAAACGGTTATAACCACAGTTTCTACAAATGGAAATAACTTTTTATCAAATCTAATACATAAGTATAATGTCATTTTCAACTTTGACCTCAGAAATTTTTATTAAAGAATCATAGTTCATTTTTTTTAAATTGAGTTGGAAAATTTTAACTTTTGTCATTTTGCCAAAATTGGCCAAACTGTTAGAACCACAGTTTCTACAAATGGAAATAATTTTTTATCAAATCTAATACATAAGTATAATGGCAGTTTCAACTTTGACCTCAGAAATTTTTAATAAAAATCATAGTTCAGTTTTTTTTAAATTGAGTTGGAAAATTTTAACTTTTGTCGTTTTGCCAAAATTGGCCAAACTGTTAGAACCACAGTTTCTACAAATGGAAATAACTTTTTATCAAATCTAAAAATTTTCCAACTCAATTTAAAAAAAACTGAACTATGATTTTTTAATAAAAATTTCTGAGGTCAAAGTTGAAACTGCCATTATACTTATGTATTAGATTTGATAAAAAGTTATTTCCATTTGTAGAAACTGTGGTTCTTACAGTTTGGCCAATTTTGGCAAAATGACAAAAGTTAAAATTTTCCAACTCAATTTAAAAAAAACTGAACTATGATTTTTTAATAAAAATTTCTGAGGTCAAAGTTGAAACTGCCATTATACTTATGTATTAGATTTGATAAAAAGTTATTTCCATTTGTAGAAACTGTGGTTCTAACAGTTTGGCCAATTTTGGCAAAATGGCAAAAGTTAAAATTTTCCAACTCAATTTAAAAAGACTGAACTATGATTTTTTAATAAAAATTTCTGAGGTCAAAGTTGAAACTGCCATTATACTTATGTATGAGATTTGATAAAAAGTTATTTCCATTTGTAGAAACTGTGGTTCTAACAGTTTGGCCAATTTTGGCAAAATGACAAAAGTTAAAATTTTCCAACTCAATTTAAAAAAAACTGAACTATGATTTTTTAATAAAAATTTCTGAGGTCAAAGTTGAAACTGCCATTATACTTATGTATTAGATTTGATAAAAAGTTATTTCCATTTGTAGAAACTGTGGTTCTAACAGTTTGGCCAATTTTGGCAAAATGACAAAAGTTAAAATTTTCCAACTCAATTTAAAAAAAACTGAACTATGATTTTTTAATAAAAATTTCTGAGGTCAAAGTTGAAACTGCCATAACACTGATGTATTAGATTTGATAAAAAGTTATTTCCATTTGTAGAAACTGTGGTTCTAACAGTTTGGCCAATTTTGGCAAAATGACAAAAGTTAAAATTTTCCAACGCATTTTTAAAAGCTAAACGAATGTTTTTTAAATACTTGTGCGCATAGATAAAACTCTTTTACACTTTTCTATATTATAACTCTTTAAAAACTTGGAGATAAAGCTATTTCCATTTATATTAATTGTGTTACTAACATATTTGGTAATGTTTTGAAGCAATGCAAAAACTATTGCAAAGTATATGTGAATGATTTTTTATCAATTTTTCAAGCTCTATTTTGTCAAATTTATAATACATCATTACACAAAACTTTTATTCGAAGTTCTTAATCAATAGTTTCGTTGAATTAGTTTTTATAAATCACATAGTTTTTGATTTCCTTAATATTTTTCGTTGTATACAAGGAAAATACAATAGAAAATAATAAAGATCTTTTCCAAAAGCTTTTTATCTTTAGAAATCTGTTAGTAGAAGAGATTTTTATAATTATTTTTTTGCAATGAACCAACTTAAAACGTTTTTTTTTTTAAATTATCTTTTTGCAATTGACAGTCAACTAGCTCAAGCTATTTTAACTGATTTTTAGAGAAGGTAATAATGCAGGTAATAATAATTGATATCATTTATCAGCTTTTGTAAAAAAGCTTTTAACGTAACAAACAATTTAGAAATTTATTGTTAGTGTTTTATGCATATATGCTTTGTTAAAATATACTTCGTTTATATCTTCAAAATTTTAAACAAAAACTTAAGTAACAATCGTCAATCGCATTAAAACTATGCTTGATATTTTAGAGACATTTTTAAAAATATTTTCTTATTAATTCGTAGAATATAAATAAAAAGCACTAGATGGCCTTTGTAAAGAATACAATTTCAAATTCCTTATGCAAACTATTTTCAATTTTAATCTATTTCAATCCGCAAAAATATAAACATTAATAAGAATTTAATATCGACAGACCTCCAAACTGAGTTGAATAAGTGAATAAGAATTTTCTATGTTCATTTATCCTTACCAGTTAGCCACAGCAGCATCAAAAGATCATAGATGACGCTGTAAAAGGGAACAAATACTTAGTCATTACTCAAACCACAATCTAATCTTGTGCTTGAAAGCTTTTTGAATTCGCTTTGGAATTAAAAAGCTCACTTAAATTAACAGCCTTTTTCTGATAACAGATGAGATTACAGAGATCGAACATATAATATTCGCCGCATGCTGCGAAAAAGATGCTAACTTCACACCGGTTCTGCATACTTTTTTTTCAAATCGGAGAAAAACCGCCGAAGCAATTTTGATTCTCCTGAAGGTCCTTTTTGGTAAAACAAACATGGTTTTTGCTTATAACTTTTTATTTTGCACAGAACGCATACCCAAATCTTCTTAAATGTTAAATTTCTTACTCATACTAACATTTTGACATATAAAAATTGTGAAAATTTTGTTTCATTATAACTCTTATTGACCATCCAAAATTGAACTTTTTGCTATTTTTAAAAAGGCATTTTTTTAAAACAGCTGTAAAAGACACATTTTTTTATTAGATTAACGTGGAATTGTTATTGTTGGAAAGGTATTAAGCTCTTCTTTCGTTCTGTGTATCGTTTTAATCAAAGCTATGTGATTAAAAAAAAATTTATCGAAAACTGGACGATAAAGCAGTGAACAAATTAAATTAATTTTTTGTATGAATAAGAAATGCTTCATTTTATCAGATTTCTAAAGTCGATTTCTCACATTCTGTCAGTTTTCGCATACAGTTTTGATTAAAACGATACACATAAAGAAAGAAGAACTTATCCAACAATAACAATTCCACGTAAATCTAATAAAATATGTGTCTTTTACAGCTGTTTTAAAAAAATGCCTTTTTAAAAATAGCAAAAAGTTCAATTTTTGATGGTCAATAAGAGTTATAATGAAACAAAATTTTAACATTTTTTGTATGTCAAAATGTTAGTATGAGTAAGAAATTTAACATTTAAGAAGATTTGGGTATGCGTTGTGTGAAAAATAAAAAGTTACAAGTAAAAAACATGTTTTTTTTACCAAAAAGGACCTTCAGGAGAATCAAAATTGCTTCGGCGGTTTTCCTCCGATTTGAAAAAAAAGTATGCAGAAATCATTTTAATGAGTTCCTCTAACTTTTGAGACCCCGACCGGCGGAATCTAAATTTCGATCCGGTCTAACTTACATTTTTACTTTTTCTTTGTTTTGGCCTCGATAAGTAGTCCATAATTGAGTGTTATTCATTTATTTGTTAATTTTCGGAAGATCAATAATAATACGTGCAAAATGGACAAAACAATCGGACCAAAGAGACAAAGTAGAAGAGGTTACAACTTAAACGGAATTCTACGTCTACACTTACGATACTATCGAAACTGTTTCTTTTTTGTTAATTCTTTTGCATTTAGAAAAAGAAACGACCAGCTCCATCAAATGTTGATGCACTTCTAAAAACTGCTGAGCAATCGTTCCAAGTTATGCAGGATATTCAGAGAAAGGAGGAGGAGAAGCAGCAATCATCAAAAATTTCTTTGTTTTGCAATTATTTACGCTCCGAGCTCGAAGAACTTGAGGAAGGATTCGACAACGTAAAGGAACAAGTTCTCCATTTGGTGACGGTTGCAAAAGCAAAACAAAAAGCAGCGAAACAAAAACAGGAAGGCGCATCAAGTAGGTCTTCGAGGAGCGCCGCTATCGATTTATAAAACCAGTACAGAACTCAAAATGCTGTACTGATGGATTTTGGAAACCAATACAGGACTCGAAATCCTGATTCGAATTTGTCGTCGAGTTCTGAACAACTCAGCTCCTCGTCAGATACTCATTCGCAAGAAAAGGAGCGCTATTCATTTGATGTTGAGGATAAATATCATCATTTTTAATTCAACGCTGATGGATAGGGAACAAATTTATATCAAAAGTGTGGAAGTGTTGGTGCCTCCGAACCAATCACAGGGCAATTTTATGTTATCAGAAGCCATGAGAGCGTTCACTGAAGATTGAAATGTTCCATCATTCATATTTTGTTTTAATCCCGAAATATTTAATGAAAAAATTAATATAATTTGGATTTTTTCAAAATTAATTTATTTAGCAATTCATATAAATATTCCCTTCGTTGAAAAAATAATCAGCGAAACTTTTGCGTATTTCTTGACTTCTTCGATTTTCACGTATAGTGTGTTCTGCATCTTCGTTGCTTGTAATTTCAATCCCTTCGGGTTCAAGCAAGTTTCTTAAAGCGCTGTCCTGATACCAGATGCTTCTTTCAATTAAATTAAAAAGTTGTGCAAAACACAGCAGCATAAAATTATTTTTGCTGCTTTTTCTGCATCAAGCCTAATGGTGTGTTGTAAAATTTGAAACCTATTTGACAGTATTCCAAAAGAACGCTCGATGCACTGCCTGGCCCTGCTTAACCGTGAATTGAAGTTTATAACGCTTGGTTCTGTTCTGCTTCGAGAATATGGCGTCATAACATTTTGCAATAAGCGAAATGCGTTGTCTGCAACGATGACGTATGGAAGCATTCGGTTGTTGTCAATGATTTTTTCATACGGAAAAAACTTGTCCGGTTCCTCAATAATTTGCCTTAGGACTGAATGCCTGAATATGCCACCGTCGCTTATGCGTCCATTACGACCAACATCTACAAATGTAAATTTTGCATTGGCGTCCGACTTCGCTAGAAGAATAACACATGAAACCCTTTGTAGTTGAAGTACAGCGGTACATCTTTTTTGGGTGGAGTCATGGCCACATGCTTGCCATCTAAAGCGCCCAAACAAAGCGGAAATTGCCATCGACTCTCGAACTACTCAGCAATTTGGAGCCATTCATTCTTTCTTTCTGGAAACTATAAACAAATATTATTGAAAGATAGCCTATTTCGAAAGATTAAACTTACCTTTAAAAATTTGTCCTTCATATTTATATAAATTATTTAGCAAATATCTATGACATTTTGTTGTAAAAAACTTTGAGAAAGCGTAGTGTTTTCTCCAAGTTCTTTATAGTTTTCTCCAGTAGCTAGGAACCCAAGTACAGCTGCTAATCGCTCCGCTGTAGGAATACATTTTCGCAAATGTGTGTCCTTTTTGGCTATATGTTCATCGACATATCCCTATATTTCCTGGAAACAACATTCATCCATCAACAGATATGACTTGAAGCTCTTCAAATCATTCGCCAATTTAAATTCCTTAAGGATAATTGGATATTTCCACATGAGGCCCTTTCTTGTCTCCAAGGCTTTACCTAACAAGACCGTACACCATTTTTTTTATTTTTGTTTTTATTTTTTCGCAGAGACTGCCGCAATTATATCCCAAGCTGCTGAGTTAGCAGCAGCAAATAGCAACATATAGTTTCCGTCCATTATTTTCCAAAATATTTGAAATTTATTGTATTTTTAATTTAAAAAAAAAATTGTTTACCACTACACCACTACAGTGTATTTTTGAATGACTGACTGCTCACACAGACTGAGCACTACAGTGTATTTTGGGCCTATGAAATAAACTTTGACAATATCAGTGATGTGAAATAAAGCTAAAGCGTTTGAATTTATAAAAAGATTCGAAGAACGTTTTCAAATACATAATAACATAAAGCATGTTGTACACTAGGCCGTATCGAAAAATTTAGATCGTATTCTTAGAGGTCTCAAAAGTTGCATAGGCTTGTCAAGATCACCCAAAAAAAATTTTATACAAAATAAAGGACATCTTCCTGCCCCGCAAGGACTAAGCTGTTTTTGCTAAAAACAATTAAAAATAACGATCTTAAAATGCTTTGATTTTTTTAAGAAAAACCACACATGTCTTAAAGCAAAAGTAATAATGCAGTTTAACTAACAATTTATTGCCAGACACGGTGCTTCTCATGATTTTTACCAAAAGTATCCTGTATGAAGGACATTCGAAGTAAAAGTTGTACTTGGGATAGCACAAGACTTTTGATTGTAAGCATTGGTTATAAATTTTGGTGGTACTGTTTATAGTGTTGATGTATTCCATAAATAACATGAATTAATAATTTGCATAGTTTTTGCATTTGTATTCTCTTGTTTTAGAAAAATGTATACTAGAACGCAATTTTTAACTTTTTCAAAAAAATTAATATAAGATTTTATGTCAAGTGATTCAGAAGTGGTGTCGAAGATAATCTTCTTAATTTGAGTTTTTTGAAAATTTCTGAATGTGATACTGCCTAAAAATATTTATTTAATATATCAGCTTAAGACCACGATTTTTTTTTCTTTTTCGATATTTTAAAAAATGTTATTTCCTAGCATCAAATTTCTTAATTTGAGTTATGTTCCCTTTATGGTTATAATTTCATAAAAACACATTTTAAAAACAATTGTTTAGTCTTTTGAGACCGACTGAATGGCATAAAATGTATTTTAACGATATTATAACCATAAAGAAGATATAACTCAAATTGAGAAATTTGATGGTACGAAATAAAATTTTTTTAAGTATTAAAATATAAAAAAAAATCGTGGTCTAAGCATGGCATATTAAATACATATTTTAAGGTAGGGTCATGTACAGAAATATTTGAAAAATCCAAATTGAGAAAATTATCTTCGACACCACTTCTTATGCCCATGATATAAAATCTAATATTAATTTTTTTGAAAAAGTTGAAAAATTGCGTACTTGTATACATTTCTCTAAAACAAGAGAATTGATATGCAAAAACTATGCAAATTATTAATTCATCATATTTAAGAAATACGCCAACACTATATTCAATGCCATCAAAATTTAGACTCAATGGTTACAATTAGTGTCCGACCGAATGTGAATTTTTGCCGAAGCCGAAGCCGATTCTTCGGCAAAAATAAATAATCGGCCGAAGACCGAAGCCGAAGCCGAATAACAAACAAATGTTTTGAAGTCAAAAAAATGATAAAATTTATTTTTTGATATTGTTATAAAGGATGGTTACATTTTAAGTGCCTATGTTGATTTGGAATAAAATATAAATTATTTAGGAAATTATTGTCATTTCTTTTTATTATGACAATATTGGTATGGTTCAATTATGTATGGAACAAAATATTGGCCAAATGGTCGCCGCGACCTCGGGGGCTCACCTCCATCCGATGGTCGAAATTTTCGATGACGCTGAGGCATAATTGAGGTTCTATGCCGTTAATGTGCCGAATTATCTCATCCTTTAGCTCTTGAATTTTTGTTGGCTTATCGACGTAAACCTTTTCTTTCAAATAACTACAAAGAAAGAAGTCCAACGGTGTCAAATCACATGAGGTCTGTTTCCGTACTCACTTCAAGTGACTTGAAGTTACTCGAAAGCGTTTCTTTACACATTTTTCCAGCACGAGAGAGAAGAAGAACAAGCAAAATGTCACTTTTTGTCGCTCTCTATTACTCGAACTTTACTTGAAAAATTTCTTCGAGCTCGAATCTCGAGCTTCAAACAGCTGATTGCCAAAATGATAAAATTAAATTATTGCATTGTTTTGTGAAAAAATTTATGAAATTGGTTACCAAATTAATAACAATAGTTAATATAACCATAATTAATGCCAACGAAAGTGTTTTAAATACAATAACAAAGTAAATAAATTTTATTGTTTTCAAAAAACAGCTGTTGTGCTTGAAACTTACTTGAAACCGTTTCCGTACTTTTTGACAAATTTTCTTATTTTGACAAATAATCAAATTACTAATCAATTACTCTATTACCAGAACTTTACTCGAACTTTACTTGTAGTGCGTACGGAAACAGACCTATGATCACGTCGGGCAATTGACATCGCCACCACTTGAGATAACACGGCCATTGAATTTGTTGCGCAAAAGACCCATTGTTTCGTTATCTGTTTTTCAAGTGACACCGTCCTGGTGAAACCACATATTTTCTACATCCATATCTACCCATTCGGGCCATAAAAAGTTCGTTATCATTTCAGGATAGCGAACACCATTCACAGTAACTGCCTGACCGGCCTCATTTTGGAAATAATACCGCCCGATGATGCCGCCAGCAATATTTTCTACAGTTCGAGCTGTACGAGCATGCATTGGTGTTTTCACATCGCCTACAGACGTGGTTCGCTCAAATGTTTGCAAGATTTTTCCGATTGTACGCTCATTTGGACTATTAAATTCACTGAAAAAATCACGAAGTGCACGATATGCATTTTGATTTGAACGCCCATTTTCATAATAATCCTGAATAACTTAAACGCGTTGCTCGATTGGTTTTTTCCATAGTTCAAATTGAGTTAGTCTGAAATTGAGAAATGTCAAATGAAATACAGAAAAAAATTGACGTTTAGGTCTGGTTCATATTCAACATCGGCCCTTTAAACCCTTTATATGCATTTCAGTACAAAGAAAGGAACTGAAATCATTAAATTCGAGTTAAACGCAAGAATTTTTCTGCAAAATTCGGATTTTTCTGATTGATTTATTGACGTCAGGATAAAGTATTCACTATTTCAGTCCATAACAAAAGCAAAAATGAAACAGTCGGACTCGCTGCATTTATCATTACGAATAAATCACCAATTCATAAAATAACAGAAAAGGAGAGAAACACAAAACGAGCAATGAAAATGTTTCAAATGTGGAATTTTTAATGGAGTTCACTGAATAATTAAAAAAATTCTAAAAAAACTTATAAAAAATTGTTCAAAAAAAGCAAAAACATTCGGCAAAAATAATCGGCTATTTCGGCCGAAGCAGAAGCCGAAGCCGAAGGTCAAAATATCGGCCGATTATGCCGATTACCGAAGCCGAAGCCGAATAATCGGTCGGACACTAGTTACAATCAAAAGTTATGTGCCATCTCGAGTATAACTTTCGCTTCGAATATCCTTCAAACAGGATACTGTGGGTAAAAATCGTGAGCAATATCGTGTTCTAGAAGATATTGCTAGTTAAACTGCATTTAAATTTTTTCCTTTAGACAAATGTATTTTTTTTTACAAAAATCAAAGCATTTTAAGATCGTTATTTTTTACTGTTTTTCTCAAAAAACAACTTTGTCCTTGCGGGGCAGGAAGATGTCCTTTTATTTTCATAAAAATTTTTTTGGCAGATCTCGACAACCACATAGAGACCTCTTAAAATGTGAAATTCGAAAAAAAAATGTAATTCGATACGCCCTATTGTGCACTTCCAATATACAATGGAGCATAAGCGCAACCAAAGGGGGGGTTTCGGGGTTTAAACACCCCCCCCCCCCAAAATTATTGTAGTACCAAGCAAAATAGTATTCAATCAATGTGAGTCACATGAAAAGCAATCACACGTTTTATGAAATGAGTGAAAACCCCAAATGTATATTTCAAATCGATTCTGGTTGATGCATAATCTGCTAAATTAGTCATATTTTATTCCTTTAGACTGTATATTAAGCCGGATCGATTTTGTATGGAGAAAAAAAAGTGAGCTGGATACCGACTTAAAAGTAAGAAGTACTCTTAAAAACTAGAAAATATTTTTTTAAACACCTATAAAAAATTTATTCTTCTTGATATTCAAATGCATTTAAGATTATTGGGAAAGTACTGAGCTCTTCTTTCTTTTGGTGTATCGTATGGTGTTGTTTAATCAAAACTGAGTACTATGTAAAATGCCTTTTTTATAAGTGTTAAAAAATATAAATATTCGAAAATTCTGAATTTTGTGCTGGAGCGCTATCTGGCGCACATTTAACTAAAAACTGGTTAAAGGAATCGATTTGCGTACCTAAAAACTCATATGTTCCCACTGATATATATATCACCACCCACCCACCAAAATTTGCCAAAATCAAACAGAAATTATGGCCATTAAATAATAATTGAGCTGAAGGAAGCTTTTGAATATCGATTTCTCCCATTTTATATAATTGTGGCACTTAGTTTTGGTTAAACCGCACCATAAGATATATCAATGAAAAGAAGAGCTCAATAATTTTCCAATATATATAAATTCATGTGAATATCATGAAAAATACATAATTTACACGTATTTAAAACAACCTCTTTTCGAAAATGACAAAATATGGATTTTTTGGAGTCTCAATAGAGTTTGTAAACACAAAAAAATTCCAAAATTTTTTTAGTGTGCCATCAAAATTTTTAGTTTTTTGCTTATCTAGGGTATGTATTCTGAAGAAAAAAGTTTATGCAAAAAAATTTGTTTTCTGCAGAGAAGACGTTCAGAAGAACCAAAACCGCTCCATGGGGATTTCTCCAATCCAAACAAAATTATACAGAAATTGTTTTTAAGAGTCCCTCTAACTTTTAAGTCAGTGTCTTTCAATTTCAATCCGGCTTACAACACATGTTTAATTTTTGTTATATTCTGATTCTGACCACTTGAAGGGTTGTTGGCAATACTTCGATTTGAGTTATCTTTTCAACTTCTAGCATGGAGGAAACTTGAAATATTTGGAAACAAATTAATTCAAAAGTAAGACATAGTAAAAAATCCTAAATTTGAGGAAAATCGGTTGAGTCACACGCCACTGAAAAAATCAAAGAAATTTCCCGTTAAATTGTGATTTTTCGTCCTTTTTTAAAGTCATTTTTTAAACATCGATAACACAAACTCTAGAAGTTTATAGTGAAGTCATGTGATTCATTATAAAAATAATTCCGATTGACTTCAGAAAGTGGAGAAATAAAATTTACAATTTCTAATTTTCCATCGTTTTTTCCAAAATCCATTTCATAAAACTTCTCTAAATTTTTAATATTATTCGATATTAAGGAATTATGGCTTATTAGGTAAAAATATGTTGGCTTAATTTTAATTCTGTTCGCCCATCCAGTGAAATAATATAGTTATACGCCTTATTCATAATCTTCCATTGGATTTTCAAAATCAGTTTCATGAAAATCCCTCAAAATTACGCAAATATTAACCGATTTTGGAAAAGTGTAGGAAAGACCTTTCTTTAAAAATATATTATTTCGATTTCGTCAGCATTTGCGCATTGGACAATTAATACCAAACGATTTTTTCAAATTCAGACTCTTTGTTTTTCATCCCAAGGTATCAGAAATTTAGCGGTTTTTACTTTCGGAATTGAGCATAATTAGTGCTCACTCAAGGTCGAATTTCAAAGCTAGTGCCAACCAATTGGGTATTTTTACAACGAAGTGATGTATGGATAAAAAATTTTCACTGCACTCAGAAAAAAGTTTCTCAGGACGAGAGACATAATATTTAGAGAAATATGTTATAGAGTTTGCTCCAGAGAATGCTTTTCTCTAAATGTGGTACTAAAAAATCCCTAAAAATGATAAAAAGCTTCTATGAAAAAGGGAAATATATAAAAATATAGCGTTTTTAGAAAATAAGACTTTTTTATTTTTGAAAAAAGATTTAATTTTATTGAAGAAAATACTTCGCACAATGAATTTTTTATCAAAATTTAGTAAAAATTTTTCATTTTCCTTAAATTTTTCTCTATAAATGAGAATTTTTTGTGCGAGAAAAATATTTATCATTATTAGAGACATTGAAATATTTCAATTTCCCACAGGTGAAGAAATATTTATTTGAAAATGTGAAAATTTATTCTAATTGAATTATCGAAAATAGAGAAATTTTTTATCGGAGAAAGGTAGGTATTTTTTTCTGAATGTGTGGGGAGAACAATATTGAATTTTTGCTGACCTTATTGAGACCCGAGTAAAAATGAAAATATTTTAGCTCAAGCCTTATAACCTTCCTACAACTGCCAAACAAGAAAAAAATCCATTTAACGGCCTACAACTGGAAAATAAAAAAATATTGCAAAATATTTTGGCCGAACAGATCATAAACAACGTTGAAGCCAGTTTATTTTAAAACGACCGCTACCACTGCTGTTCACCTTCTGTACGGATAGAATGTCCTGATAGTGACCGTTTTAATTTGAAAAAAAAAAAAAAAATATGGTGTTGGTCATGCCTGAAGTTTGAACAAGGAACCATTAGTGCAAAAATTGAACGCACTAACCGCTACAACTCAGCCGCTGTAATTACGTAAAATTGTTTTTATATATAAGTTCTACATTTGATAAAACCCCCCCCAAAAAAAATTCCTGGTTGCGCCCCTGCAATGGAGCACTTATATAAAACAGCATTGCTTTAAATGTTACTTACAAAAATATTTACTAAATAAAGACTTTTTGAATTACATAGAAAGTTTGTTGGGGGAATTTGACAGCCAGGACAGCATCAATGTTTTTTTGGCACAACAACCGATTTTAGACAACCTTTACGAAATTCGTCCTGTAGCGAAGTACGACCATGATTAGAAAACAGCGAAACACAGTGGCTCGAGGTGGTGCTTCATCACCAAAAGTCTAAGCGAGTTTATCGGCACACTTTTGTTGGATTATATTGAAAATCGTAGAAAATCATCGCACGAAAATATATACGATTTAATTAAATTTATTGACCAAGACGAATGTTCCAAGTATTTGTAAACAACAAAAATAGCACTCATATGACAAAACGATCTTAATAAGTTCATCATTAGAAACGTTAAATTTGATGATGAAAATGTAATATTTAACATATTCCCATTAGTTCTTATGGATTTAAAAATTGTTCATCGGCTAGGAGGGATGCCCTCTTGTGGACGCTTTTGGTTTTGTTATACTATACTTACACATTTAGATTATGAGCAACGAGATTAAGCTAATTTCCTTCCGTAATCTTAAGCGTTTAAACTTGCTTTAAAGAGATTAACTTTGACATTTCATTGTTTTGTTTTGCTTTGTTATTTACCTACACATTGGGTACATTCAGCATTCTTTAAGTTGCCAACAGTTGTGTAAAAATTTTGAATATGTTTATTTTAATTTTAAACATTTTTCGTTAGTTTACGTAGCTATAAGCACAGTACCTTACATTTCGTTACCTTGACAACTTTTCTGACGCTTCACAAAGCAACCCATTCAGCTCACTTGTATCGCTTCCTTGACAGTTGAGTACGCTGAATGTAGCCATTGTTTTTATTCGACATTTACTTCATTACAGTGTTGCAAATTTTAAAGAATAATCGCTATTGACACGGTTGCAAACCTTTTTTGAGGAGATTACCAAGTAGATTAATTTTAATCTCGTTCTGAGGGGATTAACTTTTATACGGCTAATCTCTTCAAATTCAACAAGATTAGCGAGTTAATCTCCTCAAAAATGTTAATCTCGATTTAATCTCGATATGTAAACGTACTATTAGTCAAATTATAGTATATACTCGTATCTTCAACAAGACAAAATTAAGAGACCTTAAATATTTAGATGCCTCTGACTTATGTGCAATATTATAATGATGATAAAACGAATGGCGATAATGACGATAATTTAACTGTCCTACGGTTAGTTTTTCTTTTAATGTACAAGAACTCCCACCAACATTTATATTTTGTGGACCCACATGCTGATTTTCTGCGTTTTTAGAATGATTTCATCACTTAAATTTTTTTATTGAATTAATATTATTGAATATTAAATTATTTATGACCATAACTTTTCGTCTGTTCATCAAAGTTGAGTTAAATATTAATGATAACACTTGTAAACTGGTCCACAGGCAAACTCATTAAAATCGGTATGAAGACACCAAATCACACCAGCGATTAAATACTGAAAGGAATTATCACTTTCTTTGCTGCTGCTTAAACTTATGCTTCTAAAAATTTTGCAGTCGCAGTCAAACTAAAAGCAAGAAGCAATCGCTGATAGGCTGCAAAAGTACTTCAGCAGTGGACAGTATTTACTTTGACTGACTGTAACTGTCGCTAAATTCCGAAATTGAAGCAGTAGCATCATTTTCGCTAGAATAGAAACTAGTTTCGTGGGAAAAAGCAAAGTTCAGACAATTTTTTTCTGATTATTGCTTGACGTCGAATAAGGTCTTACAGAGCCGTTTTAAAAAAATTTTTCAAGACCATGAAATGTTTTTTACTAATACTTTAGGGTACACTTTTAAAAATATAAATGTACGCAGGCTGATGTATTAAGGTTAACACAGAACATGGCATTCTTCTTCTTACAAAGAAGTGATTTTACGGAAGTTGCAACTGTTAAAGCAGCGTGACGTTACGGACAAAAATCGTGTTGCCCGGACAGAGTACGATTTTTAAAAATTGTTGCTTGTAAGCAAAATAGATTTTATCTATTAGTTAAAAATATTGTATTTCATTTTTAAAAATTACAAATTGATTTATGGGTTTTAAACTGCATGCTACCAAACTACAATAGATTATCCATTTTTAACACGGACATCATGCCTTTTTTGCAGATAAGGACTAATTTAACATGGTTGCAGCGTTTCAGTATCTGATCGGTACTGTTGTCTATATCAATCTTTACAATGAAAATAACATTTACGTTTGAACTGTATTCTTTAGTAACACGACTAAAGTCGTTGGCAGTTCTTATTTTCTGTTATTTTTATACCACTCTTTAAATGGAAAATTTGTTAAAAAGCATCTTCTATGCTTGGATTTATGAAACGATGGGTAAAATAATTTAACAGAATGAGTATAACTACAACCTCATATTACATAATAGTGCGTCCTCACTTAGAGTACGGAAGTCAAGTTTGGTCCCCAAGTTACAATGTGCATTTGGAACGAATAGAGAGGATCCATTAATATTTTGTTCGGTTTGCTCTTAGGGGCTAAAGTGGAACTTACATTTTAAACTTCATCCTTTTGAGGATCTTTTCATTAATTCATTAATAAGAATAAAATAATTAAATGAGCGAAGGAGGTTTGCATATAACCCAACCCAAATTTTGTGATAAATTTTTTCCACATTAACTTGGTTAGAGTCACTGGTATCCAAAACAGTAAATTTTGTTGATGAAATTGGTCATGACTTTAATAGGTTAACGCAGAGAAAGCGCGAAAAACCAGTGAAAGCTTAACTCTATTGTTATTGCATATGATTCAACACCTACGTCATAAGAAATATGGCGGATATGCGAAATATGTTGTCTAGGTTGTTTCATTTTGGTTGATCAACTGAAAAAAGCTCATATAAAAAATATATACAAGATTTGTCCGTGCGTCGCTGCTTTAAAAGTGGTTCTGTGCGTCTAATAAAAAAAATTTTTCGAACCAAAAATCTTCAGTACAAAAAATTGGCTTTGCTTATGAATTTTCATGCTACTCCGATGAAGGATTATTGCTATAGAACAACAAATGTGATTTTTTGTGATACACGGACACTTTTTATTTACAAGGTTTTGATTCTAATTTCAAATGAACCAATAGGAGAATATGACCAAGAATTAAGTCCACTATATTCTTCTGGAATTTCTACATTAATTCCCTTTTTAGTTTTCAAATTACTCACCAAACTTTGGATTGACATGTATTTCAAATTAAGTTGTTTAAAACGAAAAATTTTCACTTGATGATCTCACTGAACATTAATGCTTATAATTTTTACCTTTAAATTTTCCCATCATATTTATTACAAGTTCATAAATTTCAGAGTCTCACCGTTCATTGTATGTACATTAGAGCGTATCACCAAAACTAACCTATTTTGACCCCGCCTCAATCGTTAGATATTTGAAAGACATTTTCGAAAAAAATATTTTTTTTTTTAAAGTGGTCCCTATGGTGCTATTTTGGTTTTTTCGTTATATCTTCGGTGTTTCTTGTTCGATCCGGAAGATTTTATATCTGTGTGTTTGTTGGTGTTATCGAAATATTTTCTGATGTTTTTTTAACCTCAAATGTTTTTTTTTTGACTGATTACACAATCGATCTTCGTTCCTACCATATCATCCTGCTCCAAAAAGTCCAACAAATTAAAGCTTTGAAAAAAATCATTAAAACCATGGGAAGAAGTGAAATCGAAGAAATGGATTTTAGAAGCACTTCCGACCTATTTTGCAAAGAATATTACTTTGGATCATAATAAAATTTTTTTTGAATTTTTGAAATCTTTTCGGGATTCAAGGTGGCTGTAACGCTCGCAACTGTCAAGTTTCGTAAAAATGTGCCCCAATCGATTTTCGTCAGTGACTGCTGTGGATGACTTATGTACTATTTGAACGAAACGCTCCGTGTTTTGCAACTGGCAACTATAATCTGTCGAAAATAAAACGTTATACAAACGGATTAAATTATGATGTCAACATTACATCATTCAATTATTTAACTTATGTTTTCTGTGGTGCTCACCTGGAATTTTAATGATTTCGTCTGAATATTGAAGATCAGACATGGCGGCTCAGTGATCTGAACTCTTGACCAGTCGATCATTTCAGTGTAAGTTGTGCCGCTATAGTTGATGTGGGGTTGGTAGTTGGGACCACGAAATTGCCGAATTTGGCTTCGATTGTAAGTTCTCGACACTATTGGTATTTTTGCGCCATGCCACAATCTTGAAACTTCGTCGTATATATTTTCTGTGAATGCACTGCGTTTGACTTTTTAGTTATGCTGAAGAAACAACGCGTATTTCACCACATTTCGTTTTGTTGGTAATTTTGTTCTGTCCAAGTCGCGCTTACGGAAATGCATTTTGTTTAAATTAAGTATTTTTGCACGTTTCATGCGAGCTAAAGCTCGATTTTATTGATCACTGAAAAAGATTGATTTACTTTTTGATATGAAGTGACCGCTACAGCCACCTTAAATCCGAAATCTGAAATCTTAAATCCGAATTTCCGATTTCGAATATTAAAAAAAAATTATTATGATCCAAAGTGTTATTCTTTGCAAAATAGGTCGGAAGTGCTCCTAAAATCCATTTTTTCGATTTCACTTCTTCCCATGGTTATAATGATTTTTTTCAAAGCTTTAATTTGTTGGACTTTTTGGAGCAGGATGATATGATAGGAACGAAGATCGATTGTGTAATCAGTCGAAAAAAAACATTTGAGGTAAAAAAAACATCAGAAAATATTTGGATAACACCAACAAACACTCAGATATAAAATCTTCCGGATCGAACAAGAAACACCGAAGATATAACGAAAAAAACAAAATAGCACCACAGGGACCACTTTAAAAAAAAAAATATTTTTTTCGAAAATGTCTTTCAAATATCTAACGATTGAGGCGGGGTCAAAATAGGTATATTTTTCTGTCATACAAGGTGATACGGTCTAATGTACATAGCTCATATGTTAACTTAACTTGATTTTCATACAATCTGTCTCTGTGTTCAGAAAAATTCCCATTATTTCTGTACTTTTGCGGTTTTAACAAATTTTTTCAAGACCATGAATCGTTGTATGACCAATAATTTAGGGCATACCTACAGTCTTTAATACTTATCATTCAAAAATAATATATATACTAAAATATCAGATGTATCCTGCCCTGAATAATTTTGGATTTTGTCACTATTATATTGGAGTCACAAAATAGCAAAACGTAAGAAGAAAAATGCATGTGTTTATATAAGAAAATCAATCATCAGCTTTTTATGTTGTGCCTGTTGCTTTCTTTGTTTTTGTTTCGTTGTTTTTGGTTTTATTGTTTTTGTTTTATACGAACTGATTCGCAGCATAGGTTCTCTACTCCACACTAAGAGAGCTTGGGTTCTTGTATGTACTACTTCGTTAGTGTACTGAGTGCTCTATTTTGACACAAAAGGTCAATCACAACCGTGGTGAACGTAGCATGCAGGTTAAGTGTGTGGCTTTGCATGCTCGGAGCCCGAGTTCGATCCCAAGTCGCAGCGAAAGGTTTTTTCAATTAAAAATTTTTTCTGATCGATCACCACCTCTCTGCAGACAATGGCAAACCTCAGAGAGTAAATAATGCCATGTAAAGCTTCTTGAGAACATGAACTTTAGCCGTTTGAAGTCGGCATAAAACATTTAGATCCAGTTATAGGGTAATTATGTGCAAGCATTTCAAAGTCCTTTCCAGGGCTGAAATGGCCAATTTGTTTTTGTTGTTTTTGTCAATCACAACCGCTTTTCAACTCAGTCAATGAACTCAAACTGTCAAACGAAATGGGTCTGTGATTCGGTTAGATTTAACTCTTATGAAAAAAACGACTAAGGTCATATTTCGTTTTATGCTTTTAACCAATAGATTGCGCTGGCTATTTAGCTGACACGATATATGCATCCAACAGAGCAAGTGTTGATAAATGCATCTAGTAGAAAGTAGCAGAACTAAATATGTAAGATGAGCACATCTATTTTGGATTTAATAAATCATTCAGGTTTCGTTTTGGATCAATTATTGTTTTTGTTTTTAATGCAAATTAATTTGGATCTTACATCCCATTTCTCATTTAAGTGTAGCTCGCAAACTACACATCGGACAGACACGAAAGTGGCACTAATTGAAGGGACATTTGCTCAGCATGACACCATGCGATATTTTAAAAATTGGAGTCTTAATTTTATTTTGAAATAAGTGGTAAAACTGACTGTAGCTCGCAAACTATATATCGGGCAGAGACGAAAGTGGCACCAATGGAAAGGGCATTTGCTTCGCCTTTTTGTCAACTAAGTCAATAAACTGAAGCTGTCAAACTTAATGAAATGATTTAAGGAATTTGACATTTTGCTTCTTTCTTTTTGCTTGCTCATGCTTATTGAATTGTTAATTTTCGGAATATAAATAAAAAATACGTGCAAAATGGAGAAAACAATCGGACCAATGAGACAAAGTAGAAAATGTTACTACTTAAACGGAATTCCACGTCTACTCTGAAGATACAATCGAAACTGTTTTTTTTCTGTTTTCTTTCGTTAAAAAGTCCTAAAATAAAAAAATATACGTTGATTGCTTTAGCGTCTATTATTTTAAAATAGATTAATATATTTGTTTTTATTTAAACTTGAATACAAAACGCTAAGTCTTGTATTTACTATTATATAAAGAGTTTTAAAATAAGTTCAGCAGAAGTAAAGTTATGATACCCAAAGTAGGACAGGGTTAGGCTTGCCATAATTCAGGACTTAGTCCGGATTGTCCGGACTTTTTCCGGAATTTTGATATTGTCCAAATCTGGGCCACACATATTAAAAATTAATTTTAATTGGAACTCATTACACAATTCATAATAAAAAATTTCTCATTTCTCAAATTTTTTCATAACAGATTGTGCCGAATGGGTCCAAATATCTCTTTCCAAGGAAAAAAAGCGAAGAAGAAATGCAGCAAAATTGTGTATTTAATCCATCTATGTGCAGTCTTTTATATTCATATCTTTGCCTAACACTCTAGTGTCGACCCTTTTTTGTTTTTAATAATTACCAATTACAATAATTACCAAAAACGAGAGTGCGAGAAAATGAAAATAAATAAAAAAGTACTAACGAGAAATATATGTAAAAAAAATTATAAGAAAAAACAAAGCTACTGGAAAAAGGTCCGGACTTGTTTTCAAAAAATAATGGCAAGCCTTGGCAGGGTACGGAAATTTTAAGTGACGTATATAAAGTCCTTGACAAACAATTTGAAACGATACAAAAATTCTGTACATGCAGAAAGTCGTTTTATGTTACCACTAACTGAAATATCTAGATATGTGTGAGGTCTTGTACAGTTCTCGTGTAGAACAGTGTCATTTATAAAATATATACATTAGAACGTTGCCTACCTTTTCTTTTCGCCACTTGGAAGAACACTTGGGGCATCTGGGTCTCTTCTTTTATTTTTAGCCTGGGCTTCAGCTTCCTCTAACCACGCTTGTAAAATTGGTTTTAAAGCGATCATGTTGTTGTGTGAAAGTGTTAAACTTTCAAAACGACAAATTGTACTTTGAGACAATGCTCCAACACCAGGTAACTTTAAATTTGCCAATGCTTTACCCACGTCGGCTTGCGTCACACCTTAAATCGTTGGTATAAATTCAAAATAAATTAATATAATTATTTTTAAAATATGTTTTACATTAAAGTATAATTTTTTTAAAATTATCAATACTTAAAATGAAATTAAAGTAATTTTTTTTTTAAGTACGAAATAATCCCATTTTTTATTCTTCTTGAATTTAATTGAAAACAAGTAAATAAACTCTAAAGTCGGTCTAGCCTGACTATTAAATACCCTAAACCTTATTAGTAATATATTACAACAAATACAAATAACTTCTTATTCTTGTTCAAGATCCTTGCATTTCATTAAAGTATAGTGCAGGTTTGACTACAGTGGGTTTAATTACTGTGTGTAGCTCAAATATCAACTCTTTATAGATTCTCACTATTGTGGGTTGTATGGGAGGTGGCCCTTTTTCAGTAAGCATATTAGTTTAAGTATAAAATGAATATATACATACAAATTTCATCTGTGTACTTTAAGCCTCATTATAGCGTTTTCAATTTTGAGGGTGTAAATGAGGTGGTCGGATGTCGCCTATTTTTCATACACTTTTGCTGTGGCATAGTATGCTCCCACATCAAATTTTATTTTTGTAGGTCAAATACATGTAAACCTTTTTATAGGGTTTTCACTATTGTGGGTTTTATGGGTAGTGGGCGTGTTCGTGGGTGGATGACAACCATTTTTTGTTCACATCTTTGACATGCTTTGACATAAAAAACATAAAGTACAAATTTTATCCATGCAGCATAAATAAAAGCCCTTTTAAAGAGTTTTAAATTTTTGGGTAACGTCCGGCTTATGTTTTCTTTCTAGTATTGATATAAAAAAACATACTTATCAAATTTTGTTAGTGTCACTTAAATACAACCATCTTTTCAATGATTTTGGTTGTATGGGAGTAGCGAGTAGTTTAGTAGTAAATGCACGCAGAGAAAAAAAACGTTTATCGCCAGTTTGCTGCAAACGAACTTCGTTTGTCGTGCTTCAAATCATTTTTTTGTAAACGTTTGAACAGTTGGTATAATAATGGTTAGTTACGGGAAACACGTTATTTAGTTGATAGAAATTAATTTTGTTTAACACAAACGGCAGTGGTTTTTAAATTGCAGCAACCGAAAAATTTGTTTTTTCCAACTGAAACTTCGTTTGCAGGAAAAAAATTAATTTGTTATAAGCGAATAATTCTCGACTGACAAAAAAAGTTGCTTGATTTCAGTGATGAAAAGTGTTTAATATTTGCCATCAACGAAAAGGAAGTATTTTAAGAGTGTGAACAAACAGACACACAATTGTGAATCACAAGCGCAGTCACACAACTGCTACACAGCTCGCTTTCGTTGATGACAAATGTTAAATATTTGCCATAAACGAAAAAACCAAGAATGTAATACAGTTTAAGTAAATAAAAAATTCATTCTAGACAATATCTCACAATAGCTCAATGGAAGCATGCTAGACTGTCACGCGGAAGACGTGGGTTCGATTCTTGGCTGTGTAAGTATCAAAAATTTTAATTTAATTATTGAAATTCTAATTGTTTCATTAACTGCTTCGTCAAAAATAACCGTCAAAATAAGAATAATAAAAATAATAATAAAAATAATAATAAAAAACATGAATTAAAAAAAAAAATATTTGGTGTTCCTGCTGGGAATTGAACCCAGGTCACTCAAGTTTCTAAACTCGATCGCCAGCACGCTCGGCTAAACTTGAACTTCCAAAACAATGATAAAATTTCATTAAGTTCGATGTTTTTTCGTTTCAAGCAAGAATATTTTTAAGTTGATGACAACTGAATACTCGTTTGCAGCAAATACAGTTCGCAAACGAAGTATAGTTGGTGAATTTTTCAGTTACGATAAACGAAATATTTCTTTGCGTGTGAACTGATTTTTTTAGCAAAACAATCAAATGTATTGTTTTTAAGAATTTTGAAATCAGAACGCAAATGAAGTGATGTCCTCACATTTTATGCTTATTTGTACTAATTTTTAAAAATTTTATTTCATACGCATATTTTGAAAAACTTTTATAGAAAAGTGCAAAATGCAGCAGTTTTTTATTAAAAATATTAATATAATATAATATAATATATATAATATATTAATATAATTATTTTAAATTAAAAATATTGATTATGATTCATTGTTTGAGGAAATCGTAGCACTACAAAATTGTATTAATAATGTTAAAGATAAAAGTACAGTTGATAATTGGTTGGAATTTTTAAAACCTGGAACCTAGTCAAATTTTGAAAAATTGTTTATTTTATTTTTTCCATTCCGTAGTTAAATGTTGCTACAGAACGCATATTAGTTTAATGTTTAGTGCTTGGTGAAAACAAAAGAACAGGTAAGAACTAGAAACGCTTGAAATTTAAGTTATTTTTAAGAACAATTATAAAGTGTCTTTCTGAATTTATAGTAACCACAGAAGTCAATAACATTGTACAAAAAACGTAATGTTATGAACATTTTTTTAAAAACTTAAATGCATCTGAGTGCAAACACAAAGTTTTTTCAGCAAACATTTTGTAAGCTCTAGGTCATAAAAAGTTCCTGATAAATAAACATCATGTGTGAAGATCTAAATAGTTTTTTTTTAAATATAGGTTTAATATAACAAATAAATTTTAAAAGTATTTGTTTCGTTCCAGCAGCGCAAACACAAGCACTTGAACTTGGAACGCTCTGGATTGAACACTTAACAAACACAGGCACTTGAACCTGGATTGTAGAGAGTGTTAAAAAAGGTACCATGTCAATTAATGTAAAATAATTAACTATACTTCTATTATTTCCTTGTACTTGCTTAAATATTAAAAATATTGTTTAGTTAAACAAATAATTATTTAACATTAACTTAAATAAATGCCAAAACCTAAATTCATGATAAAAGTTGTTCATTTAGCATTGGTAATGTAAACCAGGAATGCCCAGCGCCACTCTTTCCACTCTTTACAACAACTTTTATGTTTTCATGATTTTTGTAATTCGACGAATTCAGTTTGAAGTAAAATCATTACATCTTATTGCTTTGTAGTTTTTTTAAGAGCCATCAAATGACGATATCTTGCATTTGTATGTTGTTGTTTTTGTGTGTTCAACAATTTAACTTGTGCGCTTGGGTACGGTCAGCATAAGTGTTGTTGTTTGTATGTCCTTTTGTTTGTTTTGCTTGGGCGCTGCCTGCATTCGTGTTGTTGTTTTTAACATGCTCCACTCTTTCCACTCTACAACAACTTCAATATTGCAATGATTGTTGTAATTCACCGAATTAAGTGTTCAGCTTCACCCTTACTTCTTATTACTTTATTGTTGTTATTGCGCACATTGAAGGATTCGTGTTGTTGTTTTGTGTGTTCAATATTTATGAACTTTTGCGCTGGCGCATATGTAAGTTTTATGCGCGTTTTTGTTTTTATGTGTTTTTGTTGTTAGAAAAATTATTGTGCCATGAATTCAAAGATTTGTTGTTGTTGTTGGCTTTTTGTTGTAATTGTTGTAGCACTCTTCAAATAATTTGTCTGGGCATCACTGATGTAAACAATTAAAAACATAAAAAATGAAAAATTCGCAATATATATGTAAAAAAACAACAAACTTAATAAAAAACAAAAGTAGGACAGCAAGCGTGCGTTGCCCTGTGTTGTGGCTGGACAATTTGATTGGCTATGTTGTTGTTTTATGTATATTGTACATTTTCCCGCGCGTTAATGCTGGCATTCAACTATGCAGATTCGGACAGGTGGCGTCTAGGCTTTGGTATTGGATTTACGATGATAGGTTGTTCTTTTTTAAACGCACTAGTTTTTATTTGCCAGATAATACAGCTTGCTATTATAATTGATATATTAGGGATGTAAAGCTGATCGCGTAATGATGAATTTTGGTAGACAGCGACAGTTCTGGAAGCTCTGAAATCTTTCGTGACTTCAAGACATTTTGTAGTGCTGAAATTTGTTCCAGAGTTTTTTTTGTGGTAATGTTTTTGTTTGTTTGAATAGTGCTTTTGATGACATAATGTCCTTGAATGCTTATGATGTTATGTTTTATCATGTAAGTTAAGGCACATAATATTAATCATGTTAATTTTTTATTTTGCTTTTCAAGCAATTAAATCTTTTTGTTTCATAAACTTAATAATAACTTAATTATTGAATAATAATAGTTAAGGCACATAATATCAATCATGTTAATTTTTCATTTTGCTTTTCAAGCAAATTAAATCTTTTTGTTTCATAAATTTAGCAATAACTTAATAATTGAATAATAATAGTTAAGGCACATAATATTAATCATGTTAATTTTTCATTTTGCTTTTCAAGCAAATTAAATCTTTTTGTTTCATAAATTTAACAATAACTTAATAATTGAATAATAATAATTTCCATTTAAAACACTTAACCCTAGTTTTACTTACTTAATAATTCTCAAAATTATTTCATCACAATTCTGCAACAGCCAGTTCATTTCCTTTTTTTATCATATCCAAATAACAAAAATGCTGACACTGCATGTGTCGCAATAAGCTACATATTTTGAACCTATAATAATTGCAAGTAGCAAAGCATAAAAAACTTAAGCGTGTGTCAAAAGTGCTGACAACACACTTCCCAATGTGCACAAAAACAACGGATGCGGATCCGTTTCGAACCCGTACGAGTCCGTCAGTGCGGAATTTGTTTTTTTAAGTTTCGACGGATCAGTTTCGAACCCATTACGGGTCCGTGGACGCGGAATTGGTTTTTTTGTGTTTTGACGGACCCGTTTCGAACCCGTTACGAGTCCATCGATGCGGAATCGTTTTTTTATGTTCTGAAGAACCCGTTTCGAACCCGTTACGAGTCCGTCGATGCGGAATCGTTTTTTTATGTTCTGAAGGACCCGTTTCGAACCCGTTACGAGTTCAACGACACGGAATCGTTTTTTTATGTTTTGACGGACCCGTTTCGAACCCGTTACGAGTCCGTCGACTCGGAATCGTTTTTTTATGTTTTGATGGACCCGTTTCGAACCCGTTACGAGTCCGTCGACGCGGAATCGGTTTTTTTTATGTTTTGACGGATCCGTTTCGAAACCGTTACGAGTCCGTCGATGCGGAATCGTTTTTTTATGTTCTGAAGGACCCGTTTCGAACCCGTTACGAGTTCAACGACACGGAATCGTTTTTTTATGTTCTGAAGGACCCGTTTCGAACCCGTTACGAGTCCGTCGACGCGGAATCGGTTTTTTTATGTTTTGACGGATCCGTTTCGAAACCGTTACGAGTCCGTCGATGCGGAATCGTTTTTTTATGTTCTGAAGGACCCGTTTCGAACCCGTTACGAGTTCAACGACACGGAATCGTTTTTTTATGTTCTGAAGGACCCGTTTCGAACCCGTTACGAGTTCAACGACACGGAATCGTTTTTTTATGTTTTGACGGACCCGTTTCGAACCCGTTACGAGTCCGTCGACGCGGAATCGTTTTTTTATGTTTTGATGGACCCGTTTCGAACCCGTTACGAGTCCGTCGACGCGGAATCGTTTTTTTATGTTTTGATGGACCCGTTTCGAACCCGTTACGAGTCCGTCGACGCGGAATCGTTTTTTTTATGTTTTGACGGACCCGTTTCGAAACCGTTACGAGTCCATCGATGCGGAATCGTTTTTTATGTTCTGAAGGACCCGTTTCGAACCCGTTACGAGTCCGTCGACGCGGAATCGTTTTTTTTATGTTTTGACAGATCCGTTTCGAAACCGTTACGAGTCCGTCGATGCGGAATCGTTTTTTTATGTTCTGAAGGACCCGTTTCGAACCCGTTACGAGTTCAACGACACGGAATCGTTTTTTTATGTTCTGAAGGACCCGTTTCGAACCCGTTACGAGTTCAACGACACGGAATCGTTTTTTTATTTTTTGACGGACCCGTTTCGAACCCGTTACGAGTCCGTCGACGCGGAATCGTTTTTTTTTATGTTTTGACGGACCCGTTTCGAAACCGTTACGAGTCCATCGATGCGGAATCGTTTTTTTATGTTCTGAAGGACCCGTTTCGAACCCGTTACGAGTCCGTCGACGCGGAATCGTTTTTTTTATGTTTTGACGGATCCGTTTCGAAACCGTTACGAGTCCGTCGATGCGGAATCGTTTTTTTATGTTCTGAAGGACCCGTTTCGAACCCGTTACGAGTTCAACGACACGGAATCGTTTTTTTATGTTCTGAAGGACCCGTTTCGAACCCGTTACGAGTTCAACGACACGGAATCGTTTTTTTATGTTTTGACGGACCCGTTTCGAACCCGTTACGAGTCCGTCGACGCGGAATCGTTTTTTTATGTTTTGATGGACCCGTTTCGAACCCGTTACGAGTCCATCGACGCGGAATCGTTTTTTTTATGTTTTGACGGATGTTATGGTAAAAACCCACAAGCCTACTTGAAGACGTGTCTGCATGCTGTTTTCTCTGATGAATTAGCACAAAAGGTGATCTGGCTGGACATGAAGGAGAAAAAAGCGGCCAAAAATTTAACTGTCGTTGCAACTTTTCGAGCTAATAAATGTTTGTAAGTGCAAGTACATAACATGTATTTGCGTGCGTTTGAAAGTTGAAAATGTTGTTGCAGAAAGCTTACGTTTGCATTGCATTCTGCTTCATAAATTCTTATATATTCCAACTTTTCATTCGTTAATGACTTTACGCTTATGCACTCAAATGAATGCTATGTACTCGGACCTTTTAATATGAAAATCTTTTATTCAATTTTCCTCAGGTGCATTTCAAAGAAAATATGGAAATGAAAGTATATCGACAGTGGAGGACGTTGCCAAAAAGTTCTTCCATTACGCGAATGATCGCGTTACGAAGAAGAAGAAAATTGATTGCTAAATTATTATAATATTGATTAATAAAATTACTTTTACATATTTAATCATTTTAATATTCACATTTAAACACGTTATGCAATTAAAACTTTAATAATTTTGAATTGAAATAAAAAAATCATAAGATTAAAATTTCGCAAAATAATTCAATAAATTTAGAATGTTCCGCTTTGAATGCGTGTTGTTAAATAAAACGGGTCCGTCGCGGGTTCGTATTATTAAAAAAAACGAGTTCGTCGCTGATTCACATTATAAAAATAGCGAGTCCGTTGCGGATTCGTATTATTAAAAAAAAACGAGTCCATCGCGGATTCTCATTGTTAAAAATAGCAAGTCCGTTGCGGATTCGTATTATTAAAACAAAACGAGTCCGTTGCGGATTCGTATTATTGAAAATAGCGGGTCCGTTGCGGATTCGCATTATTTAAAAAAAACGAGTCCGTCGCGGACTCGCATTATTAAAAAAAACGAGTCCGAAACGGACGCGTATATGGAGTCCGTTCCGAGTTCGAAACGGATCCGTGGAAACGGTAAAAACGATTCGAATTTTTGAGAGGAATTTCATACTACAACGGACCCGTAACGGATCCGAAACGCAATCCGTTTCGGAAAAAATGTACGAAGAAGTGAGTCCGTTTCGAATTCGAAACGGATCCGTATGGCACACTGGGTTGGCACAATTGTTTAGCGAGCTTTACATGTGTTGGTTACACACGTAAAGCCTAGATTGACTAGATAAAGTGCAGCTAAATGCAAACAATGAAAAATCAGTCTTCATTTTGGTGCAAAGCTAATTGGTTGGTTTCCACCCTCAAATGAAACGTTACTTTAAATAATAAACACTTTTATAATTGATTTAAATTACACCGGTTTACAAATAACGAAAAGTTGTTTGTACTTTGAATGCCACTATTCTTTTCTCATGTAAAATCGGTCACTAATTCCGAAAACAAATTTTTTTTTTTCAACGAAAAAAAAGTTGGTTTCACTTAATTGCATATATCTCCAGAACCAACAACAGTAATCAAACTCAGAAAAATTTCCAAAAAAACACAAAATAGTTGCAAATTTCGTTACGAAATCAAAATATTTTGTTACTTTTGATATTTTTTACTAAGAGCCTTTATTTTTCCAAAAAAAATAATCTATTGTTGAAGAAAATCTATTGAGAAATGAAAAAGTTGTGTTCAATGGAACGAAAGCACCCAAGTTATGGTTTTTTTTTACAAATTTTATTGTCATATAAATAAATTGGGTTATTGTACTACAATTTTTTATTTTTCATTTTTATTGTTCATAGGAATCAAGTCAAGGTTTTGCGAAAGAAAAGATAAGAACAAACACGCTACAATAAAAACAGGTAGGCTTACGACTGAGAGTGCAACCGTCGAAACCGTCACAGCAAAACGTCTGATTTCGCCACGTATGGCTATAAGAAAGAGAGCCTACCTGTTTTTATTATGCCATGTGAATACTTATTTTGTGTTTTTTTTACAGTTTCGGCGGTCGCGCTCTGAGTCGTGGACCTAGCTACCTTTATTGTACCTGCAGCACTTTCGAGATGTATAAAAGCAAAAACATTCATGCATTATACTAAAAAACTTGGCAAACAAGCGGACGCACAATTTGTAACGAAACGAATAAAAAATAAGATATACTTCAAAATAAAATGAGTAAAAGACTGCGAGAATTCCAGTGTAAAAACTACCCAGATATTTTCTGCTACGTGTTCGGTGAATTTACTTTCGAAAAGAAACGAGTCAATTTTACGAATTTACTGCAAATGTCATATCTTCATTATTTTTTCAAGTATTTTGTGCCAATCGTGCAAATTAATATTGTCTGAATGGAGCTCAGGTACAAAACGATACATGAAATTCGATGTTCCGATGATCTGGAGACAACCGTTTTGCCACCTAAACGATTGCTATTTTTGTCTGGCCAAAGTGACTGGTGTTGGAAAACACAAACGAGTGAGATAGATTCAGTGGAGTCGGAAGGAACCACAGGTGGTAGTACTATTACAACTGAAAGCACAACTCACCTTTTATCGCAAGCGCAGGTGAATGATTGGATAAGAGATTTGGAACTGTCAAAGGAAAAATCGGAATTGCATGCTTCTCGTATGCAACAATTCAATTTTTTTGAGACCCGATGTTAAGGTGACATACTACAGAAATCGTGAAAAACCGTTTGCTATACACTTTACTAAGAATGACAATATCTGCTTTTGCGTAGACATTCCTGGCTTATTTAATACCTTCGGTCAGCCGTACATTCCCAAAGAGTGCGTTTGTTTATTGATGGCAGCAAAGTGAGCTTGAAGGCAGTATTACTTCATATAGGAAACAAAAAGCCATCGATTCCGATCGCACATGCAGTCAACACAAAGGAAACGTACGAAACAATGGCGAAGCTATTGACATGTATTAAATAAATGTAAGGACTGGCCAGAAAGAATTGAGTCGAAAGTTGGAGAGAGCAACGTAAAAACGTTCCACTCGTCAAAAAGGAAAACATAATTCTCCCACCGTTGCACAACAAACTTGGACTTATGAAAAACACTGTCAAGGCGTTAGACAAAGAAAGCGAAGAATCTCGGTGACGAGAGCGACGAACATGGGGAAAGATTCCACCAACAGATGAAAGTAATTGAGAATCGGTACCAAGGATTTTGGAACAAAGGAATGATGGGCGACTATTGTTGGTTTCTCATCAGAGAAACCGATCCCGAATTAAATAAACGACAAAACAAAAATTCTAATCATTTTTAATTTCTGAATGATAAATAAAAATCATTTACAATGTAAATAACAATATAAATGATTCAAGGGAACAATAAAAATTATTAATAATAATTATATACACAATTTAAATAATGTAAATTATTAAAAGAACAATAAAAATTAAGAATATATGATTTTATTACAACAACCTTTATTCTAATTTTTTTTTATGGCAATAAAATAAGTCCAAATGCATAAATTGACAATCACACAATTTGGGTTCTTTCGTTCCATTGAACACAACTTTTTCATTTTTCGATAGATAGCTATTGGTGAAATTTTTTTTTTTTTTTGAAAAATAAATGCTTTTAGTAAAAAACATCAAAAGTAACAAAATATTTTGATTTCTTAACGAAATTTGCAACTATTTTGTCTTTTTTTGGAAATTTTTCTGAAAAATAAAAAAAATCCCCGATATTTGAATTAATTCCGCCAAAACTAACAGCTCGACTAACTATAAACTAAAAAAAGCTCGATAAACTAAAAAATAATGTTAGCATTGTTTGTAAGAAATTTTATTAGCTTTTATTTGATATATCATTTGTTTGATTACTGTTGTTGGTTCTGGAGATATATGCAGTTAAGTGAAACCAACTTTTTTTTTTCGTTGAAAACCCTACAGTGGGCAATATCTCGAAAACGGAGTGACAGAAAAAAAATTAAAATTTTTTTCGGAATTAGCGACCGATTTTACATGAGAAAAGAATAGTGGCATTCAAAATACATATTGGCTGTAAGCCAGAGTTATTAGTGACCATGCTAAGTGTTTGTTATTAAAACTTATTATTGAGCTTACTGGTCAAGTAATTATAATTATTTAATTATAATTACAAGTTTTTAATGAAGACAACAACTTTAACAGCAACAACACACAATACAGAAAAATTCAGTTTTTCAAGAAGTATATATAAAATATAATTATATATAAAATAATTATAATTACTTGACCAGTAAGCTCAATAATAAGTTTTAATAATAAACACTTTTGTAATAAACACTTTAATAATAAACTGTTTAATAATAAACTCTTTAATAATAAGCACTTTAATAAAAAATGTTTTATTAATAAACACTTTAATAACACAGTGCGACACGAAAAAATAACTTCAAATATCTCAATGGTTTCTAGTGGTGCAAGGTCTATATATTATGTCCTCATACTCAGTTTTATCGGATTAGGTAAAATAAGAGAGAAATTCAAGGTCAAATTTCACCTTTAAGTCACAAATTTTTTCTTATAACTCTTAAACTAAATTCAAATCCTTTGTAGTAACTGTATCTAAATATTTGCAATGGATGGTTCTTAACATTTTGAGACCATTTTTGCTCAAAAGGTTACGTAAGGGGGTTAATTTTTTCTTCGAAAACAGGGCTTTTTTAAAATAAAAAAAAATTTTCAATAGTTCAGTTACTTTGTATTTGTCTTCAAAAATAATCAGATTTTGCTGAATTTTTGCATACACCTTAAGTAAAATAAAGTAACCCACCTCTGAAAAGATCACAACAGTTACATGTGCGCATCCAAAGATATTCGGATCCAAAGATTACCAAAGATTGTAACTTCGTTAATGTAATCCCTAGAGTAAAATCATTCAGGTGAAAATTATAGATCCAACAATTTCCTTCTAAACTGTCCTTAACGTTTTTACCGAAAGAGTTACCGTTTTAAAGATATACGCGTAAATGTGTAATTACAACATGTATGAAAAATTTTGATCTGGGGAAGAAATAGAAATAAAAAAAATTTTTATTTTTACCGTTTTAATTTTTTATATATGTTGAAATTATATATTTACGCTCATATCTTTAAAACGGTAACTATTTCGGTAAAGATGTTAAGAACAGTTTTGAAGAAAATTGTTGGCTCTATAATTTTCATCTGAATGATTTTACTCTAGGGATTGCATTAACGAAGTTACAATCTTTGGTAATGTTTGAATCCGAATATCTTTGGATGCGCACATGTAAATGTTGTGATCTTTTCAGAGGTGGGTTACTTTATTTTACTTAAGGTGTATGCAAAAATTCAGCAAAATCTGATTATTTTTGAAGACAAATACAAAGTAACTGAACTGTTGAAAATTTCTTTTTATTTTTAAAAATCCCTTTTTTCGAAGAAAAAATGAACCCCCTTACGTAACCTTTTGAGCAAAAAATTATCTCCAAATGTAAAGAACTATCTATTGCAAATATTTAGATACAGTTACTACACAGGATTTGAATGTAGTTTAAGAGTTATAAAAAAAAATTTGTGACTTAAAGGTGAAATTTGACCTTGAATTTCTCTCTTATTTGACCTAATCCGATAAAACTGAGTATGAGGGCATAATATATAGACCATGCACTATTAGAAACCATTGCGTTATTTGAGGTTATTCCAATTGGGCCTTAAATTGTCGCACAGTGTAATAAACACTGAATAAAATATTCTTTTAATAAACTTTGTTTGTTTTTATTGAAAAAGTTTTTGTAAACTAGCAAAAATATAAAAACATAACTTAATTGAATAAAATATTCTTTTAATAAACTATGTTTGTTTTTATTGAAAAAGTTTTGCTAGTTTACAAAAACTTTTTCAATAAAAACAACATAAAAATATAACTTAATTGGCGCCCGAGCAAAATGCAAAGAAGAGAGTACCACTAAGTATGAAAAAAGTGCCGCCAGACAACGAAACACACGAGAAGGGAATCAAAGGAATAATTGGAATAAAGGATCGCACGGAACTGAAGACTCAACCAGTATTGTAAGTAAGCAAAGAAAAGACACAAGATTTTTGTAAAAAGAAGCAAACATAAAAATATAAATAAAAATATTGAAAAATAATAGGTAAAATTCAAACTTCAAATAAAATAGCTTAGCAAAAGAGTTAAATTAAGTGTAGTAAATATTGGAAAGTATATCTTAACATTTCAATTAATTCAATTTTTCTTTATTGCAAGTAGAACTAGTTTTTTTAGTTTGCATTGTAAATTTATTTAAAGTTTTGTCAATAAAAATTTACTTCGTTTAATAATTTCTTTCAATTGCATTTAACTGAAAGAATTGAGAATAATAACATTGTGAAAAATATATAGGAAACATAACAGAAAAACACTATTTAACAATATATTAACACTGCGAATCTGAACTCTGGACCCTCCAGTGCAACAATAAAAAGCAAAATTTATAAAAATATAAAAATAATAAATTCCAATTGAACTTACTAGTTATAAATAAAACTAAAAAAATAAAATTAAAAAGACAATAACTAATTAAAATAGAACAACTATAAAAATTAAGAATTTCACTAAGTAGCTATATTTTGAATAATCAATAACAAACTAATATATAAAAAATTTTGAAAAAAGAAAAATACTTTCATTTTTGGTAATATGGCAAATCCGAACAATCTAATAAGACCACCGGTATTAGGAAATACTAACCCACCCAATCCCACTCCTTCTCTGATACTAGCAATGGAACTTACCAACCTTATTAGAGAGACAGTTACACAAATACTAAATACAGAGGGACGACAAATTATTCAGAATATCATAACTACAAATTCAAATCAAATTCCAATAACTGACCAAGCAATAGACGACACACACAGGAATAATTTAAGTGACATGGTAAAAATCCCAGATGTTGTTAGATCACTTTGGGAGTTTTCTGGCAATTCAGCAGAGTTCACATCTTGCCGAAAGAGCGTAGAAAGAATATTAAAAATATATGAGCCAACCCAAGGTACGCTCAAATATTTTGGCATACTCAATGTAATAAGGAACAAGATAGTAGGCAGAGCCGATGCCGCGCTCGAATCATACAATACTCCTTTAGATTGGAGAGCAATATCCGACTCAGTGGCGTAGCTAGGGTTGGTGGCACCCGGGGCGGAAACTAAATTGTGCACCTCTTTAGAAGATTTTTATACCACCACGCGTACTGCGTAAGGGGTATATTAATTTTGTCACGACGTGTGTAACACCCAAAAGGAGGCGTGGTAGGTATGGAAAAGTATATATATTCTTGCTCAGCATCACCACCTGAGTTGATTTTGCCATGTCCGTCTGTCTGTCCGTCTGTCCGTCTGTCTGTCTGTGGACACGATTACAGCCGTAATTTTGAAGCTATCGTATTGAAATACGATATTTAAGCTTTTTTTAAAAAAACTAAGGTCAAGTTCGAGAATGGGCTTAATCGGATGAAAACCACGCCTACCTCCCATACAACCCCAAAATTGAAAACTCTACAAAGAAGCTAATACTAAAGTTACAATACTGAAATTTGGTATATGCGTATTCTATATCAAAACTGAGAAGTCTTAGAAAAATGGGCGTCATTCATCTACTAACACGCCCACCTCCCATACAACCCCAAAATTTAAAAATCTATAAAGAGGCTAATATTAAAGTTACAAAACTGAAAGTCGGTATTTGTGTATTTAATACCAAAACTGAGGTGTGTTTTAAAAATGGGCGTCATCCACCCATTAACACACCCACCTCCCATACAACCCCAAAATTGAAAAATCTATAAAGAGGCTAATATTAAAGTTACAAGATGGAAACTCGGTATTTGTGTATTTAACGTCAAAACTGAGGTGTGTTATAAAAATGGGCGTCATCCACACATTAACACGCCCACCTCCCATACAACCCCAAAATTGAAAAATCTATACAGAGGCTAATATTAAAATTACAAGACAGAAACTCGGTATTTGTGTATTCTATGTCGAAACTAAGGTATGTTAGAAAAATGGGCGTCATACACAATCTAACACGCCCACCTCCCATGCAACCCCAAAATTTAAAACTTTATAAAAAAGCTTATATTTAAGCTGCAGGAAAACAATTTGATATGTATGCATTAAAGACACATAAAAATAATAAAATCTCTCAGAATTTCATACAAAAAGCCCTCCAATTTAAGATTCTTCCACCCTTAAGAATCGGCCGTGGGGGTATTTTAACTTCGGCCAAGTCGAAGATATACCTTATTAGTTTTTTTATAAAATAAGTCGATGAATCTTACCACATCTTTTCGAATCAACATCTACAAAAATTACATATTTTAAAAGAGATTAAAAAAACAAAACTATGCTATTCATAGATATTTGATAAAAAAATAAAGAATCTAAAATGTTCAGAAACTTCAATATTTGCTGCAATATTTTTGTCTACCGGGCTTATATTACAAAATACTATCAGTAAACCATACAATATCAGTTTTAAATAATTGAAAAATTGACATTTTGAAGTTATAAAAACTTAAGTAAGTTTAATATAGAAAACTTTGAAAAATTTACGAAAAATTTTGCATAATTGAAGAAAAAATAAGACCTTGAAGCAAAACGTTGACAAATTTTCCCTCAGTGATCTTTAATAACTATTAATATAAATATTTTTTCGAAATCAATCCACGTGTTTTACATAAAATTTTAATTTAGAATTAAAATAAAATGTTAAAATTAATTTCTTAACAGTTTTCATAATTTTTATCAATTTATTTATAGTATTTATATTTATCTCCGCTTCGACTATATACTAGGTCTGTAACATTTTACTGCCTTATTTCGACCATAAATATTACAATATCACAGTGATACATGAGTCAAGAGTCATGAATGGATCAAAAAGAGCTGGCATTTCCAAGAAATCTGTTGATTCTTCACATTCGGTGATTGAGAACAAAATTTAAGTTTAATAATTAGAATAATTTTAAGGAACTACATCTTATCTTCTATTAAAAACTGTATTTTTGATAGTTTTTGTTGGTTGATTTGAACAGAATAATAATTATTTTAGCAAAATTAAGGAGTCAGAAAGCCATCTTTGAGTTTTTAATGGACATTTTCAAAATAAAATAAAAAAAAAACGTCAGAACTTCATAAAATTGTCATTAAACGCCATTTCTTTAATTTAAATAAAAAATTTAATGAATTTATATCAATTTTATTTTCTAAGCAAGTAAAAAGTTGATTAATGATTTTTAAATTAGTAATTTTATGTAACTAGATACCCAAAACATATTACTATTCAAAATTATGATCTAGCAGGTTAAAAGCTTTAAATTATGTTTGTTTCATGATATATAGTGTTATAGTCTCAGAAGTTGGTAATTACAAAATCATATAGTATATTTTTTTCTATTTTTGACAATTAAAACATGAACACGTTTTTCTGAAAAGTTATGGAGGAATGTATTGCTGACGCACAGTGTGTCCGCTATACTGAGAGAGTGATAAAAAGTAAAAAATGCAAAAACATAATAGATCATTGGTTTGTGGCTTATTCTCAACTACAATAATGAGGCTACAAAGTACCGTTATTATTTTTCTTCTAACTTACTTCATCTCACTGTACTGAGTAAGATATTCACGCGATCGCGAAGTGTGCGCTCTAAACAGTCTCAATAAGAGCAAACTTGCAGTGTTTTTAAACAGCTTTAAAATAAAAACTACTGTGAATATTTAAAAAAACTTAAATGTAGGATCAAGCATCAGGTATGTACTTAATAAATTCGAAAAGATTGTATTAAAAAAAAATAAGGGACTAATTTTTAAAAGTCGCGTAAAATACATGCTTAAAAAACAAAAAAAAAAAATTGCATTTCTGAAAAAGTAAGCTTATAGTTTGTATTCAACTGAGATAAAACAAATATTTGTATGAAGTTCCATTCAGCAAACATTCACATTTTATAATTCCGAAAAACTTGTTGCCACATTTTGCCCCTTTTGCATACTTTAAACTTTTAATAAGTTTGTAAACCTCGCCGAAATCATTTTTTTTTCATTGAAATAACATTCATGTCAGTCATGACGCCTCCATTAATAATGGTTATAGAAATGTCTACTATGCTAAAGGGTGATTTTTTAAGAGCTTGATAACTTTTTTTTTAAAAAAAACGCATAAAATTTGCAAAATCTCATCGGTTCTTTATTTGAAACGTTAGATTGGTCCATGACATTTACCTTTTGAAGATAATTTTATTTAAATGTTGACCGCGGCTGCGTCTTAGGTGGTCCATTCGGAAAGTCCAATTTTGGGCAACTTTTTCACCGACAAATTTTGTTCAGCGATGAGGCTCATTTCTGGTTGAATGGCTACGTAAATAAGCAAAATTGCCGCATTTGGAGTGAAGAGCAACCAGAAGCCGTTCAAGAACTGGCCATGCATCCCGAAAAATGCACTGTTTGGTGTGGTTTGTACGCTGGTGGAATCATTGGACCGTATTTTTTCAAAGATGCTGTTGGACGCAACGTTACGGTGAATGGCGATCGCTATCGTTCGATGCTAACAAACTTTTTGTTGCCAAAAATGGAAGAACTGAACTTGGTTGACATGTGGTTTCAACAAGATGGCGCTACATGCCACACAGCTCGCGATTCTATGGCCATTTTGAGGGAAAACTTCGGAGAACAATTAATCTCAAGAAATGGACCGGTAAGTTGGCCACCAAGATCATGCGATTTGACGCCTTTAGACTATTTTTTGTGGGGCTACGTCAAGTCTTAAGTCTACAGAAATAAGCCAGCAACTATTCCAGCTTTGGAAGACAACATTTCCGAGGAAATTCGGGCTATTCCGGCCGAAATGCTCGAAAAAGTTGCCCAAAATTGGACTTTCCGAATGGACCACCTAAGACGCAGCCGCGGTCAACATTTAAATGAAATTATCTTCAAAAAGTAAATGTCATGGACCAATCTAACGTTTCAAATAAAGAACCGATGAGATTTTGCAAATTTTATGCGTTTTTTTTAAAAAAAAAGTTATCAAGCTCTTAAAAAATCACCCTTTAGCAAGTTTGAACACTTCTTAACCTGAATATAAAAAGTAAAAAATGCTTTTTTATAAAACTTAATGGAATATAAAAAACTGTTTTTACATTTTTCCTTCTGTACTACATCTTAATATCATGAAAATTTTAATATGATTTGTTTGGCAATTGCACCCCTAACGAATGAAAAATTACATACGGAATTGACTTGGGTTTTAGTATGAGCGTTTGTATTGAACAAAATTTAATAACAATTTAAGTTTGTTTCAATACAAACGAAGACCTGGTATTGGTAAAAAACATTTGCATTCACTTTTGCACCCTATTGATATTCAAACATAAAACCGCAGTCATTGAGGTGTTTTCTTTTTATTACAAAAATTCAAAATTATGTGGTAAAAAGTTCTTTTGCCAAATTTTGCACCCCATTTTGGCGTGCACCCGGGGCGGACCGCCCACCCGCCCCACCCTTGCTACGCTACTGATTCCACTGTTTAACTACTCACTACGCCGACAAGAGGGATTTCGGCACACTAGAATTCCAAATGACAGGTTTAACTCAGGGTCGTCAATCGATTCAAGACTTTTACCAGAAAGTTTATGCACATCTATCACTTATACTTAACAAAGTTGGTTGTATGGAAATCAGCCAAGAATCAGTACGAGTACTTACATAAAATTATCGCGGGAAAGCATTAAATACATTCGTTAGAGGACTGACTGGTGACCTCCTACGACTTTTAGGAATGAGAGAGCCGAAAGACCTACCAGAGGCGCTCCATCTTTGTCTAAAATTGGAAAAACAAAAATTTAGAAATTATCATGCTAACCAACATAACGAATTTGAAGGACATTAATATTGATATATTTATCACCATAGCCACCGAGTAAATTCCAACCCCCTCCCCAGTTTTATCCACAACTGACATACTTACCGCAACTTCAACTGACATTAAGTCCTAATCAAACATTCACAAGACCACAACAATATTCACAAGGACATAACTAAACATTCACGAGACCACAACTATATTTACAAGGATTCAATCAGACATTTTTTAAACCACAACAAATTCAGCAACCAAGGCCATATAATAATTTGCCCCAAAGACCAATAGCACCAAAGCCGCAACCAAAACCAGAGCCCATGGACATAGATCCCAGCATCAGAACTAATGCTGTAAATTATGCAAACAGACCTAATTTTAAATATGCAGGGAAAATATACGAAAAGTCGAATCTCACAAATCCACCATTAAAGATGCAAAGAAATTTCCTCGTAAATACCAGCCGAGAAGAAGTTGAAGACTCTAAACAATCATAATCAAAATCTTTCTAGTTACAATGAGTTAAATGTTTTTGAAAATTCTGTACAACCACACAATTATCCAAACAACACTCATAACTACGAAGCTTTTGACTTTACGGACATTCATTTTTTAGAATAAGTAATTCTTCCTTACTTTGAATGTTCTTTGAATGTAGGACGAGAAGTGGAGAGTTTTCCAAAATTCTAGTAGATACAGGATCCAATAAAAATTACATACAACCACATTTGGCAAATAAAACGATTCAAAATGAGGAAATCTTTTACGCAAATTCTGTACGAGGACGCATTAAAATAACATACCATACTTACGTTAATCTGTTCAATCTGCCCCACATAAATTTTAAATTCTTTCTGCTTCCATCATTAGTATCATTTCATGCAATACTAGGGAATGATAGTCTTAAAGAGCTATCTGCCGTAATTGATACGAAATACAACACAATGACAATCAACAATTTAATTAAAATCCGACTTAGACAATTAATCTCTCAGGACGTAAATCATATTGACATACTAGATAGACATATGAACCAAGCACAGAAACAAGCAATGGAAGCACTAGTTCACCAACACTTCGACCATTTTTCCGACCTAAACGAAAAATTTACCTATACCACGAAAGTCGTGGCCACCATCAGAACAAACTCCGATACCCCAGTATATACGAAATACTACCCTTATCCAATGTCATTAAAAGAAGAAGTAGAGAGTCAGATACAAAAAATTGTTAGATGATGGAATTATCAGACCATCACGCTCTCCATATAACTCGCCGGTATGGATAATCCCAAAAGAACAGGATGCATCATATGAAAAAAAATATAGATTGGTAATCCATTTTGTTTCTTTTTTTTTGTTTTTTTTTAATCCATTACAGAAAATTCACCGCAATTACAATAGCCGACCGATACCCAACCTCCGACATCAACGAAGTTTTGTCGAACAATTAGGAAAAAATAGTATCTTTTCAGTAATAGACTTGAAAAGCGGTTTTCACCAAATTCCATTACAGGAATCTGATGTAGAGAAAACTGCCTTTTCGGTGAAAAAAAAAAAAATACGAATTCACACGGTTGCCATGAGGACTAAAAAACGCGACTGGAATTTTCCAACGTGCCTTAAGGGCCAAATAGACTACACAGACTGTCGCATCAAACACGTGTTTGTTGCGACGGTCTAATAGTGTATTTGGCTGTTTGAAGGTCTGTTCAGATGTCCGACAAAAATTAAAATATTTTAATTTTCGGTCGTGTCTGACGCACCGTCTGTGTAGTGTATGATGAAACCTCACAGATTTGCGAAACTTTCGTTGTGCAAGACGTGTTACAGCAAAAGAAAGGATAAATAAAGCTGAATTTATTGAGCTTTTTTAATCCCTGTCTTCACTTTGGAGGATTGAAAGCAAAAAGTATTCTGAAAAAATATTAAAAACAATGAATATGAAGTGTTAGTGATGAAAATAAAGATAGAAATCATGAAGTATCGCTGTCCTCACTCATCGCGCAACAAAGGGGAACTAAAAAACCAAATCTGCGTGCATGAAGTCTGTGTAGTGTATAGTCGTCGCAATGACAAGAAAAAAACATCTGTCTGACCGACAGTCTGTGTAGTCTATTTGGCCCTTTAGATGATATTCTAAGAAAACACATTGGCCGAATCTGTTATGTCTACATAGACGACATCATTATTTTCAGCCAAGTTGAAAGAAATCATGCCGAAGACATTCACGCAATTTTCACAACACTACAAGAAGCTAACATGAAAGTTCAAATAGACAAATGCGAATTTTTCAAAAAATAAATTATATTTTTATGATTTTTAGTCTCTTCTGACGGTATAAAAACCAACCCCACTAGAGTACAATCAATAGTTGACTTTCCCTACCCTAAAACCCTTAAGGTGTTGAGAGCTTTCATTGGTCTCTCAGGATACTATAGACGCTTCATAAAAGACTACGCTTAAATAGCTAAACCTCTAACTAATCTCTTGAGAGGAGAGGACGGAAGAGTCTCAAAGAATCAATCCAAAAAAACTCTCATCCAGTTAAATGACATGGCAAAAGACGTATTCAACAAAATCAAAAACGTACTTGTTTCAGATGAAGTAATTCTTACCTAACCCAATTTTCATTAAGAACATTAAGTAAGACAGAGGAACACTATGCAGTTAATGAGAAAGAAATGTTCTCTATAATTTGTGCATTGAAATCTCTCAGAAATTACCTTTACGTTACCGCAAAAATTAAAATATTAACAGACCACCAACCATTAACATACGCACTCAGTAATAAAAATGACAACTCGAAATTAAAAAGATGGAAAGCCATCTTAGAAGAATATGACCATGAACTGAAATACAAACCAGGACGCACTAATATTGTAGCCGATACACTCTCAAGACCTTCAGAAGTAAACTCTCTTACAATAGCAACTCATTCAGATGAAAGTTCAGGACACAACCTCATTCCAGCGACTGAAGCCCCAATCAATGTTTTTAAGAACCAGATATAACTCTTAACAGGACAGAAAAACAATTATGAATTTTTAATTCCTTTTCTAACATACCAAAAACACACAATCACAAAAGACCACTATTCAACGGACGACTTGAAAGAAATTCTGAAACGATATTTAAATCCTTCTGTTATAAACGGACTGATTACCTCTGAAGAAATATTGGACAGATTCAAAACTTTATCCCTTTCACTTTAATACCTTTAAATTAGATTCACACAAACACAGGTCAAATTTTTAGAAACAGACGAACAACAGGAACAACAAATTATCCTCGAGCATAAAAGAGCCCACAGAAACGCAAAAGAGAACAAATTATTCAAAAATTGTATTTTCCCAAAATGTTAGCCACAGTAAAGAAAATTGTTAAACAATGTAGAATTTGTGCAGAAAACAAATATGACAGACATCCCAACAAACCCGAGTTACAACCAACCCCAATTCCTGAATATCATGGCCAAATACTCCATATACACATATATATAGCAGAAAAGAAGTTAGTATTGACAGCAATCGATAAATATTCAAAGTATGCTATAGCACGAGTAATTAAATCAAGATCAACAGAAGGCATACGAGAACCACTCAGACAGCTACTTTTTACTTTTGGTATACCTGAGTGGTGACCGTGGCATGCAGGTTAAGTGTGTGGCTTAGCATGCTCGGAGCACGGGTTCAATCCCCAGCCGCGGCGAAAAGTTTTTTCAATAAAAAATTTTTCTGACCGGTCACCACAATGGTGTCTGCAGACAATGGCAAACCTCAGAGAGTAAATAATGCCATGTAAAGCTTCTTGAGAACATGAACTTTAGCCGTTCGGAGTCGGCATAAAACATGTAGGTCCAGTTCTCGGTCAATTGTGTGGAAACATTTAATAACACACACAACACATTTGATCATAAGAATCTCGGTCAAAGTCATTTCAAGAGCTGAAATGGCCAATTTGTTTTTTTTTTATACCTGAGGCAATCATCATAGATAATGACAAAGCACTTAATTCAAATTCAACAACATTCATGATCGAAGATCCACTAAGGATCAAAAGTATAGGACACCACCCCACACAAGTAAAGTAAATTGACAAGTAGAGCGATTCCATTCTACACTTTCCGAGATTTTGAGATGCCTCAAATCAGAAGACATAGACAGGATATTTGAGGAATTATTAGACAGATCAGTTTATGAATACAACTTTTCTATTCACTCGCCAACAGGGCAAAAACCACTTGAAACTTTTTTCGGACGAAAAGTTTATATAAATCCAGAACAATACGAAATGGCTAGACGAAACAATATTCAGCAATTAAGAGATAAACAGGAAAAAGACAATAAATTCCATAATAAAGATAAAACCACACCCAAACACAACACGCCAGGACAAACTATTTATGTGAAAATCAACAAGAGATACGGTACTAAGGTACGGTAACAAACCGTCCCAAATGTCCCATTATCCTTGTGCACACTCGCATTCTTTCTATTGAACGAATTGAATGATGTCAGTTTTTGGATAGCATTTTATGACTGTGTTGGTTAATCTCGCTTTTAACGTTGTTGTTTTTGTAATTTTTTTACTTTTGCTATTAATTCTAAAAAATTACATTTCAAGCTTTAAGGATACTACAAACTTTGTATCAGAAATATTGTTTTCTTATTATAAATAAAAGTTGAAAGTGTTAATATTATAAAAAATGCAGGCGTACGAACTGATTGTTGTCGGGGTAGTAGAAACGAAATATACGTAAAAACAAATAAGTGTAAAACATTTAATAATATGACAAATGTAGTCAACGATATTACAAATGGCACGTGCATAGCACATCTGCCAAAAAGGAAGGTGGACAATTGTGTTAAAATAAATAGTCAACACATTGAGCCTAATGAATAAAACGTAAGCAATTGCTTTTCCTTGGAATTTCTAAGGAATTAGTTAATTAATTCCTTTTTCCTTAAGCATTTCCTTATTTCCTTAGAAAAGGGAAACTAAGGAAATCTTTTCCTTAGTTTTTTAAGACATTGCTTAAAAGCGTTTGAATAAATTAAGGAATTGCTTTTGCCAGTTAAGGAATTGCTTAGGATTTTTCAAGCTGCTCTACCCGTAGCTTGTATTTGTTGAAGTTAGTTTTAGTTTGTCATTCACTGCATTCAGAAGTAAAAATGGCTCAGTTTCTTAATATATAAGAAAGAACAACTTTGATAATGTGCGAAAATAATGCTGTAATGACGATTTTCGGCAGTTTTATCGTTTACAAAGAACATACATTTGATTCATAGGAACAAAATTAAACAACACGTGCAAACAACACAACTGTTTTTGTGTGTATCTGGACATTTATATTTTTTTTTTTAAGGCAAAGGTACCACTTCCTTAAGGAAAAGCAGCAATAGCTTAAACTTTTATTCATACGAGAATAAACCGGTTATTTCTTGGCTAAGCTATTGCTAATTAAGCAATACCTTAAGCATATAAGGAATTGCTTGTAAGCAATTGCTTATTTTTTATTCATTAGGCTCATTGAATCAATCGAAGAAATCTCAAATGATGTTATATTTTTAAAAAACTTTTATGGTGTAATAAACTTTAGTAATCAAAGCCTCAAACTAAATGGTACATATAAAATAAAACATCATAATATAAGCATTGAAATAGATAATAAGATATTTTTGTCAAAAGAAATAACAGAAAGAAAACCATTACCTGCAATACTGCAACCAATGGCAAGTAACAGTAAAATAGAAGAAATGTTGTCTTTGAATTATATAAAACAATTTCAAGTTAAGGATATCGAAGAAATAAAATCATTGAAAATTAAAAATAATATATTTTTTCTACCAATGTTATATCAGTAATCATAATTATATTTATTATTATATTCATATTTAATAAAATAAAATCAAAATCTGTAAAAGAAGCCAACCAAGACGCGAGAAAAATAGAAATAAAAGACTTACCAAACCTATTTGTAGTATCGCCATCGAACGAGGACGCTCGAATTTGAGGGCGGAGGAGTTAAGGCACATAATATTAATCATGTTAATTTTTCATTTTGCTTTTCAAGCAAATTAAATCTTTTTGTTTCATAAATTTAACAATAACTTAATAATTGAATAATAATAATTTCCATTTAAAACACTTAACCCTAGTTTTACTTACTTAATAATTCTCAGAATTATTTCATTACAATTCTGCAACAGCCAGTTCATTTCCTTTTCTTATCATATCCAAATAACAAAAATGTTGACACTGCATGTGTCGCAATAAGCTACATATTTTGAACCTATGTATAATAATTGCAAGTAGCAAAGTATAATGCTGAAATCGCAATAATGCGTAAGCAAAAACATAACTTAATTTGCACTCTGGGTCTAGTGATAATAGTCCAGATCCCTCTATTTTTATTCGAAAGCATTAGTTCTGCATACAGCGCTCATTTTAGCAGTTGTTTTTTATGTTGATTATCTCATCTCTTAATTGTTGAGAATAGCAATGGGTTTATTTTTCCGTGGTGACCGTGGCATGCAGGTTGAGTGTATGGCTTAGCATGCTCGGAGCCCGTGTTCGATCCCCAGTCGCGGCGAAAAGTTTTTTCAATAAAATAAACCTCAGAGAATAAATAATGTCATGTAAAGCTTCTTGAGAACATGAACTTTAGCCGTTCGGAGTCGGCATAAAACAGTAGGTCCAGTTTTCGGTCAATTGTGTGCAAACATTTAATTACACACACAACACCATAGATCATAAGAAGCTCGGTCAAAGTCCTTTCAAGGGCTGAAATGGCCAATTTGTTTTTTTTCCCGTGATGGGAAGCGGTGAGGACATTTAGATGTGCAGTTTGGATTCGTTGTAAGTTTGTAGCTATGAGAGACAACTGTAGTGCTAATGACATAAGAACTTGGCATCTTCGTTCTGTCTCAGTTTCCTTGTTGATTGCATTTTCATGTATAGCGAGTTCCTCCTGTATCATATTTACTTTTGTGTTTGTGCTGAAGAGTAAGCTCGTTATGCTTTATTATATTAATTGTCGAATAAATAATGAAGGTGTGCTTCTTAAGAATTATGACTATCTGCGCTTCGTTATTCTGTGTTTGGCTAATTGTTTTTGACATTCCTTGGCATAATCAGAATCAAGAACACCAAACACTGTATTGGCTATGTTTCCGACAATGTCTAAAGCAGTTCTAGTCTTGCGTCGCCTTATTAACAATTCGTTGTCCAATAGTAATTCCGTTCTTGTGTGCAGGAAATGTTTGGCAAGTGCTGTTCAGCCTGAACCTTGGCGTGATTGGTTGCATAGCTGTTGATTGGTTAATGTTCCGTTAGTGAAGGCTTCGAGTTCGATCCAGAACGGAGTAAGGTCAAAGTATGCAACAATTCTCCATTCGGCAGTTGCCAAAAGTGCTGTACCAACATCTTCAAAATAAATTCCAGGACCATTTTCAAATTTTTTAATGTCGACAGGATTTGCTAGTATCATTGGTAGCAGCAGTAAAGATACTACAAGAGTTGTGATCAGTGAATTGTTGGAGAATTTCTTTCGCTTAGTTGGAACTTCACTCTTTTCTTCTTCTTTGTTTTTGCTTCGCATATAATTCTGAAATAGCAGAATACGCAAGGAATATATGTTTTTGTAGCTTGCTTTTATCATTATTTTGAAATTGATAGCTGCCATTCAATGATTGAGCTGCCATTCAATGGGAGACAAAAGGGGCGATCTTCACATGGCAACGTGTCTGACTGCTTCAACTTGGCGAGGCCAGCATTGTCCATGTCGAATTCGTCTCAAGTCGGCTGAAACTTCCACGTGGTGTCTCCTGGAAACGGCAACCTAACAATCGTTAGTTGACGGCTTATTTGAGCGACGGGCCCTTTGGCCTTCAAGCAAAAGTTGTGCGATGGGTTTGACGCCCACTACATAAAAAAAATTTCAATGAAAAGAACAAGAATAATGAGACAAATGATCCCCAAATATGTTGACGACTTCCGCAAACAAAAAACTGATAATGATTTACGGATATGCACCTGAAATGTCCGCACCTTAAATTGGGATGGTGCCTTTATCCAACTGATTGATATGTTGGAAAGTTATAAAGCTGGTATAACTGCAATCCAAGAAATGCGATGGAAGGCATAGAGTTGCTTACGGCAAGCATTCTATGATATCTACTACAGCGGCCATGCAGAGCAGCACGAGTTTAGATGTGAATTTGTAGTTGGCAAGAGAATACGGCAACATGTCCTGCGATTCACTCCTATGACCGAGGGACTTGCCATAATCTTCATCAAGAGTAAATTTTCCAGTATCAGCCTTATATGTGCGCACGCTCTGACAGAGTCTGTTTTCCCAAAGTAAAACCTTTTATTACACGATTTGCAAACTCCAAAAGATTTGTTGAAGTTGATTTACCCTTTAAAAAACCATGTTGAGTGACAGAAATGGAGGAAGATACGAAGTGGGTTAGTTGTTCAGTTATGATTTTCTCAAATAATTAAGGGATTGCGCTTAATTCGGCGATGCCTCGGTAGTTAGAGACATCAATTTTGGAGCGAGATTTATGAAGGGGTATCAAATATGAATCTTTCCATATAATGGGAAAATGTCCACTTTGCAAGGATATATTAAACATGTTTGATAGAGGAGCACACAGGTTGCTAGCACATTCCTTTAGAATGCAACTCGGAATTTCATCAGGGCCATTAAGATAACGAGATCAAAAAAAAATTTGTACGAGCGCCTTGAAGACGCATATGAGCGCTTCCTCCGTAATGACATAAAAATTATGCTTGGTGACTTCAACGCCAAGGTGGGTAAGGAAAACATATCCAGAACAGATCCAACAGTCGGAAAGTTCAGCCTCCACGACAACTCATCCGATAACGTATGAGGTTGATTGACTTCGCCGCAGCACGAAACATGGTCGTTAGTATCACTACATTCAAGCATCTCAATATTCATAAGGCCACATGGTTGTCCCTTGATCAAAAGCAGGCAACCAAATTGATTACATTTTGATTGACGGAAGGCACTCTTCCAGTGTAATAGACGTTAGCGTTGCCAGAATATGAAAAATTTACCAAAACTAGTAAATTTTTTTTTCGATGGAAAAACGTGAAATTAAATTTCATTTGGTAAATATTTGTAGTGAAAATCAAACATTTATTATGAAAAAGTTCCAAAAACTTAAAGATTGTCTGGTATTTCTTTCAAAATCTATTAATATTATCGGTCTTTTTCAATGTATTGAACTTGTTTGTTACGAAAAAAAATTTGGCTAAGAAAAATAAGGCTCAACCTAACCTTTCGAGTTTTATCAGTTGAAGCTATATTTTTACTATTACTGCAATATTTCCTGCAATCATTATGAAGCAATGCTGAATTTAGTTATTATAGATGGATTTTTTTATTTTACCAACATATCGTATTTGTTAAATTTATTTTATAATTCTTAAAGAACGTCTTCTCTAAGAATTATATTTTGAGCTTAATGCCAAAAAATTTCATGAAGCAACAGGTTGCTACAACAACAAAATCTCCCTCAGAAGAACCGAGCAGACTAGACCATGGTTTCGTCGGACGCTACTCCGACTCATCAGTAGTCTCTGTGGTTCATGCAGTCCACTAACTTTGAGAAGCTAATAAGTGCAACTGCCGCAAAACCAGAATGGAATTACCCAATGCACTTTTCACTTTATCAAAGCAGTGTTTTTCTACTCTTTTGCTAGTCGCAAAATTTCAAAAAGCTGACTGCATTGCTTCTGCGAAGATTTTGTTGTTGCGCTTTTTGTTTACTTCTTTATCACGTGTCCATCTAGGTTCCAACATTTTGTTGGTATTAAACCATAGAAGGCGTGAAGAAGGTTTTTTTTTAAAGCAGATGTTTATTATATACATATATAATTTAATTTAAATAAAAAAAATTATAGTTAAACATATAATTTTTTAACATGCTTTTGTAGGTCGTGCTCGCACCAGTTTTAATTACACAATTAAATTTGTTAAATTTATTTTATAATTCTTAAAGAACGTCTTTTTTATATCGTATTTATATTTTGTATGCTATCGAGAAAAGTTATACGTTTAGATTCTAATTGCAACCATCAACGTTGTTTAATCATAATTGAGCTTTCATCATAATGCTGCATTATAATTAGCGCTTAAAATGTATTCAAAAGTTATGTATTAATGTTTGTTTTTCAAATTCCTCAGCAAGTTATAACAATTTCATCTAAGGGGGAAAAATGGTTGAAGTTTGTACCATTGTAATACTCAATAATTTCATAAAATTTGTAATCTATAACGAAGCTCTAGGGTTAAGAGGTCGCGGTTCCAAGTTCTGCAGGAAAACAAGATTCAGATTCATTAGACAGTAACACTGAAAACAGGTATTTAAAATATAAAAACGCGGTCACCAAAGTCATATCTTTGGTAATATCCCAACTAACACATGAACTTCGATAAGGCTAGGATATTTGAATGTTCGACAGTTGAAGCTTGGTTGACGCTTGAATTGAGCTTGCAACTAGAAGTTTACTTGTTAACGAAGATATAGTTGACATAATAGCTGTTGTGAAGTATTTCACAATAAGGCTTACTTCAAAGTGTCTAATAAGTTTAAAAATGTTTGTTTATGGAAGCTTGGGAAGTTTTAATTTCGGAAGAACTTTGGTTAAGGGGACGTGACACCTTCAAACATTTTTTAATTTGAATGTTTAGAATGCGTATAAGTTGAATAAAAATAAGATTTCATTTTGAAAAATTAAATATATATTTTTTTGTAAAAAAATTAAAAAAAAATTAAAAATACAGTGTACAAGATGATCATCATACCTGTGCTTGTCTATGGCGCTGGGGCACATGTGGTATCGCAAACAGATACAGCCACTCTTGTGTTGTTCAAGCGGAAAGTTATTCGCAAAATCTTTGAGCCTGTGCGAGTTGGCGACGACTATTGCATTCCAATGAACCACAGGCTTTATGAGTTCTACGACAATATTGACTTAGTTCAGCGTATAACAATTCAGCGACTAAGCTGACTGGGTCATGTTCATCGTATGAATGAAAAGCTCCAGCGAAGAAGGTGTTCTAGGCGAAAGCCGAAAGACCATGTCTCCGATGGATTGACCTGGCTGAGGAGTTTTAACCGTGCTTGGTGAAACAAATTGGAGAAGCCGTTCCCGAAGTTGGCCGTAACCCGACCACGCGTTGTTATGGGCATCTAACAACAAAATTATTTGTTTTACATTAAAATAATATAAACAAAATTAAAGATTTTCACTTACTTTCACGATGTCTCCATATTTTAAAGTCAGTTGTCAATTGTTTACATTTGCTTACGTCTTTTCTTTTTTTTTGTTCGGTTTTTACGTTCACTTATGCGATTTTGCGCGACCTGGCCGTGATACAAGTAAACATAATCTGAATCGTACGCAAGATTCTGTTTGTATGTAAAATGGATTTGGATGTTGGAAAAAAACGCAGCTATTATAACTTTTGAGTAAAAGATTCCAAAATCGTGTGATAAATCACTTTTGAGTGATTTTTTACCGCCGTTGATGTGTGAATCTCAGGATTCTTTCAATTAAGCGAGTACTTTTTCAATGCATGTACAATTTTTTCATACAACTTTATTTATAAGATTCATATATGTTCAAGCTTTTGGTCGTGCTATTTTTTACTTACTTGTGTAGTTTTTTTATAGCACCTACTTAAGAAATGAAGGTTGTTTTTACAACCCTTTTTGTGGGTATTTTATTGCACCTTCTTAAGAAATGCGCGTTTTATGCAACCATTTTAACAATTAAGGTATTACTGGAATGCACCGCAACCCTTTTAAAAAAATTAAGGTATCACTGTGACAAAAAACATTTTTTTTATTATTTTAATATATTGCTACTGGAATTTTTTTCAAAAATCGTTAAAAAAATCATGGCGGGCGTGATAAAACCAAAACTGCTCGACCGGTTTTACTGAAATTTTAATATTTTAGTTTTACACTTGTCGATGCATGGAATGAACTACGGACAGAAAAATCGGTTTTATAGTTTTTGAGTTTTTGGCAGATTTTTGTTTTTGTTTTTTATTTTTATTTTTATTTTGGATTCACCAAGGGAGTGTGGAATCTCATGAATACGTATAGCCCGTACTATACGCATGCACGACTTACATTCTTAAATCTGTCCGGATCAACCGGAACAGACAGAATGCACCTACGTACTAAAACACACTCCCAGTTGGCGAAGTATGAATTTCCACTAAACACATTAATTGGCTTTTCAGCGGAACTTAAAAATATTATAACACAAACACGAATTTATTAAGAATTTTTGAATTCAAAAAAGTAAACAACAAATAAGTAGTAAACTTTACATAAAACTCCAAAACAAAGAGACCAAAGTAACGATAATTAATATAAATATTAGTAAGTTTGCGGCCACTATCCAACCTAAGAACCTACGTGGAAAAGAGATTAAACTCTTAAACACCAAACCAATTCCAAATATTACGCAGATATATACGTGTAAATATGTACAAACTTTTATGTCGATTTGTGGGGAGGCAAATAAATCGCCCATTGCTCTGTGAAAATCGTATTCTAGGGATCAAAATAAGAAACTTTGCCGAAGGAACCATACCTCTAAAACGAATTCTGATGTCCCCCAATTTGGGTCGAACTTTTGGGTAAGGGCAAATTTTGAAAAATCCCACTTTGACCCATTTAGAGTGCTCCAATCGAGTCCAAATGTATGACCGACCCCCACTAACTTTGGAGGCCCGACCCCCCCATGCCAGTGGCACACCCCTGGGGGTTCCCCATACAAACTGTTTACGCCAGTAAATATTATTTCTAGCACCCTGTACAATTGTTGGTACAGCGGTGTTCTTTAAGTGTTTGTTTTCGTTTATATAAAATCGATGGCTTTGTGAGCAGCGCCTCTCGCTCTCAACATACGTGAACTTTGTATCTCTTGTCGCTCTTTTATTGACGTCGCACAGTGTGAAATTTTCGCATTCTAGCGGAACTTAATTCCAAATCTTACTTATCTGCACCCACTGTTACCTAATTTGACAGGAAATATAATTTTTTTGTTATAGCAATGCAAATTTTCAGTTTTTTATTTCCTTATAAAATTATGATATAAGAGAATAAAGAATATACCAAAAATTTCCTTTCTTCCCAAAAGTTTTAGCGTTGTAAATATTTTTTAATGATTTAAGTATTCTTTGCTTACAGCACACATTGTATTTTTCATGTTTTTTACTTGCATTGTTTAATATTAAAATTATTAATGTATATTAAATAAACTTTAATCGTTATCTGATAAGTTTTTTCTCAAATACAGAAATTAAAAAAAATATATCCGGAGGGGCAAAAAGAAGCACGAGATTACCTTTGGTTCTGGTTTTAAAATACTCAAAAAAACAGGAAATGAAAAAAAGAGCTTGTCTACACGTGTCTACAATTTTAAAACTCTGTCCAAAGTGCAAACATGCTTATATTTTTTTTTTTTTTTAACCTGAGAAGGAAACAAGCGAAAAAGTATAAAAAAATGAAAAAAAAATATAATCTACTTATTAACGCGTAAAGTGTAAATATTTTAGATTCTAAATACTTATAACCTTTTTTCACAATTGCAATGGATTAGAAACAAGATTATTCCATAATTGTTACAAGAAATAAAAAAAATCTGTATCTGATTTTTTTGATAGTAAACCTTGACTTTGATCACTTGTGGCAAAATATATATTGCAAATACATAGCAATATTATGCAAAAACAAACAGCATCAATAGCATCAAAAACATCAACAATTTTTTGGAAAAATATAAGGCAAATTCTGGAAAAAGGTATGATTTTTTATTTCAATTCCATACGAATTTTTAAAAGAAACTGACTAACTAGCTCGGCTCGGAATTGTCGCGTTTTTTGTAAAATTTTTATAAATTTGAGTTGTGAATTCTTTCATTTGTATTAGAGTTGTATGTATTAATTTGGCATTTTTTGGTTTTCTTGTACATAATAAGTACAGCAAATTTTGTGTTGCCGCCAAAAATTACATATATGCAATTTTATTTACAAAAAGTGCACGATTTGGTTTTTTTTTAAAAAATATTTACTTATATCATTTTTTTGTGTGCAAAGCGCTGCGTTTTAATTTGTGACTTTGCCAATAACATTCTCTTACATTCCAATAACTCTTTGTTAAAGGCAGCTACAATAACAAATTGTAGTCATCTGCAGTGCGAGCGCAATATTTTTCTTTTACGCTTTGTGCGATATACGCATCGTTCAAAGCCAAAACCGCGGCTTGTGCTTGTAGAAGTCACCCCCATTTGGCGCTTAATATATTTTTACACTCTTGCCCACGCATTTTGTTTTTGCACTCTTTTGTGCTTTGTCCGCAGCAGAGACTGCAATTGAACTTACCGCGCTCACAGCTGTGCTCATACAGGCTGTAATTGTGTGCACGTCTTAGTAGTGAGAGAGTGGTACAGTGGGACGAAGACACAAATTTTGCGGTAAAAAAAAAAATATATTCGCTAAAATTTTTCTAAGTCATTTCGAAAGCGCAAAAGACTTAGAAAAATACAGGAGTGGGTAAAGAAGCTGCACAGTGGGACAGCCACAGAACATTTAAAAAAAAATTTTTTTTTGTTTTTCGTTCTTAAATTCATTTGTGCACAAGGATAAATACAATAAATTGTAAGAAAAAAAAATTATATTAAAATTACTTTGGAAAAAATTAAATAAAGAAAAAAAAAATTTTATTTATTTTGTTTTAATTTTATTTGTTTTTGCACAAAGCTAAATACAATAAATTGTATTAAGAAAAAAAATTAGAAATTTTTTTTTTGTTAAAAACAAAAAAAAAATTTTTATCAAGGGATTTTTTATAAATTGAATTTATTAGTTTTATTTTGTTTCGTTTTATTTCTTCAAAGTGTTTACAAGAAACACAAATAAAATAAATATGTCACACCTTAAGACTTTTATTCGTCTGTGTGAAGCGTTGGTTGAGTTTGAAACAGATTTCAATTCTGTTGAAACTCATGGCGTTTTCTCCCTGGAAGCTGAAAGTGATGAGCTAAAAGCCCAGTGGAGAAAGGTTAAAACAGCATATGATACAAGTATGGAAAGGATGGTTTCTGACGAGGATTCAGACATTGAACCCATAAAAAAGAAATAAAAAACTGCTACCAATCATACCTTCGGGTAGCAGGAAAAATTTCGGAGCTCTCTCAACAGAAGAATTCAAAGCAATTAATTGCTTCAGAGCCTGCGCCAGTATTGGGTCATAGTATGCCTGTACCACCATGCGATACTAAGGTTTTCAGTGGTAATTACCTCTCATGGCCGTCCTTCAGGGACATGTTTACGGCCATCTATATAACAAACTCGCGGCTTACTTCAGTGGAAAAACTGTTCCATCTGAATAATAAAACTCGTGGTTAAGCGATAGAGATTGTTAGGCAATCTCCCTTAACCAATGAGGGTTTTGCGCAAGCATGGCAAAATTTGTCTGATCGATACGAAAACAAACGTATCTTGGTCAACAGCCAGATTAAAATAATGTTTAATTTGCCACATGTGCTAAAAGAATCTGGCACAGATCTCAAAAAGCTTCAAAGAGATATCAACGGTTGTATTTTTGCACTTAAAATGCACAACATTGATATTTCTAATTGGGATGCAATTTTTGTGTACCTTTGCTCTACGCGATTGCCGGAGGTCACACTCTCCTTATGGGAGCAGTCCATTGTGAATAAAAATCAGATTCCAAAGTGGACCGACCTGGATAATTTTCTGACAAATCGGTTTCAAACACTCGAAACAGTGTCCGACATTCGCAGCTCAACCGGAACGGTACCAAAATCATATTCATTGCCCTCTTCCTCCAACTTCAGACTAAACCAGAGCAATTCATCTGGTAAAAGGGTTAATAATTACCAAATAAAAATTAACCCAACAAATTGCAAGCTCTGTTCTACAGAGCAGCACCCGCTACGGTCTTGCCCACGCCTTCTGAAAATGAATGCGAAGGAGCGGCTAACAATTGTTCGCAAAAATAACTTGTGTATCAATTGCTTATCGAATGTCCATTTAGCAAACGAATGCAAAAGTCAATACACGTGTATGACGTGCAAGCAGCATCACAACACTCCTTTGCATCGCGATTCCAATCTATCGCCTTCTCCTGTTCCGAGTGTCGACTCGAACAGACCGAATTCGCGCCCGAACCCTTCAAACAATAGCTCACAATCTCACGCTACCCAATTACAGTCCACTAGCAACGACATTCAGTCTTGTTTTGCTTCTAGTACCAAAAACGTATTGCTTGGTACTGCAATGGTGACTGCAATATGTCATCTAGGCTCAGCGTATACAACCAGAGCTCTTATCGACTCTGGCTCTGAAGGTCCGTTTGTATCTGAAAGATTGCAGAAGCTTCTTAAATTACCCACGAGATCAGTTAATGCTCAAGTTTCGGGTTTAAATAACGCAGTATCGGCGCAAGTAACAAAAGCTTGCGACTTGATCATTAGTTCTCCCAAAAACAGGCAATTCGAAATAGAAGCTACAGCTTTCGTGCTGTCACGCTTAACTGGTAACCTGCCATCGTGTTCCGTTGATCCTTCTCTGTGTGAAAGTTTGCCCAATTTACAATTGGCTGACCCACACTTCTTTAGAAGCGATCAAATAGATGTACTTATCGGTGGCGATTTGTACCCTGCCATAATTCTTGATGGCATTAAGAGGAATATTCTGGGATCACTTTTGGCTCAAGAAACTGTGTTTGGTTGGATGTTTACTTGGCCTCTTCCTCGTAGCAAAATATCAAGCTTTACAACGTGCTTGACACACTTTAGTGAAGTAGCAATCGATCAACAGATTGCTCGCTTTTGGGAGTTGGAGGAACTTCCTAAGCAGAAGTATTTAACAGCGTCTGATAAGTTTTGTGAGGAAAACTATCAGAAAACCACTAGACGTGATGACATGGGTCGAAATATAGTCACTTTGCCATTCAAAAGTGGCTACCCTACGGAAATAAATTTAGGATTTTCTCGAGGCATCGCTCTAAAGCAATTTCTCCGCGGCGAAGCTCGACTGACTAAAAATCCAGAATTTAAGTTGCAATATGATGAAGTGGTAAAGGATTACCTAAAATCGGATCATATGAAACGGGTTCGCCTCCTAAGTTTGAGATTTCACCATCTAACTATTACTTACCGCGGTATTAAAGCCAGAAAATACTACAGCGAAAGTTCGGGTAGTTTTCAATGCGTCAAGCTCAACTTCTAACGGTGTAAGCTTGAATGATGTTCTGCACGCAGGTCCAGTTCTTCAAGCTGACTTGACGCTTCTGGTGTTAAAATGGCGTTTTTTTAAATATGTTTTCAATGGCGACATTCAGCAGATGTACCGCCAGATCCTTGTTGATCCAAAGCATTTTGCATTCCAACGAATCCTATACAGAAGCTCTCCTGATGATGAAATTCAGGATTATGAGCTCAAAACTGTTACGTTTGGCGTAAACTGCGCACCATATCTAGCCATTCGAACCATGCTGCCATTAGCAGATGATGTTCAACAGCAGTACCCTCTTGCTGCTCAAATTTTGCGGCATTTCACTCGATGATGCTTTAGCTGGAGCTCATGACGTGAAAAGCGCAATTAAGGCTAGAAATGAGCTTATAGCTGCTCTAGACTCTGCCGGTTTTGCGATGCGTAAATGGACTGCGAATGTATCTAGCATTTTAGCAGACTTACCAACAGAGCATCTTCTGCGAGAAAACTTTTTAAAGCTCGAAGATGCTAGTTGCGCCAAGGCTTTAGGTGTCCGTTGGAATGCCACTTCCGATTTATTTTATTTCCCTGCCAAACAGTTTGAAATAAAAACATCCTACACCAAACGCGATGTTCTATCTGTCATCGCACAACTTTTTGATCCTGCAGGTTGGCTGGCACCTAATGTGGTAACAGCTAAAATTCTTATGCAGCGTATCTGGTTGGATGAAATCGATTGGGATGAAAATATTCCTGCCCAAAGTTTTCAAACTTGGCAAACTTTTCTGATGGATTATGAAAACCTTAATAACACTCGCATACCTCGTTATGTTAGTTATTCACCAAATTCTGAAATAGAATTTCTTGCCTTTTCTGATGCCTCTGAAAAGGCATATGCTGCAGCTATTTATATCCGTGTTAAGCAAGGTGATTGCATTATCACTCACTTGCTTTATGCAAAAAGCAAAGTGGCCCCAGTCAAGACGATTTCATTACCTCGTCTTGAACTTTGCGGTGCAACACTGCTCGCTGATATGGTCGACTCATAAAACTCAACCTGCAGTTTTAGACACGTCTCTTGAGCGTAAAGCTGTGAAGGTTAACCTTGCATACTTTGCTCAATACGAAGACGTTTTGGAGCGTTTTTCTTCTCTCTCGAGAGGGCTAAGAGTGTTAGCTTATGTCTTCCGTTTTCTTCATCGCACGCATCCACGTTTTCGTGCTACATTTGTCAAACAATCAACATGTCTTGACAACGCAGAAATTAAGCACGTAAGAACCCGACTCGTCTTGTTATGTCAAAAAATTAACTTTCCTGATGAATATTATAGTTTAGAAACTAAAAATATTATCAGTGCCAAGAGTTCGATTCTAAGTCTGAATCAATTTCTGCATAAGGACGAATTAATACGTGTTGGTGGGCGATTAGCCTCTTCGCCAATTTTGTCCTTTGATGAAAGGCATCCGATTATATTGCCGTATAACTGCCAGTTTTCACGCCTTTTGGTCATGAAATTTCCCTTCATGGAGGAAACCAGTTAGTGCTTCGTCTGTTACGTATGCAATACTGGATTCTACGTGCTAAAAACTGATAAAGACAACCTTGCACAATTGTAAGACTTGTGTTCTTCATAAAAAGCTAAAGAGGACTCAAATTGTGGCTGCTCTACCAATAGACAGAACCGTTATTTCGCGTCCATTCTCGTCCACTGGCATTGACTTCGCTGGTCCTTTCGACATAAAAAGCTAGATCGGTAGATCTTGTCGAATTAGTAAAGGCTATGTGTGCTTATTTGTTTGTTTCTCTACGAAGGCAATTCATCTAGAATCCACAAGCGACTTGGCAACTGCCACCTTTTTAGCGGCTTTCTCTCGCTTTGTCGCTAGACGCGGCTGTCCAGCAAAGGTCTATTCTGACAATGGTACTAACTTTGTTGGCGCCTTCAGAGTGCTAAAGAAAGATTTTAAAGATTTTCTTAAGGCATCTCATGATGTTCTTTTAGCTCAATACAAGCAGCAAGAAATTGCATGGCACTTCATTCCAGCTGGTGCTCCCCATATGGGAAGCCTTTGGGAAGCGGGTGTGAAAAGTTTTAAGACGCATTTTAAGAAAATGGCCGGAAGTATGAGCTACACTTTTGAAGAATTCACAACTTTGCTTAACAGAATCGAAGCTTGTCTTAACTCGAGGCCCCTTACCGCCATGTCCGAAGATCCTGGTGATTTTCAATCTCTGACTCCAGGCCATTTCTTGGTCGGAGGCCCACTTCTCTCACTAGTGGAGCCAGAAACAATTGATCAGCCTCTGACGATCGTCAATGGTTGGCAGAAGGTCACGGCAATGCATCAGCATTTTTGCACCAGATGGAAAAATGAATATCCGAAGGAGATGCATGGGCGTGTTAAGTGGAAAAGTTCTCAATTAGTTTTTAAAGTAAATGACTTAGTTGTCGTGAAAGAAGACAACTTACCCGCGAATGAATGGCGATTAGGTCGAATATTAAAGACTTACTCTGGCAGCGATAACAGAGTTCGCGTTGCCGATGTCCGAACCGAGCGAGGTTGTATAACTCGACCTATACTTAAGCTTGTTGCACTTCCGTCTGCGTAGCTAAGTCACTATTCTCTGAACCACTTGCTTTTCTTGTTTTTCTTTTTCGTTTCTTTTTGTCTCGTTTCAGAATGTCCACCACCAACATCGTGAACGATCTTCTGGAGGAAATGATTCTACAGACAGAATCAGAGTTTGGCGTCAGTGAGCCGGAGACGGTGCTAGAGTCGCCTGCAGAAGAACTCGCACTCCAACGAGCTTCGGTGACAAGCGTGGTCTCGGTTGTCGCCAGCAATGACGCCAAGGCTAGATGTAGCTTGTGCTCGTCGTAGCATAATCTTCCAGCGTGCCGGCAGTTCCTGGCTATGAACATCGAGGAGCGGTTGCGAGCAGAGTTACTAAACTTTCACTGTTCCAACTGCCTCTCGAGCTCTCATATGCGAAGGGACTGTCGGAGCAATGGAAGATGCCGTCATTGTGGTGACGTCATTATGGTGAGCCCAACAGCCACTTCCCGAAGCGGTCCCTCCCTGAAAAGAGATCGCAGTCGCAAGCACTGAAAGCGTCTTCGGCTAGGCACTACTTCCCGAAGCGATCTCCACCTGAAAAGAGATTGCAGTCGCAAGCACCGAAAGCGTCTTCGTCTAGGGACCACTTCCCGAAGCGATCTCCGCCAGAGCCACCGACAGCAAAAACCCTCCAACGTGTCACCTCGCTGCTCCCCACTGTCATGGTACGGACCTGGGCAAATGGTCGCCTCGTCTCGGAGCGCGCAATTCTAGATGCCTGTCTCCCTCAGACGACAATAGCCAAAACTTTGGTTTCGAAGTGGAGGCTGCCAACGTCTGTGGTTGATGGCACTGAAGTGTGCACTCTGGTGATCCGGGGTCGGCATGAGTCTAGCGTCCACATTGAAACGACAGCTAGGGTCGAGCGGCGGTTGGAGGTCGTGACACCGATCAAGACCATCGACGAGCGGATCAGGCAGGGATTCCCAAATTTGAATTTGGCTGATCCCAACTTCTGCGTATCATCGCGTATCATGTTTATGCGCGCGTAATGCAGCCTGGTATCTTCCCATCAGGATTTGGCATGCCGTTGGCCCAAAACTCAATTTTTGGCTGGGTGTTATCTGGGCAAGGTGCTTGGTAAACGTTGCATTCCTGCAAGGCGGGCGGCATGTTTACGCCAGTAAATATTTTTTCTAGCACCCTGTTCAATTGTTGGTACAGCGGTGTTCTTTAAGTGTTTGTTTTCGTTTATATAAAATCGATGGCTTTGTGAGCAGCGCCTCTCGCTCTCAAAATACATGAACTTTGTATCTCTTGTCACTCTTTTATTGACGTCGGTCCAATAAAGTTTAAAAATAAGTTTTGTTGAAACCCGTATTTTTTTTATTTTCAGTAGTGAAAATTAAAGTTAAGAATATTCAAAATATTCACAAACATTTAAAAAAATCGCCAGTTTTGGCACTTTACATGGAAAAATCAGCGATATGCCTATGTTTTTTTCTTTTTGGAGTTTTTTCTCTTTAGAAATTTATTCAACCCTTTTAAAAAATTAAGGTATCACTGTGACAAATCGGAAAATTGCTTGTGTGCGTTTTTTAAGGCACCCCAAGACACAGCTGCCTATGGGATAGAGCCATCATGTTATCCTTTTGCTGCAGTGCGCGCAGCTCTCCAATTGTTGTTCATAATTACTGCGTTGTTGCTCCAGTTGCACCATGCACTCCAAGTGCACAATGGTAGATGCAGCAACAGATGTTTCCTCAGCGCGCTCTTCTGAATTTATGGACACCGAAGATGGCGACGGTGGAGCTGACAACCCTTTCGTTGATCTTTCAATACAATCCACGTTGCTGCCATTTGGTTCTTTGGGTTCTTGCGTATATCTAATACTTTCCACATTGATTTCTTCACCAGCTATTGTATCCACTTCATGCTCTACTTGCTGCGCTCTCAGCTGTAAGGTTGATATTATCCAAAGCTTTTCGTCGGCTTCATCTCCTACCCTCTCAACAAGATTTTTTCCACTACATGGCTTCGCAGTGTTCTCAAAGATGATATCGCCCACTTTCTTCTCATCGGGCGCAACAACTGAACGATGATTACTGTTTGTTTTATCTTCCTCAATATGTTTAGTCTCTATCTGCATATTTTCAGTATGTTCTAATTTTGAATTAGATTCCATTATTTAGCAAAGTTTTCTTCGAAACATTTATTTACTTCTTTATCTGATTTGCAAATCAAGACAATTTTCTTTAAAATTCATGTTTACGCGTAAATAGTGCACAAAGAAAAATTTAATCGAATGCAGCTAAGCTGTCAAAATTCAAAGGTGCCAGTTTATTACATTTTTATACTAACAATCTATACACTGCGAAAAATTAAACTTATGATATAATAATTAATGATACTAGTTATTCGCTGCGTTTTTCCAACATCATAATCCGGATTTTGATTTGGTTTGCAACTCTGTAGATTAATCACAGCTAGATGGCGTTGCAAAAACGTAAGAAATGTCAACAGCAGTGTCATAAATTATATAAAAAAAGTGAAGTCCAGCAAACACAAAATAACAAAATAAAAATAATTATTCGGATAAGCAACAAAAAATAAAGGTATTTATTTAGTGCTAACAACAATTAGTTTTTTTAATAGAAGTTTTACTTTCAAGGTCTTTTTCAGTTACGATCTTCATCAACAACAACAGAAGTACTACAAGCCAAACTTCGTCAGAAACAGCCACGATAAATGGCCATATACTGAAACACAACACCAATACCAGCAACGGCAAAAACTTGCAACAACAACAAAAACAACAGCAGAAGTACTGCAATCCTACTTTCGGCAGGAACATCCCCGACAAATGGCCAAATACAATACCAGCAACGTTAGCTAAGCTAAGCAACACCACCAACATTAGAAGAAAACAATAACAGCAACGGCAGTAAAGCCGTAAATCTGCCCGTCTTTTTAGCATCCTGCAAGATTCGTTGCCTATAGGTGTATATATAAATGACTTTTTTTAATTTATTTATTAGACAAAACTACAGTGTAACAAAACTACAGAATCTTGTGATTCTCATCATACCTGTGCTTGTCTATGGCGCTGGGGCACATGTGGTATCGCAAACAGATGCAGCCACTCTTGGGTTGTTCAAGCGGAAAGTTATTCGCAAAATCTTTGAGCCTGTGCGAGTTGGCGACGACTATTGCATTCCAATGAACCACAGGCTTTATGAGTTCTACGACAATAATGGTATTCCCTTAATGCCTCGCAAACAGCTTAAACCTCGTAAACTGCTTAATTTTAAGCAAATGGGGAATTATGGAAATATTTTGTATAGCGATTTTTTTACGATGTTTAAGCTACAATTTCAGTGCTTAAACAATGTAAACAAGTTTGGTTAAACTTTCAGCTGTCAAACTGTCAAAACGAGTGTGGTGGGTTTTTTATTCCTTTTGGCGCTAATTTGATCCTAATTGGCAAGCATGAAAGTGGATAGTGGCAGTGCTTCAAAACGGAAGAGAAACACTTCGACACATCGTTGGGTGCTCTGTCAGACAGTAGAGCTGCTGCAAATGGTATTGGATGAGGTTAAAGATTGCCCCGAAAAGTTTGAGATAGATAAATACTGAGCACTTAAGTTTGGCAGCTAACTCAATTATTATCATTTCAGAAACATACAGCAAACAGATTCTACGAAAAAATTTCCGGTCGATTTGTTTCGGCATGATGAATAATGAAGAGATATTATTTTTCATTTTTTTATCGATCAGCTGTTTTTGACATATGCATGACAAATTTATCAGATGTCTTAAGGTGCGTTCCTTTAACAGAGGCTCGGAATTTTACGAGTTTACGAAATGGGAAATTTTGATCGTTAAGGGAATACCATTAATATTGACTTAGTTCAGCGTATAACAATTCAGCGACTAAGCTGACTGGGTCATGTTCATCGTATGAATGAAAAAGCTCCAGCGAAGAAGGTGTTTTAGGCGAAAGCCGAAAGACCATGTCTCCGATGGATTGACCTGGTCGAGGAAGTTTGAACCGTGCTTGGTGAAACAAATTGGAGAAGCCGTGCGCGAAGTTGTCCGTAACCCGACCACGCGTTGTTATGGGCATCTAACAACAAAATTATTTGTTTTACATTAAAATAATATAAACAAAATTAAAGATTTTCACTTACTTTCATGATGTCTCCATATTTTAAAGTCAGTTGTCAATTGTTTACATTTGCTTACGTCTTTTCTTTTTTTTTTTGTTCGGTTTTTACGTTCACTTATGCGATTTGGCGCCACCTGGCCGTGATACAAGTAAACATAATCTGAATCGTACGCAAGTTTTGTTTGTATGGAAAACGGATTTGGAAGTTGGAAAAACGCAGCTATTATAACTTTTGAGTAATAGATTCCAAAATCGTCTAATAAATCACTTTTAAGTGATTTTTTACCGCCGTTGATGTGTGAATCTTAGAATTCTTTCAATTAAGCGAGTACTTTTTCAATGCATGTACAATTTTTTCATACAACTTTATTTATAAGATTCATATATATTCAAGCTTGTGGTCGTGCTATTTTTTACTTACTTGTGTAGTTTTTTATAGCACCTACTTAAGAAATTAAGGTTGTTTTTACAACCTTTTTTATGGGTATTTTATGGCACCTTCTTAAGAAATGTGCGTTTTATGCAACCATTTTAACAATTAAGGTATCACTGGAATGCACCGCAACCCTTTTAAAAAATTAAGGTATCACTGTGATACAATTGCAGATCCTAAAATTGCTTGTGTGCGTTTTTAAGCCACCACAAGACACAGCAGGTAGAATTGAAATTATCATTTCATTCTTATTACCTCGTCTCGTAGACCACATATAACGCAACAGTTTTTGTGAATGCATTAAGTCGTTATGAATAACTCAAAGTGTGAAGTGCTAATTTCAGATAAAAAATATTTAAAAAAAAATAATAAGTGAAGTTGACCATTCCAAATCAAAAAGGTTACAATGAATCCACCATCCTCTACACCGCAAGATGAAGCAACAACAACTATCGAAAACCCTATGAGTTATATACCCAAGCACGATGTTACTGTTTTTGTTGTGTCTACTGATTTGACTGATCTTAATTTACCAACCCATCTGAATATCTTGAGATATTATTTTTACTTAAGCGAACGTTCTAAAACAGAACAAAAAAGTTTTCCCATAAATCATTCACTATTCAAGTACAAGATATGTTGAATGGAATTTGGGAAAAACTTGGTATGGAAATAATGCTGAAAAAAAGTGTATTTAATAAATTGAATAAATTGCTTGACAAGTATCAAGATCAAATCAAGAGAAGAAACAAAACCCAACAATTTACAGAGTATGTAAAATCTCTGAAAACAGTTTTTTACATTGAAACATGTAAATGCGATTTGAAGGCAGCTCCATGTGCATGCGGCTGGGTTCCCGAACGCCTCAAAGAGTTCATGCACGATCAACATAATCAGAGAAGACTAACAATGGATGCAGTTGTGATGGAAACTGAAGAGCAAGGAGCAACGTCTATGTCATCAATGCCAACATACCAAGATACCAACATACCGATGATTCAACATACGCACCGCCACCGGTTCAAGAAGATATGGATAGAAGCACAAGTTCACAATACACAGAGAGATACGATTGTTTTAACTTTGCCTTGGTATGTGACAGATTTGGTGTGCCTGATAGAGTAGCATCGGCATTGGGAACCGCTCTTTTCCAAGATTTTAAAATGAAAGATAAGCATGGCAAACCTCTCATCATTGATTAATCGAAAGTTCGCAGAGAAAAAGAGAAATGCAGACAAGATCCCAATTTTGTTATTTTGAGAGAACCCAATTCTGAATTGATAGGTTAAGTAAGACTGGAACATGAAACCGCTGAATACAAAACAACCAAATTAAATGATTTTTTCCACGATAAAAAATATATCACTGGATGCATTAATTGGAATATGCACTGACGGTGAGCCAACAAACACTGGCCCACACGGTGGAATTATACGACGATTCGAATTGCTGTTAAAAAGACCATTGCATTGGTTCGTTTGCCTTCTACACTTCAACGAACTTCCGTTTCGGCATTTGTGTGAAGCGTTGGATAAATCAACCAGCACTGGACCAAGATCGGCAACCGGAAAACTGAGCCATCAAATCGAAACTTGTGAAACTCTTCCGGTAAGTTTTTGCTATCACTCCTTTATTATAATTGTCAACCATTTTTAATTATTTTATTATTATATATTTTCAGGTGGTGGACGGCTTCCAGAAAATTGAGTTGCAAATTATGCCCCCGCTCCAGAAAAAAATTGAATTTTCCACCGATACGAAGTACTTATACGACATGGCCCATGCAATTTCTAGCGGCGTGGTTTCGGTGGATCTGGCTAACATCAAAACAGGGAAAATTGTACATTCTCGGTGGCTCACCAAGGCCGCTAGATTATTACGATTATATGTGACAACGGAAAATCCAGATGCAAATTTAAGAATTCTGGTGGAATTTATAACTAAATGTTATGTGCCAATGAACTTCAATATCAAGTATTACAGCTCTGTCGTGTACGGCAGTGCATTATTTTTCGTGACTTCATTAGTTGGTCACGATTTCTAGAACCTCGTTTACGCAAAATTGTCAATCAAGTAATTACAGATAATTCATATTATGCGCATTCGGAAAATATCTTGTTATCAATGTTTGATGATAGCAAAGAAAAGCGCGACTGTGCTATCAACATAATTCTACGCTATCGAACAGATGTTGACGACCCAACGCAACTTAGAGCTTATAAAAAACCAGATAAAAAGTTTAATTGCACAAGTTACACGGAAATGATCAATATTAATGACATAAATAACGTATTTGAACCACCATTCACGCGAAGCATACCGTACGATACATTGAAAGAATATTTAAATCAAGATGATCCACCGTTTAATGATCCAAAAATTCCATCACACATACAAGGACCGGAACGACATGTTCAATTGCTAGCTAGCGTTTCCAAACGGGTTATACCGGAAAATGTAGAAGCTGTCATGGCGACGACATTAGAGAGCCGTGCGAAATTGCCCAGACTTGAAAGTAAAAAAGACTTCAAACAATAATTTTTTTAGTTTCTTTTCTATAACTAACTTAAATTAATTTTTTCATTTACATATAATCTGACTTAATAAACTTCAAAAGGGAAAAAATAGATATTATTATAAATAAATAATAAATATTATTATAAATAAATAAATAAAAATAAAGAAAAAACATAGCCATTTCGCTGATTTTTTCATGTAAAGGCCAAAAAATGGTGATTTTTTTAAATTTTTGTATGGGGAACCCCACAGGGGGGGGGTGAAATACGTTTTTCACAGAGCATTGAGCAATTTTTAAATCGACCCGCCCTAATGTTTATATATACGGGTCACTATGTAATTTTGGAACACCGTGCTAATGTTATTAATTGGATATTTATTTGGGCCAACGCAGGCATAAACTTGCATGGAAAAGAGATCAACTCTTGCGCACCAAACTAAGTTACTAATTAGTCAAATGAATAAGAAAAATTTTAAATTTTGATTAAAAACAAACAAGTTTAAGCATACATATCATATTCGATGGTGTTTACTTCATCAAACGCAATATTATAAAGGAAAAACAACTAAAACTATTATTAACCGCGTTAATGTTGAAACAAAATTTCAAAATGTATTAATTCTTTAAATGTAAAATCATTTTCCGTTTTGAGGCATCCACTGAATCACAAAAATTAATTAAGCTGTAGCTATTGTTGAAATCACTACACATACATCGTAAAGGGTCATGAAGGGCAAAATTTGAAGTGCACTGGCTCAACTTAAAAAGCACAAAATATCTAGATCCTCTTCTTGGGATGTTAAAGTTAAGAGATGAGAGAATATATTGGGAGTCAATATCACCACAAAGTAATTTATATAGGAAGGTGACATTAAGCACCATTCTTCTGCTTCTCAAGGAATGCAGTAAAATTTGCTTAAGGCGAGTTTCATACGAAGGAAGAATAATATCTGGGTTCCAACGATGATGACGTAAAGCAACAAGTAAAAACTGTTTTTGAACCGATTCTATTGCATCAATGTGGACGTTATATTGAGGGCTTCATACTACGGAAGCATATTCAAGGGTTGGTTTTACGAGAGATATTTATAGTAATTTAGTAGTGAAGGCATCATTGAATTCTTTCGCCCATCTTTTCAACCAAGAACACCTCTAGCCTTATTTACCGCCAAATTTACGTGGAGATTGAAGCGAAGTTTTGGATCCATAATTACACCAAGATCAACAAAACTATGAACAATTTCTTAGTGGATGTTATTTATAGTGTTATTTGTGCTTTGAGCAGTTCTACGTGAGAAGGTCATTGACTTGCATTTTTTCAAGTTAAGGTTTAATAGGTTAAAGTAACACCAATCCACTAGTCAGTTTAAATCAGATTGTAAAAGGTGTTGTTCGTCGAGTGACTTGTAGGTAAGAAAAAGTTTCACATCGTCAGCATACATTAAGACGTCACAGTGTTTAATTGCCGAGGGAAGGTCATTAATAAATATTAAGAATAAAACCGGTCCAAGATGACTTCCTTGCGGAACACGAGATGTAACCATAATATTTTGTGATAGAGAATTTTTATATAAAACTTTTTGAAAACGTCGCGATAAATAAGATTCTATCCAATTAAGCAATTTTACAGGAAACCCAATTAGGTTAAGTTTATTCAATAGAAGATTATGATTGACGCTGTCAAAAGCTTTGCTAAAGTCCGTATAAATAACGTCAGTCTGTTTTCCCAAAGTAAAACCTTTTATTACACGAGTTGTAAACTCCAAAAGGTTTGTTGAAGTTGATTTACCCTTTAAAAAACCATGTTGAGTGACAGAAATGGAGGAAGATACGAAGTGGGTTAGTTGTTCAGTTATGATTTTCTCAAATAATTTAGAGATTGCGCTTAATTTGGCGATGCCTCGGTAGTTAGTGACATCAATTTTGGAGCCAGATTTATGAAGGGGTGTAATATATGAATCTTTCCATATAATGGGAAAATGTCCACTTTGCAAGGATATATTAAATATGTTTGTTAGAGGAGCACACAGGTTGCTAGCACATTCCTTTAGAATGCAACTCGGAATTTCATCAAGGCCAGTCGAAAAAGAGCATTTAACTTAACGAAGGTAATGCATAACAATAATTGAGTCTATTACTGGAGTTTCAAAAAAGCTAACTGGAGGTAAATAAGGATGCTCAGAACACATATTAAATGGTATGTTGGAGTAAGTTGATTTGAAGAAGCTTGCAAACATGTTGGAAATAACATTGTCACAAGACGATTCCTCTTGATTGAATCTGATATGGGGTGGAAAGTTGGAGGCCTTACGTTTTGAATTATCAAAAGTATAGAAGAGTTTTGGATTATCATTAAATTGAGATTTGATGTTGGCTATATAAGAAGAATAAAACTGCTTATTTAATAGCTGGTATCTGCAACGACAATATGAATAACAAGCAATGTCTATATTAGAACCAGATTTTTTATATTTTTTAAATAAGCGATTTTTTGAATTTTTTAGTGACTTAAGTTCACTTGTTAGCCAGGGTGGACTTAAGGGTTTAGAATTATTTTGCTTTGTTGGGACGCACAATAAGAAGCACCCTTGCAAAGTATCATTAAAAAACTGTACCAAAGTTTCGACGTCATAATATGAATAGTTTAAAATATAGAATTGGTGACCAGTCAGTCTGCGAGAGTAAGGCGTTGAGTTTAACATAGTCTGTACTTTTGAAATTATATATTTTTGTATTTCGCTTATCAGGAGTGAGTTTATCTTCCTGAAGAGATACAGGGTTTGAACGATTGAGATTTACAGTAGTGAATCTATCTACAAACACAAGGTCCAGCGTTCTACGGTTTTTATTAAAAGTTTTATTGACTTGTTGAACACACAGGTCAGATAACTTATCTAAAAAATCATTTATCCAATTACTAGTGGAAACAGGAGTAAGATATGAAGAATCATCTGTCGAATTCCAAGACACAAAGGGTAGGTTAAAATCGCCCAACACAATAAGAACATCATTATTTTTTAACATATTATAAACTTGCTCGATGGCGTTAGTATGCCTTAAGTAAATTGATATGTCACAATTAGGAGGAATGTAAGAACAGGTAAGATAAGCAATGCAATTATTTAATTTAACTGTAACACAAATAAACTCCAGATCACTGGTGTCGAGAATTGTTAATTCATCAGATGCAAACGAGATATGAACAGCTATCAGAACACCTCCACCCATCTTATTATATTACGGTCTTTACGGAAAATTTGATAATTTTTACACATTATTTCAGAATTTAGAATATTAGAGCAAAGCCAAGTCTCCGTGAAAATTATAATGTTACTAGCGGATGTTACCCGGTGTTACTCGGGGTTGTGTCTCGAACACAGAAAAAGGACGATTATTAAAACTGCTCCCATTTTAACTTTTTTTAAATTATCAATTAAATTTTTTAAATAATTTAAAATGATAGTTTTTTTGGGGTTTTGCCCCCTCTTCCGTCGAAAATGTTTAGCCAAATTTCCATAAAACTGTACCTGCCGGATACGATTACAAAAAAATGATATCTTCAACGTCTCGATCTGACGTCTGGTTTCTGAGGAAAATGGTCACCCAGTTTGAAAAAAGCCATGTCGTAAAAATGCGTTAAAAGTTTTTCTTAGCATGCATTTAATATGCATTTTATCTCAAAAAAAAATTCCAACTTTAAAAAGTCCTTTTGGTATCGATTCGATTTTGGATTGTCTTCGTTCGGTTTTAACTTCGGTTTTAGTTGATAATGTTCGGTTGATTTTTGTTCTTTACATAGCTTCTGCTCATATTCGTTAAACAGTTTTTTACTCGTTAGTCTTTGGTTCTTGACTTTGTTTGCCTTCGGCGCATTCCTTAATTTTTGTCGAAAGAATTTTTAAAAGCAAAGGATCTTTTTCAGTAACAGATATAAATGCTTACCGAGTTTCATTAAAATCGGTTCATCCGTTTTGACGTGAATAAGGCAGATGTAGTTGGTTGAATAAAGCGCTCTCTCATGGAAGTTTAATGAAATTTAAATAGCCTCAATTCTGTTGTAGGGTCAGGTTATTTCATTTATCAAATTTTAGTAAAATCCGTCAAGTTTTTTAGGAGTAATTGAGTCTCAACAATGCACTACTTAAAGTGCCCTCTTACGGAAGTATTTAGAATTTTTTATATTTTATGTTTCATCTTGGGTGCAGTTGAACGTTCATAGCGAATTTCATGGAAATCAGTTCAGGCGTTTAGGAGTTATTGAGTGTTTAAGACACACACTTAAAGCGCCTTCTTACGGAAGTCTTTGGAATTTTTTATAGCCTATGTTTTATCTTGGGCGCAGTCGAACCTTCGTTCCAAATTTCATTGAAATCGGTCCAGGTGCTTAGGAGTTATTATAGAGTGCCACGCCCACATACTTCCGCCCACATACTTCCGCCCACTTTTTCCTATGCTTTATCTTGGTTGCAGTTGAACCTTCATACCAAATTTCATTGAAATCGGTCCAGGTGTTTAGGAGCTATTGAGTATTAAAAATGCACTACTTAAAATGCCCTTTTGCGGAAGTTTTTGGAATTTTGTATAGCCTATGTTTAATCTTGGGCGCAGTTGGACCTTCATACCAAATTTCATTGAAATCGGTCCAGGCGTTTAGAAGTTATTTTGAAATGCAACGCCCACAGACTTGCGCCCACTTTTTTACACCCCCTATGTTCTTTCTCTCTAATAAACGTACTTGGTGTCCAAATTTCAGCTCAATCAGATAAACGGTGCGCGAGCCTATACGGAACAGACAGACAGACAGACAGGCAGAGGGACAAACATTTGATTTTATATATTAGATGTTATCTTGGGCGCAGTCGAACCTTCATACTAAATTACATTGAAATCGTTCCAGGTGTTTAGGAGTTATTGTAGAGTGCCACGCCCACATACTTCCACCCACTTTGTTAACCCATGCTTTGTATTGGTTGCAGTTGCACCTTCGTACTAAATTTCATTGTAATCGGTCCAGACGTTTAGGAGTTATTTTGGAGTGCCACGCCCACAGACTTGCGCCCACTTTTTTACAACCCCTATGTTCTTTCTCTCTATTAAACGTACTTGGTGTCCAAATTTCAGCTCAATCAGATAAACGGTGCGCGAGCCTATACGGAACAGACAGACAGACAGACAGACAAACATTTGATTTTATATATTAGAAGATTAAGACCCCTTACGTTTTGGTTCATAAGTTAGACTTGCGATTTGTTAATCGTTTTTTGGATGTGATTGCGGGCTATTTCGCTAGGCAAGTGTAGTACATTTACTAATGGCGGATTATTTTTAAATTCGTAGACTTGCGATTTGTTAGTTTGATAAGTTAGACTTGCGATTTGTTAATCGTTTTTTGGATGTGATTGCGGGCTATTTCGCTAGGCAAGTGTAGTACATTTACTAATGGCGGATTATTTTTAAATTCGTATTCGCGTACAATTGTATTTCGCGGCCAGAAACTTACATCAACAATAGTATTAAATAAATTTTATGGAACTGTTAATCTAAGGGAAGTAGTCGGTCGTGCGTTAACGTATTGGAATTTATGAATGGAAATGAGGAGTCAATGAACATTTCAACTTTGATTTAATAAAAATATCTATATCATTTGCTGTTGTATCAGATGCTAAGCGCGAAACAAAGATTGATTTAGTGGGAGGAATAGCAATCAAAGGTTTAAGAACAGAAATTTATTTATTTATTTATTTCATTTCAGTCTATGAACAAAGTTCTTACAGACTATGATAACAAAAACTAGTAAGGTATATCTTCGACTTGGCCGAAGTTAAAATACCCCCACGGCCGATTCTTAAAGGTGGAAGAATCTTAAATTGGAGGGCTTTTTGTATGAGATTCTGAGAGATTTTATTATTCTTATGTGTCTAAAATACATACATATCAAATTGTTTTCCTGCAGCTTAAATATAAGCTTTTTTATAAAGTTTTAAATTTTGGGGTTGTATGGGAGGTGGGCATGTTAGATTGTGTATGACGCCCATTTTTCTAACATACCTTAGTTTTGACATAGAATACACAAATACCGAGTTTCTGTCTTGTAACTTTAATATTAGCCTCTGTATAGATTTTTCAATTTTGGGGTTGTATGGGAGGTGGGCGTGTTAATGTGTGGATGACGCCCATTGTTATAACACACCTCAGTTTTGACATTAAATACACAAATACCGAGTTTCCATCTTGTAACTTTAATATTAGCCTCTTTATAGATTTTTCAATTTTGGGGTTGTATGGGAGGTGGGTGTGTTAATGGGTGGATGACGCCCATTTTTAAAACACACCTCAGTTTTGGTATTAAATACACAAATACCGAGTTTCAGTTTTGTAACTTTAATATTAGCCTCTTTATAGATTTTTAAATTTTGGGGTTGTATGGGAGGTGGGCGTGTTAGTGGGTGGATGACGCCCATTTTTCTAAGACTTCTCAGTTTTGATATAGAATACACATTTACCAAATTTCAGTATTGTAACTTTAGTATTAGCTTCTTTGTAGAGTTTTCAATTTTGGGGTTGTATGGGAGGTAGGCGTGGTTTTCATCCGATTAAGCCCATTCTCGAACTTGACCTTAGTTTTTTTAAAAAAAGCTTTAATATCGTATTTCAATACGATAGCTTCAAAAATACGGCTGTAATCGTGTCCACAGACAGACAGACGGACAGACGGACAGACGGACAGACAGACAGACAGACGGACATGGCTAAATCAACTCAGGTGGTGATGCTGAGCAAGAATATATATACTTTTCCATACCTACCACGCCTCCTTTTGGGTGTTACACACGTCGTGACAAAATTAATATACCCCTTACGCAGTACGCGAGGGGTATAAATATTAATTATAATATCATAAATTATAATAAAGAATAAACTAAGAGATACAATGTTTAAATAAAATTAGGACTTAAATTTAAAATAAAGTGTTTAATAGCTTCCTTAGGTATAGAAAAATCGATAATACATTTTGAGGATATATTATTAAAATAATTTTGAGCTCTATACATTGGTGAATTTAAAGCATAATTTGAACGACATTGGCTAAGATAGAATATGTTTGTGTGACGAAGCGCCCTGATTGGGACATTGAAGTTAATTAAATTTAAAAGATATGAGCAATCAGTTTTATCAGTTACAAAATCAAAAATGAACAACATAGACGACACCTTTCTTCTTATTTCAAGACTTTTTATATTTAAAAGATCACATCGATCATTATATGATGGAATTGGATGGTTGAAATGTTGATTTCTAAACACAAAACGCAGAAAAGTTTTTTGAATTCGTTCAAGCCGTAGAGTGTGACAAGAATAGAACGGGTTCCAAATCAGTGACGCATATTCTAGTTTCGAACGAACCATATAGGTGTAGAGTGATTTGAGAGTTAACGGATTGGTAAAGTGCGAACTATTTCGTCGAATAAAAGCAAGTAGCGAGTACGCTTTTGGAATAATGTAGTTAAAGTGACTCACAAAATTGAATTTTGAGTCAAAAATAACACCTAGGTCCTTAATCTCATTCACCTTCACTGTAAAAAGTAAAGCGTACTTTAACCACTGCCTTCAAATCAACCTGTGCCTGAATTTAAGTATGATTTGAATTTTAATATTATAAATGCTTAAAAACCCAAAGAACCATATTTGAAGTCAGCTTTTGCAAGTTGATTTTAAGACAAGCTAGCTTAATTTAAACAAATGCATGTGTTTTTATATTAAAAATGGCTACAATTCATCATATGGATCTTAATTTAAGATCGTTTGCATTGCTTTTTAAGCCAGTTTGTTTACGATAAGAGATGAAATTCAGCAAATATAAGGCTGCAATTACCATTTAACTTCTTTAAGTAAGACATTATTGAATGCTGTTTTACAGTAAAAAAAGGCAAAAGTAATTTCAGCAAAACCTGTCTTAATGCTGTTGCAGCTTATTTTAAGACAGTTTTTCACCTTATATGAAGATTTATTTTTTAGAGTGTTTATAAGCGGCGAGTTTGATAAAAAATACGTGTTAACTGTTGGATAATTTATTTTTGCAAAAGTAGTACAAGCACATTTAGTTTTGTTCAGAAAAAGTTTATTTTTAAGACACCAGTTATTTATCCTGTTTAAGTCGCATTGTAGATTAAGAGCATTGAGAGGATTCTGAATTTTTAGAAATAGCTTTAGGTCATCTGCAAAAAGAACACACTGGGCATTTTGAACAACAGTCGTTATATCATTTATGTAAATTATAAAAAGCAGAGCAATTGTAAAAAGCAAAACCTTCACGAAAAGCTGAAATACAATATTCGGAAAAAGTCAAGAGATTTGTTAAAATTGAGTGACAAGGGAAAAATCCGTGTTGATAAGGTGATATGTTGCTTTTAACTGCGAAAAATATTTTATCTTTAACTATGGATTCTAAGAGCTTAGAAACTGTCGATAATTTTGCAATAGGTCTATAGTTAGCTATGTTATTTTTATTTCCAGATTTGAATATGGGAATTAAAGATGAAATTTTCCAATCTGAGATAAAAGTCCCAGTGCTTAAAGATTTATTAAAAATTATTTGCAGCGTTTAATAAGGGAGAAACAATTTGTAAAAAGTTTTGACGAGAAGCCATCAACGTCAGATTTAGTTGACATTTTCATTTTCATTATACCATTCTTGATATCGTTCTCAGATAGATATGAAATGTCAGAAGTAATTGCAATTTGTTGGACATCGGCAACAGTAGCAGCAAGAGAAGCAGCTTATGCATACGATATTTCTGGCAGAGCGAGAAGTGGAGCTAATAATGGTAAACGAGCAGACATAGACAAATTTGCCGAAGAAGAAAGAAGAAGAGGAGGAGCATCCGTGTCCATGTCGTCAATTTTGTCAAAAAAATTTGACATCTAATGGAAGAGAATATTTATTCAGCCGAAATGACCTCTAAAGGCAAAATGCGGTTGACAATGGTCAAATCAACCAGTAATTGTCTCTCCCCATCTGACGAAAGTCTTGTCGAACCGTTGGTGAGAGCTCTGGAGATATACTTCAGTGGAGAAAGACAACAGACTATTTTTTTTATAAAAATCCTTGTAGAAACATATACTTCTAAAAAGTGAATGTCGGTGAAGTCTTCTAAGTCTTGGGATTTAATCAGGTATTTTGTCTTATCTTTAACCCTTTGTCATTGTGTCTCCAGTTTGTCGTCTACTCCTCGTTTGTCTTTCTTAGGCTTGGCCAAGTCTTGGCACATTTCTGGCGAATCAAAACTTGAACCGCCGATCAGTGTTGCTGCAAGGGGTACAATTGTACCTTTTGGGGTACACTTTCAGTTCCGTCAGTACGAAAGTACGCCTTATTTTCAAAAGGTACACTTTTGGATTTGGTTATTTTCCATTTCAAATTAACAAGAGTCCATTATTTTCTTAAGACTATGGCATGGCTTCCACATAAAAGTGCAGTAGCAGAGCTCGTTTGCTCTAAATTTAAGCTCATTAAAACAAATCTTCGAAATAAACTAGCCGTAATACTTAATTAAAAACACATGAGATTTAAACTTTAAGCTGGTATGGTTATTTAGCATTTTGCTAATAATTTTCAAAAAGGTACGTTTTTGGCTAAAAAGGTACGTTTTACTCACTAATAAAGGTACTCTTTAAAAATCTCTTATAGCATCACTGCCGCCGATGCAAAGGCCAGTACTTTGCCAAGCCTAAAAGCAACCAAGACTGGGCCAGAGTTATAAAGCATTGTGCCAGTACTGGCCCAGGCTTGGGTCTTTCGCAATTTCTTGTATGGGTTGCTTCCTTTGTAAGATTTTTGTTTGAAGATCGTGTTTTGTTTATTATGTCACATTTATTAAAGATGCAATGGAATTAATTCGCACATATTTTATAAATTCAGTTTAAAAAAAGCCTGTTCAAATCCGTTTCCTTTAAAGGAATCCAAAAATAAAAAAACATAATTCCAAACTAATATTATGAAGCTTATTATAAGAATATATTATATTAATAAATTGATTATTTAGTATTACTTCTACAATTTTGTTTTGTAACTCTATAAGTAATTGCTTAAAGAAATACTCGAATGAATAAAATCTGTTTCTGTTTCATTTTAAAAATTGCTTTTCACTAAATTTACCACTTAAAATCAGCAAAAAAGACATAACTCAAAATAATTCAATAATAAATGCGTGAAAGTTTTATCAAAACAGTCATAATTAAAAAAAGTTGGTTTTCCAAGAAGTTTTAGAAATAATCTTCATAAGCCTTTCTCATATAATTCTTTAAAAACTTTTTTCCTCAATTAGCAACGTTTTATTATTTTTTAATAATTTATAGGCTCAAAAACAGTTCAAATTGACAAATTTTGAGTTGTGTCTCTTTTGAAGATGATGTGCGATATATGTATGTTAATAAAAAACACTGGTTTACAGCCAATATGTACTTTGAATGCCACTATCCTTTTCTCATGTAAAATTGGTCGCTAATTCCGAAAAAAAAATTATTTTTTTTTTCTGTCACTCCGTTTTCGAGATATTGCCCACTGTAGGGTTTTCAACGAAACAAAAAATTGGTTCCACTTAATTGCATATATCTACAGAACCAACGACAGTAATCAAACAAATGATATATCAAATAAAAGCTAATAAAATTTCTTACAAACAATGCAAACACCATTTTTTGGTCGAGTTGTTAGTTTTGGCGGAATAAATTCAAATTTCGGGGATTTTTTTTATTTTCCAGAAAAATTTCCAAAAAAACACAAAATAGTTGCAAATTTCGTTAAGAAATAAAAATATTTTATTACTTTTGATATTTTTTAATAAAAGCCTTTATTTTTCAAAAAAAAAAAATAAGCTATTGTTGAAGAAAATCTATTGAGAAATGAAAAAGTTGTGATTAATGGAACGAAATCACCCAAATTGTGTGATTATCAATTTATGCATTTGGACTTATTTTATTGCCATAAAAAAAAAATGAGAACTAAAGGTTGTTGTAATAAAATCATATATTCTTCATTTTTATTGTTCTTTTAATAATTTACATTATTTTTACATTATTTAAATTGTACATAATTATTATTAATAATTTTTATTGTTGCATTAAATCATTTATATTGTTATTTACATTGTAAATAGTTTTTATTTATCATTCAGAAATTCAAAATGATTAGAATTCTTGTTTTGTCGTTAATTTAATTCGGGGTCGGTTTCTCTGATAAGAAACCAACAATAGTCGCCCATCATTCCTTCGTCCCAAAATCCTTGGTACCGATTCTCAATTGCTTTCATCTGTTGGTGGAATCTTCTCGTATGTAACAATTCAACTTTTTGAGACCCAATGTTAAGGTGACATACTTCAGAAATCGTGAAAAACCGTTTGCTATACACTTTACTAAGAATGACAATATCTGCTATTGCGTAGTCATTCCTGGCTTATTTACTACCTTCGGTCAGCCGTACATTCCCATAGAGTGGCGTTTGTTTATTGATGGCAGTATTAAATATGAATAACACGTCTGGAAAATATGTTCTGATATCAAAGTCGTTGGTACACCACGTCGTTGGTAAACCACTTTTACAAAAAGGACTGGGCAGAAAGAATTGAGTCGAAAGTTGGAGAGAGCACCGTCAAAAACGTTTCACTAGTCAAAAAGAAAAACATAATCCTCCCACCGCTGCACATCAAACTTGGACTTATGAAAAACTTTGTCAAGGCGTTAGACAAAGAAAGCGGAGCATTCACATATTTGAAAACGATTTTTCCAAATCTTTCTGATGCCAAGATAAAATAAGGTGTCTTCGTTGGATCGCAAATAAAAAGGTGTTAAGCGATCTTTAATTCGCAGAACTATTGTCACCAGCTGAGGCAGCGGCGTGGGATTCTTTTAGGAGGACTGTTTCTAGCTTCCTCGGATGAAATGAAAATTCACTTTCTGCACTGCCATTTGAATTTTTTTCCGAAGAATCTCGGTGACGAGAGCGACGAGCATGGGGAAAGATTCCACCAACAGATTTAAGCAATTGAGAATCGGTACCAAGGATTTTGGGACAAAAGAATGCAAGGGCGACTGTTGTTGGTTTCTCATCAGAGAAACCGATCCCGACTTAAATAAACGACATAACAAGAATTCTAATCATTTTGAATTTCTGAATGATAAATAAAAATTATTTACAATGTAAATAACAATATAAATGATTTAATGCAACAATAAAAATTATTAATAATAATTATATGCAAATTTAGATAATGTAAAAATAATGTAAATTATTAAAAAAACAATCAAAATGAAGAATATATGATTTTATTACAACAACCTTTAGTTCTCATTTTTTTTTTATGGCAATAAAATAAGTCCAAATGCATAAATTGATAATCACACAATTTGGGTGATTTCGTTCCATTAATCACAACTTTTTCATTTCTCAATAGATTTTCTTCAACAAGAGCTTATTTTTTTTGGAAAAATATAGGCTTTTAGTAAAAAATATCAAAAGTAATAAAATATTTTTATTTCTTAATGCAATTTGCAACTATTTTGTCTTTTTTTGGAAATTTTTCTGAAAAATAAAAAAAAATCCCCAAAATTTGAATTTATTCCGCCAAAACTAACAACTCGACCAAAAAATGGTGTTTGCATTGTTTGTAAGAAATTTTATTAGCTTATATTTGATATACCATTTGTTTAATTACTGTTGTTGATTCTGGAGATATATGCAATTAAGTGGAACCAACTTTTTTTTTTCGTTGAAAACCCTACAGTGGGCAATATCTCGAAAACAGAGTGACAGAAAAAAAAAACAATTTTTTTTCGGAATAAGTGACCGATTTTACATGAGAAAAGGATAGTGGCATTCAAAGTACAAACAACTTTTCGTTATTTGTAAACCAGTGAAATCAAAACAAATTTTGTTTTATATTATAAAAACTAAAAAAAATATATATTTAATTTTTCAAAATGATATTTTATGTATTATTCATTTTATAGGCATTTTAAAACATTAAAAGAAATTTTTTGGAAGGTGTCACGTCCCCTTAAACGAACAAACGAAATTGCTGCATCTAACCGCGCTATTTTGCTTGTTAACTTAACACGACGTTGTTAAGAATCTCTTGTTAATGTTCTTGTTATGTAATGTAAATATTCACATTCCAACCATGATATAACGAAAAGAAGGTAGCCTTGACAACTCCCTTTTTTTCTCACGAGAGTCGACTGTTTACTGTCAAAAAGTCAGCTGTTCATTAGACCGTACCTCAAAAAAAAAGTGCGCCGTAAACCAGCGAATATGACGCATTTGTGCAAGACAATTACGAAAAAAAAATTTTTTTTTTACCGAACGTAGGGGTCGCGCATTGACAGATTTCTTCATATCTCTGGTGTTTACAGTCGGATTTTAAAGTTTGGTACAACAATGTTTTTGTCTCAAGAAGATCAATATGGCCTTTTTAAAAGTCATTGACCTCAAGTGTACCTTTCTAGTACTTACCCTCCAGATCTCAATTCCTACCATCCTAATGTACTATCCTAATATCAAAAAAATTAAGCTCTTAAAATATCATTAATCTTTTGCCCAAGAAGTATATCGAAATTTCTAGCAGAACTATTTTAAAAAAATTTTTGAAAATTTTTTTGCCGAACGTAGGGCTCCCATTTTTCATTTTCATCATATCTTCGGTATTAAAAGTCTGATCATATTGAATGACATATCGATGTTTTTGTTTAAAAGAGACCAATTATTTTTATTCCAAAATAAAAAAAAAAATATTCCTACAAGTTCTTGAAAGGTCTTAAATTGATTTTGAGGAACTTTAAAGCTCGTAAAGAGCTCTAAAGAGGTTTCAACACTATTTTTGTTGTGATTTTCTAAATGTACAATGTATTATTATTTTCACAGCCACATCGAAAATATCAATTTCAAACACTGGCTATTGCAATTCGTTTTTCCCCGTGAAAAAAACAGTTGAAAATTGCGTCTGTCTAATAACTATTTCAAAGAGAGTTTTATAGAGTTTTGATCATTTTCAATAAAAATAAAAAAACATTTAAAAAAAATATGTCTTTTATTGCAAGTGACTTAAATAATACCAAATTTCAAACGAAGTATGATGTTATACATTTTTTATTGTATCTGCGGCATAACAGTGATAAAAGTCAAAAGTTGGTTGTTTTTAAATAAGAAGCTGTTAGAAATGTAATCGTTTTGTGGCAACGCGCCGGTATACCAATTATAATCCTAACGGCGGTTAGGAAACGTGTTAATTACTTGTGAATACCTATTATACAATTTCTAAAAATCGATTGAGATATACCCTGAATGCTTGGAATAAATTGTTTAAAATTTCGATTTGTTTTAAAAATCCATCAAATTTTGACGTGATTCAAGTTGGCTATATTTCTGACAGCTCTCGAGTTTTGATAAAATGTGGCCCATACGTTGTTCATCGGTGACCGCCAAAGCAGATTCATTTATTACATGAACAACAAAATAATCAAATTAAGGCATTTTCATTGTGCGAACCTGGTAATTTGATTAATTCGTTTGAATATTGCAATGATTCTTGCTGGTCTTAACAAAATATTCTACGGGTGCGAGAGTACGCATTGTTTTTTATAAAAGGACGAACTTTCAGTGGAATATCTTATGGCTTCTTATTTAAAAACATCCAACTTTCGACTTTTATCACTGTTATGCCGCAGATACAATAAAAAATTTGTAACATCATACTCCGTTGGTAATTTGGTATTATTTAAGTCACTCGCAATAAAAGACATTTTTTTTTAAATGTTTTTTGGCCAATTTTAATTGAAAATGATCAAAACTCTATAAAACTCTCGTTTGAAATAAATATTAGACGGGAGCAATTTTTAACTGTTTTTTTCACGGGGAAAAACGAATTGCAATAGCCAGTGTTTGAAATTGCTATTTTCAATGTGGCTGTGAAAATAATTATACATTGTATATTTAGAAAATCACAACAAAAATAGGGTTGATACCTCTGTTAGCATTGACATTATTTTTTATTCTTTTACGAGCTTTAAAGTTCCTCGAAATCAATTCGAGGCCTTCCAAGGACTTGTAGGAAATTTTTTTTTTATTTTGGAAAAAAATAATTGGCCTCTTTTAAACAAAAACATCGATATGTCATTCAATATGATCAGACTTTTAATACCGAAGATATGATGAAAATTAAAAAAGGGAGCCCTACGTTCGGAAAAAAGTTTTCAAAAATTTTTTAAAAATAGTTCTGCTAAAAATTTCGATATACTTCCTGGGCAAAAGATTAATGATATTTTAAGAGCTTTATTTTTTTGATATAAGGATGGCACATTAGGATGGTAGGAACTGAGATATGGAGGGTAAGTACTAGAACGGTACACTGACTTCTAAAAAGGTCATATTGATCTTCTTGAGACAAAAACATTGTTGTACCAAACTTTAAAATCCGACTGTAAACACCAGAGATATGAAGAAATATGTCAATTTTTTTCGTAATTGTCTTGCACAAATGCGTCATATTCGCTGGTTTACGGCGCACTTTTTTTTTTGCATAGGAGGTGGTACGGTTTACTGTTCATGCAACGAAGCAATAAGAAGTGAAATCGAAATGTTTACTTAGGCCAATCGGAAACTTTTCACTCGTGGTAGGAAAGAAAATTCTAAGTTGAAAAAATTGCTGTCTGTTGAAATTGAGTTGTAATTTTTGCTGTTCCAAATGAAGCATGAAAAGTTATACAGATATTTGACAATAAAAGTACATACACAGTTGCCTACATATCCTACTTTTTTCCTAATGCGATATTACTTAAGACGCATTTAAGTGCTGCGTTTTCTAATACTTTTTTTATTTAAAATTATATATGTATGAGCTTTAATAAATACTGTTGTTTTATGTAAAGAAATATGTTAAGAAGAGGAGGTGTGTTCGTGTCGTGATTTTTGCATGACACTGCGTGCTTTGCGTTCAAGTGCTTAAAAATAAGAGTTTGTGAGTGCTCGGGCATTGTAGTACGGGATTCAAAAACGTAAAGGCGGTCTAAAAACGACTTGGGGTTTCTTCGGTGCTTAGAAAGGTAATCAAATTAACTTCTTTTTGGTTAACCTTTTTTGGTGAATAATTTTTCTCATAAAGCTACAAACGTGTTAGTCTGCATATAGCAGAAGTTGCCCTCAAAAAGTTTGAGCTACATTTGTGGTACCTTGGAGAAGGGCTGGGCTGGTTGGTTTTGCATTCTTTGATCAAACTTTAACAACAAACACCCAAAAAAAAATGGCAGAGGCAATAACCAGACCAGGAACCAATACTTATTGGGGGAAGACTTAACCCATAAATAATTATTCGAGTGTCAATTTAGAGGAATTCGTTAAACAGAATACTCTACATTTTTTAAAAAAACTATATATTTCTTATGAGTTTTTACAAAATTACCCTACAGAGTGGCGTAATAACTCAGCTTATCTAAGTGCTCTTAAAATAGTCACATAGCTTAAAGTATTTAATGACTCTGCAGAAAGAGCTGTGGCTTTTATTACCGAATTCGAGAATTCAATTACAGAAAATGAGGAGCAAAAACAAAATTTGTTGCAAGTGGAAGATAATCACAGGAATACTTTAAATGATATTAAAAAAATATTATTTTTAAAAATAAAAATTTGAATAACAATTGTTTATCAAGGTTTTAGTTTTTTTTAAACTTCTTGATCACCGAAAAAAAAATATGATGTACCTGAGTAAACCTAAACTTTTGTCCAAAAATACAAAAATTACAAACATAATATCGGTAGAGCAAAATTAGGAAAAAATTTGATGATAAAAAATTAAAAAAAAACATTTTTTTTTTTTTAATTTCAGGATCAAAATTTAACCAAAAATAATCAGAATTGATTATTGCACACCATATTTCATAAGGTGGTTCAGGTCCTGTATATTTTCAAAACTCCCTCTTAGTGATTTCTGCAAAGGTCAAAGGTGGTCAAATATTTTTGATCTGTAGGTATTTCCGTATTCTTTTAGGGTTGAACTTTAAGAAAGTTGACGCGCACTAAAGCATTTTAACAGTTTTGCAAAATAAACCGGCCTAATATATGTATATTAAGGCGTAGTGAAATTTTTTTCTATAAAGCGGGATTGAGAAAGTGAAAACTTAGAGCATATTAAGCAACATGGCCGAAGGATTCAGCTCTCCGACGAATTTCGAACCGCCAACTTTTCAAAAATAGCTTTTGATATGAATGGCTTAAAATATATTGGTTCAAGAGGGTTTTTTGCTCATAAAAGGTGAATTATTGTTCTATATCGATACAAGAAAGTGATAAGAAGTTACCAATAGAAAAAAAAGTTTTTGCAAAGATTTTTGCAAAATTTTTTTCACCCACTATGGCCCCACCCTACGATTTCAGAAAGCAAAATACTGATTTTTAGGCTTATTGCTCCGGAACATGGTGACCGTGGCATGCAGGTTAAGTGTGTGGCTTAGCATGCTCGGAGCCCGGGTTCGATCCCCAGCCGTGGCGAAAAGTTTTTTCAATTAAAAAATTTTTCTGATCGGTCACCACCTCTCTGCAGACAATGGCAAACCTCAGAGAGTAAATTATGCCATGAAAAGCTTCTTGAGAACATGAACTTTAGCCGTTCGGAGTCGGAATAAAACATGTAGGTCCAGTTTTCGGTCAATTGTGTGCAAACATTTAATAACACACACAACACAATTGATCATTAGAAGCTCGGTCAAAGTCCTTTCAAGGGCTGAAATGGCCAATTTGTTTGTTTTTTTTTGTTTTGCTCCGGAACATGAGTAAAAATTAAGTAATGTTGGGTAACTCATACAAGAGGCAACTCAAATGTCCCATACATGAGCTTTGTGTGTACTATATCCTCAAAAAAAAAATGTGTACGGCTTCAATTTTCACAAAACAACTCAAATTTGGCAGCTGAAGCCCTAACCAATATAGACGAGTCGCTACTTAACGAGTAAAGAAGAAAATGTTCGTTTAATTGCAATTCAATGTTGTTGACTTCGTCTATTTTTGAAGTCTGGACAAGTAATTGTAGAAAGAAGAAATAAATACTTACTAATGACAAAGTTTCAAAACTGTTGTTCTTAAACTATAAACTAACTTAAACTATATGTGATATATTATTATTGATTTTTTTCTTTGAATTTCTATTAATATTTTAATAAAATTTTTTGTTTTAAATTCTAATACGTTAATTACAATGAACAACGACTTATTAAAAAATTTAATTTTTGTTTGCTGAAATAAGTTTTTTATTACTCAATTTTATTTTCAAAAACAAAACTCAGCTAAATAGTATTTGTGTTCATTCTTCGCTTTCCTCATTATCCTCATAGCCGCTTTAAAAACCTCACAAACACTTTTACATCTAATAACCTCTTTTTATATGAGACACACCTCATTTGAAGTGGGACATTGCACCACTTAATTTTGATAAATGAGTAACTCACTCAAACTCACCTCTAATTTCTTTTGTGCCCATCACTAAAATTAAGTTATGTAACGCAGCACATGTTGGACTGGAGATTTGTTCCCGGGATACAGAATTTGTTGTCATCTGGTCGTTTTTTCCAATCGTTATTCCAAATTTGTTAGTGTAGCAAGAGATTTCTCTAATATCGAACTTTAAATTCTAAAATTCACAATAAAAGGAGAAAAATTGCGTTTTTTGTTCTTCAAAAATATATATCTCAGTAACCAGGTATATCACACAATCGATGAATACATCAAACTGTTTGAATTTAAAATATCTATAAACTTTCTTAACATTGAAATGACGTCACTTAATTTGTACTCATGTTCCGGAGCAATAAGCCTAAAAATCAGTATTTTGCTTTCAGAAATCGTAAGATGGGGCCATAGTGGATGAAAAAAATTTTGCAAAAATTTTGAAAACACTATTTTGTTCTAATGGTAACTTCTAATCACTATCTAGCATTGATCTAGGACAATAGTTCATCTTTTATGAGCAAAAAACCCTCTAGAACCAATATATTTTAAACGCACTCACATCAAAAGCTATTTTTAAAAAGTTGGCGGTTCGAAATTCATCGGAGAGCAGAATCCTTCGGCCAAATTACTTAAAATGCTGTAAATTTTCAGTTTCTCAATCCCGCTTCATAGCACAAATCTCATCCCATACATTTCACTACGCCTTAATGTATATATATATGTTCAAAAATAACTTTTTAGGCATTTATGAGTTATGTTTAAAAATAGAAGAGTTTGTCTTCAACTTGTTGTTACTTAAAAATGTTTTAAATGATAGCTTTACATTCTAATTACATTCAAATACACTTTTTAATCTTTAACCACCTTATATGATAGTGTTTATTATTTAATTAAGGCATGCCCAGAATTTGTATTAAATCTCTATAAATTTTCCGTTGTTATGCGAAAATAAACTGTTAAATGCTTGTAAGGATACTGAGATAATTTCAGCTTCTACAGGATCATTAAGCGCCATATCGAACATCATCAAGAACAGAAACTTCATCACGCAATAAAAGTTTTTTCAGAAAAAAACTGGTAAAAAAAATGTTTTTTTACTTCAGTATATTTTATAAGTGGAATATAATGATATCTTTTAATTTGAAAACATGTTGCTGGTCATATAAAATATATATATCATATAATATATTTTACATTGTATATAAAATATATACAATAGAGTGTATCGACTTGTATGGGAAAAATCTGACCCCCAATTCCGGTACAAAAATTAAATAGTACATGAAAAATCCTTTCGATTTTTTATCATTTTTTTTTTTTTAACCAATTTTGGCGTCCCCCGAAATGCATTTTTGTGCATTTTTTTATCATTTTTTGTACTGGAGACCCATTAATGGTTAATTTAAAAGGAAAATCAAGCTTATCAATCAATTCCTTTCATATAAAAACACAGAACTGCAAACTTTCATCTATGACGAGATATAACAGTTTTTTTCAAAGTGAATCTACTTGTTATTTAATATTTGATATTTTTTTATTTATTGTATGGAAGTATTTTTTAACTTCTGTTTTTTTTATTGCTTAATGCAAAAGTAACGTATTTTTTAAACTATCACAGTTAACCAAATTTTTTTTAGATCCTGTAAAGGACTAAAAATCCCTATTTTTTCGAATTTCGGCCTTTTTGAACGGCCCTCCAACATAGAAAACATTATTCCTTTTCTTCGTTCTGCAGAAGCAGCAGCCAATGACGCCTCTGTGACGAGCTTAATATGTTATAACTTGCTAAAAGTTCAAAAATACTTTCATACAAAAAATAATAACATGTTTAAAAATACTTTCATACAATACATAAAAACCAGGCATGCACGTTAACGTTAATTTTAACGTTAACCGAAATTTTTTTTTGTTTCGTTGAAACGAAATCAAAAAAATAACGTTAACTCAAAAAACGAAAAATTTTTATTTCGTTTCAGAGAAAACGATATAAAATTTTTTCGTTTTTTTTCCCAATCAACCGTTGAAAATAACGTTAATTTCAACAAAAAAATTTTTTTTAGCATAGGAGAAAATAATAGAAAATTTTTCGTTTTTCAACGAAACGAAATTTGATTTGATAAATTTTTAACGTTATTTAAAAAATGAAATAATTTTGATAATTGGAGCGAGCGAGCGAAGCGAGCGAAGCTCCCATGGAACAGGTTGTTTGAAGCTGTTTAGAGACCTTAAACTCTCGAACGGATTGACCGATCTTAAAATTTCTTTCTCTGTACTGTTCTACGCTTCCTAACGAAGGTTGTTTTCTTAGGAAGTTTTTTCAAATTCCATTTAGTTTAAAAGTTAATTGAAAATAATATTTCCGTGAGTTTTGTTGTTGTTATTCGCTGAAATAGTTTTCTTCTAACATGCTTGTGTATGTATGTATCAGTCAATGAACAAACCGAACGACATGAAACGACAGCAAAAATCTTGCGGCGAATGTTTTTCGCTGCAACAGCTATTTATCAATAAATAGTAAAAAATAAGAGTACGAATTTTATTTATGAAGGAAAATAGTTAGAAAATAAAACACAAAACATGAAATCTGTTTATATTTGTATATGTAGGAGAACCCTGTTAAATAAAATAAATTTGCAGTTTTAATTCTTATTTTAAATAAGCCTAAAATGTCTGTCAAACAACATTTGTTGTTGTTTGACAGACATTTGTAATTCCATTAATTGCAGCTCAGCGCTGCTAATAATTTGCTGCTAAGGAATCTTGCACATGTTAATCCAGTTTTGTTCTTTACTGTTACAACAACAAAACATTAAACAATTTTAAGTGGGCAAGGAACAATGAGCGCGTAATTGTCGCAGAGTATTTGAAAAGAAATTTACTATTATTTTGTTTTCATCAGCAATCCATTAAATATATTAAATAATAAATTTCTTAAATGATTCTTAAACTTATTTAAAAGCAGATTTATTTCGTTTGCAATCGAACGCAGGCATGCACGTTAACGTTAATTTTAACGATAACCAAAATATTTTTTCGTTTGGTTGAAGCAAAATAAATAAAAAAACGGTAATTCCAAAAACGAAAAATATTTATTTCGTTTCGGAGAAAACGATATAAAATTTTTTGGTTTTTGTCCCAATCAACCGTTGAAAATAATGTTAATTTCAACAAAAAATTTCGTTTTGTTTGGTTCCGAAGAAATTTTTGTTTAAGGTGGTAGGACACTTGCTTTTTCGCATTTTTTATATATTAAAAATACAAAAAGAGCAACACACCAAACGAAGCTATATAATTTTTAGTTGGTGTGAGCAGTACGCTGCAAGTCCAAAAAAATGCAGAACAGTCATTTTCAATGGCTGAAAACTGTTCAAAAATATTTACTCTTTCAGCCGCTAGCAGCTTAAAATCTGACAGAGGCACATTCAATTCTGACATTTCACAATATACTTTTTTTATTGTTTATTTATAATGAATGTACAAAACCAAATAAACACAAATTAACACAAGAACTGCAAAAAAGTTCGACTTTTAATATTTTAACAAATTTTTTCCATTTTTATGTAAAGAATTCATAATTTTTGACAAAATTCAAAATAACACTAAAATGCTTAATTCAACGGACTTTATAATTATCCATTATAATTATCTATAATTATCCTTTTTTTAAAAAGTATATTCTTCCCTTTTACCCGCTACTTTTTTGAAGATCTTAAAAATGCGAAAAAAGCAAGTTATGACACTTTCTTTATTTTCTCTCCAGCTTTAGCATAGGAGAAAATAATAGAAAATTTTTCGTTTTTCAACGAAACGAAATTTGATTTGATAAATTTTTAACGTTATTTAAAAAACGAAATAATTTTTATAATTTATTTTTCTGCCTCAACGAAACAGAAAAAATTCTGTTGATTTCGTTGTGCATGTCTGATCGAAAGATAAAAGCAGTTTTTTTATTACGGAAAAATTTGTCTGTTGCGTATTTTCTCAAGAAATTTTACACACAACTTCAAAAATCAACGAACGTTCGTTTCAGCCGTTCTTTAAAAATTAAGGTTTAAATAGAATGTCCGTTCAGAAAAAAATTACTAGCCGCGCCAGTGATTTTTTATTGTTGTGCGTGCGTCATCGGTTCGGTTTGCGTTGTTGGTGTTCTAAATGTTTTCGTTCTTGCGTTACCGTGGAGAAATGAAAACAATAAGAAATAAGAAAGAAAATTAAGGAAATCAATCTGCAAGAAACATTCAGATAATTAAGTGCCGGTCGTGAACAAAGTTCCTGAATTTTTAATTCAAACGCTCATTTTGAATAAGTGATTAAAAACCGAAATAATCCAATAGGATTTTTATTGCCTTTAATTGTTTTTACACAACATCTTTGGATTTGAGTGTTCACTTAAATATTTCTTTTTAGCATATTTCTAAAGCTTTCGGTGTTCAAAAGTAAATAAATTAAATAATTTTTTTTTTAGATTTAGTAAGAAAAAAATTATAGAAGTGTTAGTCTGTCAACTTATGTGAAAACGAGAAATTTTGAAATTGTTAAATATTATTATTTTCGTTTTGAATTATCATATTCATTGCACCAAAAAAATATATGGCAAATTTTTTCCAAAAATTTATTACATGCTCTTAGTAGTTTCCTTTTCTACTTATAAGAATATCAGTTATTTGTTTTTTTATCGGCATAATTTTGAAAAATATTATGGAGATACCAATTTTTTTATAAAAGCAACAATCTTAAAAATTAAGTCATTTCTAATAAATCATATCTTATCTTATGTTACCTTAATTTTTGTAAATGGTAACATTCCTATCATTAGAAAACTATAGAAAAGCGATTTAAAAAAATTAAATATTTTTGGAATTTTTATGCTAGAGTTAACAACTGTCTGAAAAACTTTAATTTGGTTTTATCTCAAAAAGTGAATTTTAGTTTTTTTTTTTGTTATTTTAGACTGTTTGCCGTTTTAGAGGTTTATATATAGTAATGTTTGTTTTATATATATTAATGACCTCACACGTGACTTTGGAACATAAAAATGGAAGAAAACTAGAATAAATTAAAAAATTTTAATTTTTTTCGTTTAAGATATTCGAAAGAGATAATATCTCTTTTTTTACAGATTTAAGAAAAAATTTTTTAAAGCGAGCGACCCAACTAATTTGTATCTTCAACGTATCTATTTATGTGGCCAGCTTAGGTACTTGCTAAGCGATTGCTACGACCTAGTTTATTTTTCTGCCTCAACGAAACGAAAAAATTTTGTTGATTTCGTTGTGCATGTCTGATAAAAACATATCAAATATTAAACAACAAGTAGATTCACTTTGAAAAAAACTGTTTTATCTCGTTAGAGCATTTGTCAACAGGGATGAAAAGTTGCAGTTCTGTGTTTTCATATGAAAGGAATTGATTGATAAGCTTGATTTTCTTTTAAAATCAACCATTAATGAGTCTCCAGTACAAAAATTGATAAAAAATGCACAAAAATGCATTTCGGGGAACGCCAAAATTGGTTCAAATAAAAACTAGTAAGGTATATCTTCGACTGGCCGAAGTTAAAATACCCCCACGGACGATTCGTAATGGTACAACATTTTAAATTGCAGCTCTTTTTTATGAGACTTCAAAAATTTTACTATTTTGATGACGTCTAAAATATATTCATATAAAATTATTTTCCTGCAAAGTAAAGACAAGCCTCTTTATAAATTTTTCAAGTAGGGGTTGTATGGGAGGTAAGCGTGTTCTTGAGTGGTTAATACCAATTTTTATAACACGCTTCAATTTTGATATAATATACACAAATACCCAATTTCAGTTCTGTAGCTTAAATATTAGCCTATTTATAGAGTTTTCAATGTTATATGGGTTGTATGGGAAGTGGGCGTGTTCGTCGGTGGATGACGCCCATTTTTATAACATGTCTTAATTTTTACATAAAAATAATAAATATCAAATTTTATTTTTGTAGCTTCAACAGAAGCCTACTTATATAATTTTCAATTTTGGGGTTGTATGGGAGGTGGGCGTGTTAGTGCGTGGTTAACGCCCATTTTTCTCTCACGTCTTAATTTTTATATAAAAATAGTAAATATCTAATTTAATTTTTGTAGCTTCGACACCAGCCTCTATATAAAGGTTTCAATATTAGGGTTGTATGGGAGGTGGGCGTGTTAGTGGGTGGATGACGCCCATTTTTCTAACATACCTGAGTTTTGTCACAGACTACACACATACCGAATTTAAGTTTTGTAGCTTCAATATTTGCTTCTTTATGGAGTTTTCAATTTTGGGGTTGTATGGGAGGTAGGCGTGGTTTTCATCCGATTTAGCCCATTCTCGAACTTGATCTTTGTTTTATAGAAAAAAGCTTAAATATCGAATTTCACTTTGATAGCTTTACAATTACGGCTGTAATCGTGTCCACAGACGGACAGACAGACGGACAGACGGACAGACGGACAGACAGACGGACATGGCTAAATCAACTCAGGTGGTGATGCTGAGCAAGAATATATATACTTTTCTATACCTACCACACCTCCTTATGGGCGTTACACACGTCGTGACAAAATTAATATACCCCTTACGCAGTACGCGTGGGGGTATAAAAAGGTACACCAATCGAAAGGATTTTTCATGTACTATTTAATTTTGGTACCGGAATTGGGGGTCAGATTTTCGATACACTCTAATATACAATGAAAATTATTATGAACAAATCGATGGTTAAGCGCACGAAAGTGACAAGTGAAAAATTTTACAATTGCAGAAACCTTTTTTGACATTTTGCATTTGCAAATTTTACATTTGCAGATTTTGTTTTTAATTCCAATACATTTCAGTACAAAAAACTAATTTTAACTATGTACTGAGCAGCAATCATTGGTTATGCATATTCAACAAATTTACACAAGATAGATATTATATTAATGACTTGGAAAATGCAGTAAGCCTATTTTTGCCAAAAGGTCACATAACACTTAGTGAGCTTAACCATCGAAATATTATTATTTATTTTTTGTTTAAATTTTACACATGTTTACACAACTACTGTTTTAATGTTATTTTACGCAAAAAAACACTATTTATTAAAGCTCATATACATATAATCTTAACTAGCAGGCCACAGTCGTCCGAGGCTTCGCCACATTTTTATACCCCCACGCGTGCTGCGTAAGGGGTATATTAATTTTGTCACGACGTGTGTAACGCCCATAAGGAGGTGTGGTAGGTATAGAAAAGTATATATATTCTTGCTCAGCATCACCACCTGAGTTGATTTAGCCATGTCCGTCTGTCTGTCCGTCTGTCGGTCTGTCCGTCTGTCCGTCTGTCTGTCCGTCTGTGGACACGATTACAGCCGTAATTGTAAAGCTATCAAAGTGAAATTCGATATTTAAGCTTTTTTCTATAAAAAAAAGATCAAGTTCGAGAATGGGCTAAATCGGATGAAAACCACGCCTACCTCCCATACAACCCCAAAATTGAAAACTCCATAAAGAAGCAAATATTGAAGCTACAAAACTTAAATTCGGTATGTGTGTAGTCTGTGACAAAACTCAGGTATGTTAGAAAAATGGGCGTCATCCACCCACTAACACGCCCACCTCCCATACAACCCTAATATTGAAACCTTTATATAGAGGCTGGTGTCGAAGCTACAAAAATTAAATTAGATATTTACTATTTTTATATAAAAATTAAGACGTGAGAGAAAAATGGGCGTTAACCACGCACTAACACGCCCACCTCCCATACAACCCCAAAATTGAAAATTATATAAGTAGGCTTCTGTTGAAGCTACAAAAATAAAATTTGATATTTATTATTTTTATGTAAAAATTAAGACATGTTATAAAAATGGGCGTCATCCACCGACGAACACGCCCACTTCCCATACAACCCATATAACATTGAAAACTCTATAAATAGGCTAATATTTAAGCTACAGAACTGAAATTGGGTATTTGTGTATATTATATCAAAATTGAAGCGTGTTATAAAAATTGGTATTAACCACTCAAGAACACGCTTACCTCCCATACAACCCCTACTTGAAAAATTTATAAAGAGGCTTGTCTTTACTTTGCAGGAAAATAATTTTATATGAATATATTTTAGACGTCATCAAAATAGTAAAATTTTTGAAGTCTCATAAAAAAGAGCTGCAATTTAAAATGTTGTACCCTTACGAATCGTCCGTGGGGGTATTTTAACTTCGGCCAGTCGAAGATATACCTTAATAGTTTCTTTATCAATAATACCTTTGTATATTTGAAAAATTTCAATAATAAAAAATGTTAAAATATTTGCATATTATGTGTATTTGGAAGCAAATTATATTAAATAGAATAATGGTAATAAAGTGAAGATATTTTCATTTGAGTTATTTAATACTTCAGTATAAACAACGTTTTTTGATTCATTGGCATTGCCAGGAATAAGAAAAATCTTATTTTCTGCTGTACCGACTCTTTACCATAATCTACTTCTACGATTTTCAACGTTTTTTATTGAATATTTATTATACTCCACCCGCAAAGCGTAGCGGGCACAATAATTTTGTCACGAAATTTTTTTCACGAACATGAGTCGATTAAGCAATATCCGTCTGTCTGTCTGCTCATTCGTTTGTCCACACGATTACAGCCGTCTCTTTATTGCAAATCTATTTAAAGTCCATAATGAAATAATTTACATGATTTGAGATTTGTCATACAGTGGTTCTCCAGTTTAACGAAAGATATAATGTCCAGGGTCGTTCGGTAAATCGAAAAGTTAATTAAATCGGTGATACTATTTTCGAGTTTTTTATCATATAACAAAGCTAATAAATTTGTCAACTTGAAACAAATATCCTTACATTTTTGTCTGAATTATGCACTCTAATAAAGTTGAATTTTTGAACTTGTTTTAGGTATTATTAATTATTATTATTAAAGCTGCTGGTTAAAATCTGTTCACACTCTAAATGAAAAATCCAAGATACATTCCTATAATGTTTTTTAAAAAGGAAACCCTACAATATGTATATTAACCCGAAGAGACTATTTGAGAATTAGATAAGTAAATACATATTAATGTTATTACAAATTCAAAAACAAACGAAGCACACTCAGAGAAGCAAATGTTTATTAAATTGAATACCTACAATTTCAAATGTTCGCAATATAGAGTCAACAATGAACTTTAAATAAGGGTTCGTTATATTGGAAGTTCGTTCAATCGGTGTTCGCTAAATTGGAGCTCCACTGTAATGCTTATATTTGAAACATATACCCTGAAGTTGAAATTCAACATAATTTCCATAGAAAGTGACGTCACCAAAATATCAAAAAGTTCATAATTTACACAAAAATTAATGTGTTGAATTGAAAGTTCATACGTTAGTCTTGTTTTCTTGATAAATAAAACGTACTCTGAGCTTGAAATATGAAAAATTGAAAAAAAATACGCCTATCCCCTATACAAAGTGACGTCATCAAACTAATATAACCTAAATATATTCGAATAACCTTCAACCTGAGTATTTTGACTTCGGGCAAGTCGAAGACCATATTTTAATGGTTTTATTTTTCATTTGTCTTTTATTCATCATTAAAGTGATGAATTAAAGTATATTCCTATGTATATATTCCTCACTTTATATTCCATAAAATTTTTTAAAAAACCTTTTGTACTTCAAATATTCATCTTAAGAAGTGCTCAAACATGCTAGTATAGTATACATTTCATCCAATATCCCAGCAAAATTTTTCGTTAGATCTTGTTTTTTAATCGATTCTAAAACGCATTACAGAAATGCTTATGCAAGAAATTAAATTTAATCCGTATTAAATTCACGGCAATGCATTCACGTCAACTTGAAAGTTGTTATTCAAGTATGAATTTCGAAAAAACAGTTATAAACCAACCGTTTTAAGCGCTTAATCTTTTCAAGTGACAGCGCTTTCGACTACCTCTAATGACATGGCTTTATAAAAATAGTGGGTTCAGTAAGCGAGAGGGAGAGCGATGAATGAAATTTTCTGGATTACTTTTTCGATTATATGTAAGCGAAGATTTTGCTGGGATGTTCTCCAGCAATACATTTCTCCAGAGCTTTTTAGAAAAACGTGCTCATGTCATAAATGTCCGGAATAAAAGTATACTTTATAATTTTGTGATAACTATGTTCTGAGACTATACATCGACAAACAAACCTTATTAGCAGCTCTTAACCTGCTAGAACATAATTTTTAATAGTAATATCTTTTTGGGTATCCTGTTACATAAAACAATTTAAAAGCTCAATTTATTACTTGCTTTAAAATTTCTAAAAAAAATAAATTGATTAAAATTCATTAAATTTTTTATTTAAATTAAATAAATGGCGTTTTATAACAATTTTATGGCGTTCTGATGTTTTTTTATTTTATTTTGAAGATGTCTATTTAAAACTCTAAGAAGGTTTCCTAACTCCTTTACTTTACTAAAATACATAATTATTATTCTGTTCAAATCAACCAACAAAAACTGTCAAAAATACAGTTTTTAGGTAAAACTATTCTAAAAATTATTCTAATTTTCATGACTCTTGACCTTGTTCTCCCAGGGAAAGTTTGCTTTGGGAAATATGGAGGTATTGACTATGAAAAAATGTCTGATATTAATTTTGTATCACTGTGATATTGTGATACTGTGATATTTATGGTCGAGAATAAGGCAGTCAAATGTTTCAGACCTCAGTCTCATAAGCGCAACGAAAGGGGGGCTTTCGGGGTTTAAACCCCCCCCCCCCCCCCAAAATTATTGTAGTACCTAGCAAAATAGTATTAAATCAAAGTGAGTCACATGAAAAACAATCACACGTTTTATGAAATGAGTGAAAACCCCAAATGTATGTTTCAAATAGATTCTAGTTGATGCATAATCTACTTAATTAGTCATATTTTTTTCCTTCAGACTGCACATTAAGCCGGATCGATTTTGTATGGAGAAAAAAAAGTGAACCGGACACCGACTAAAAAGTAAGAAGTTCTCTTAAAAACTAGATAATATTTTTTTAAACACCTATAAAAAATTTATTTTTCTTGATATTCAAATGCATTTAAGATTACAAAAGGACTGAGATTGGAAAAGTACTGAGCTCTTATTTTTTTTGGTGTATTGTATGATGTTGTTTAATCAAAACTGAGTACTATGAAAAATGCGTTTTTTATAAGTGTTTGAAAAATATAAATTTTCGAAAATCATGAATTTTGTACTAGAGAACTATCTGGCGCTCATTTTACTAAAAACTGGTTAAAGTAAAAAGAAATCGATTTGCGTACCTAAAAACTCTATGTACCCACTTATATATATATACCCACCAAGATTTGCCAAAATCAAACAGTAATTATGGCAATTAAATAATAATTGAGCTGAAGGAAGCTTTTGAATATCGATTTCTCACATTTTATATAATAAGTTTTGGTTAAACCGCACCATACGATATATTAATGGAAAGAAGAGCTCAATAATTTTCCAATAAATTTAAATTCATGTGAATATCAGGAAAAATACATATTGTACACGTATTTAAAACAACTTTTTTTCGAAAATGACAAAATATTTATTTAGTGTACCATGAAAATCTTTAGTTTTTTGCTTATTTGGGTATGCATTCTAAAGAAAAAAGTTTATACAAAAAAATTCGTTTTCTGCAGAAAAGACGTTCAGAAGAACCAAACCGCTCCATGAGGATTTCTCCGATCCAAGCAAAATTATACAGAAATTGTTTTTAAGAGTCCCTCTAACTTTTAAGTCAGTGTCCATGTCAGTAACTATGTTTAATTTTTGTTATATTCTGATTCTGCCCACTTGAAGGGTTATTGGCAATACTTCGATTTGAGTTATCTTTTCAACTTCTAGCATGTAGGAAACTTGAAAAATTTGGAAACAAATTAATTCAAAAGTAAGATATAGTAAAAAAGCCTCAATTTGAGGAAAATCGACCACTCGATAACACTCGATAACATCGATCGATTAAACATCGATAACACAAACTCTACAGAATTGAGTTTATAGTGAAGTCATGTGATTCATTATAAAAGTAATTCCGATTGACTTCCTAAAGTGGAGAAAAAAATTAACAATTTCTAATTTTCCATCGTAGTTTCCAAAATCCGTTTCATAAAATTTCTCTAAATTTTTAAATATTATCCGATATAAAGGAATTTTGGCTTATTAGGAAAAAAACATGTTGGTTAAATTTTTCTTCTGTTCGCCCATCCAGTGACATAATATAGTTACACGCCTTGTTCATAATCTTCCATTGGATATTTAAAATCAGTTTCATGAAAATTCCTCAAAATTGCGCAAATATTAACCGATTTTGGAAAAGTGTAGGAAAGACCTATCGTTAATAATATATTATTTCGATTTCGTTAGCATTTGCGCATTGGACAACTAATACCAAACGATTTTTTTCAAATTCAGACTCTTTGTTTTTCATCCCAAGGTGTCAGAAATTTAGCGGTTTTTACTTTCGGAATTGAGCATAATTAGTGCTCACTAAAGGACGAATTATAAAATTAGTGCCAGCCAATTGGGTATTTTTACAACGAAGTGATGTATGGATGAAAAATGTTCACTGCACTCAGTAAAAAGTTTCTCGGAATAAGTAAAAAGACATAATATTTAGGGAAATATGTTAAGAGTTTGCTCCAGAGAATGCTTTTCTCTAAATGTGGTACTAAAAAATCCCCAAAAATGATAAAAAGCTTCCATGAAAAAGGGAAATATATACAAATATATCGATTTTAGAGAATAAGACTTTTTTATTTTTGAAAAAAAAATTTAATATTATTGAAGAAAATATTTCGCACAATCAATTTTTTATCAAAATTTCAATAATTTTTTATTAAATTTTTCTCTATTAATGAGAATTTTTGTGCGGGAAAAATACTTATCATTATTAGAGACATTGAAATATTTCCATTTCCCACAAGTGAAGAAATATTTATTTGAAAATGTGAAAATTTATTCTAATCGAATTATCGAAAAAAGAGAAATTTTTGTATCGGAGAAAGGTAGGTATTTTTTTTCTGAATGTGTGGGGAGCGAAATATTGAATTTTTTCGGATCCAATTGGGACCCGAGTAAAAATTAAAATATTTTAGCTCAAGCCTTATAACCTTCGTACAACTGCCAAACAAGAAAAAAAATCCTTTAAACGGCCTACAACTGGTGCTTGCAAAATATTTTGGCCGAACAGATCCTAAACAACGTTGAAGCCAGTTTATTTTAAAACGACCGCTACCACTGCTGTTCACCTTCTGTACGGATAGAATGTCCTGACAGTGACCGTTTTAATTTAAAAAAAAAAAAAAAATATGGTGCTGGTCATGCCTGAAGTTTGAACAAGGAACCATAAGTGCAAAAATTTAACGCACTAACCGCTACAACTCAGCCGCTGTAATTACGTAAAATTGTTTTTATATATAAGTTCTACATTTGATAAAACCCCCCCAAAAAAATTCCTGGTTGCGCCCCTGCTCAGTCTTGTCTATTTAAGTCGAAGCTGAAACGTATAAAGAGCACTATGAAGACATTTATAAAAATTAGGAAAAAAGTTTATAAATTAAAATTAATATTTTGTTCTAATTTTCATTTAACTTTTATATAGAAGACGTGGATTGATTTCGAAAAAATATTTAAATTTATAGTTATTCAGGTTCACTGAGGGAAAATTTGTTAACGTTTTACTTCCCGGTCTTATTTTTTACTCAATTATGCAAAATTATTCAAAATAGATTTTTGGGGATTTACTCACTATTGCAAGTCAACATTTTGCGTAAACAAAACATTTTTGAAAAACTCCTTGATTGCGGAAAATTTTTTAGTTTTGTTTAAGTTACCAAATTATCTTTCAAATGATATAAAATATATTAATATCGATGAGATTAATTTTGTATATTGTTACCGACTTTTATAAATAATACAATGAATTAAAATATATAGATGTTTACTCATTTGCACTTTAACAAAATAATCATAACAGTAAACTATTATTTAAAAAAATTATATTAATTTCGTAGTACTTTTTAAGCATTGCTTTTATGAGGTTTAGTATAACCTTCTTAGAGGGTGCACAATTTAGTTTCCGGCCCGGGTGCCAGCAACCCTAGCTACGTCACTACCTCACTCCAATCGCAGTCGTGTAAGCTAATAATTGCATGCATAATTTACCAACAATTTTCTCTTTAGTCCCTGCTCTTGCTCTCCTAGCGCGGAGCAACGCTCTTGCATTTTCTGTTAAACTTGTCAAACTTGTTTTACGTCGAGGCATTTATTTGTAGTTTAAGGGATATACGAACACTTCATTTTTCAAACTTTTAATTTATCTTTAATCTATACAAAATATGCTATCACACTTGTGAATGCCACATTTTGAAATATTAAAATATCTTTCTTTCTCAAGTGTAAATTAAACTAGTAAGGTATATCTTCGACTTGGCCGAAGTTAAAATACCCCCACGGCCGATTCTTAAGGGTAAAATAATCTTAAATTGGAGAGCTTTTTGTATGAGATTTTGAGATATTTTATTATTTTTATGTGTCTTAAATACATATATATCAAATTGTTTTCCTGGAGCTTTAATATTAGCCTTTTTATAAAGTTTTCAATTTTGGGATTGTATGGGAGGTGGGCGTGTAAGTGGGTGGGTGACGCCCATTTTTCTAACACACCTCAGTTTTGACATAGAATACACAAATACCGAGTTTCAGTTTTGTTACTTTAATATTAGCCTCTATATAGATTTGTCAATTTTGGGGTTGTATGGGAGGTGGGCGTGTTAGTAGATGAATGACGCCCATTTTTCTAACACATCTCTGTTTTGACATAGAATACATAAATACCGAATTTCAGTATTCTAGCTTTAATATTAGCTTCTTTATAGGGTTTTCAATTTTGGGGTTGTATGGGAGGTAGGCGTGGTTTTCATCCGATTTAGCCCATTCTCGAACTTGATCTTAGTTTTTTAAAAATAAGCTTAAATATCGAATTTCAGCACGATAGCTTCAAAATTACGGCTGTAATCGTGTCCACAGACAGACGGACAGACAGACGGACAGACGGACAGACGGACAGACAGACGGACATGGCTAAATCAACTCGGGTGGTGATGCTGATCAAGAATATATATACTTTTCTATACCTACCACGCCTCCTTGTGGGCGTTACACACGTCGTGACAAAATTAATATACCCCTTACGCAGTACGCGTGGGGGTATAAAAATTGGAAAACTACAATAAAAATATGTGTAAAGAAATTGCATGTGGCGAAACAAATATGCACACATTGGTTTGCAGCTCATCATTTCACAGCAACAACAGCACAGCAAGCTTTATTTAACTTGTATTCCCATCACATCAAAGAGCGCCAACTGCTTTTGGTTACTCTTCGAATGAGTGTGGAGAGCGAGATCAATAAACTTTAAAGAGAAGGGTTGATAACAACATGTAGTTGAAACTCTCGTAACACAAACGTGTGAAAAGCAAACGACCAAGCAATGCTTAGCATGGGGGGCAATTTCCTAAAAAACTTAACAACTTCATAAAATATATTTATTGTTAAATTTTCTTAAATAAATCCCGCTTATGGCATTCTGAAGCACAAATATGATATTTTAAAATTTTTTTCATAAAAATCGGTCCAGTAGTTTTGGAGTCTCTAGCGCACTTAATATTTCCACTTCAATTTTATATAATAGTATAGAGTATAGATATAGATATATAAAATCAAATGTTTGTCCCTCTGTCTGTCTGTCTGTCTGTCTGTCTGTTCCGTATAGGCTCGCGCACCGCTTATCCGATTGAGCTGAAATTTGGACACCGAGTACCTTTCATAGAGAAGGGAACATAGGGGGTGTAAAAAAGTGGGTGGAAGTATGTGGGCGTGGCACTATATAATAACTTCTAAACGCCTGGACCGATTTCAATAAAATTTGGCATGAAGGTTCAACTGCTCCCAAAATAAATCATAGGCTATAAAAACTTCCAAAGACTAACGCAAGAGGGCGCTTTAAGTAGTACGTTTTTAAGACTCAATAACTCCTAAACTCCTGGATCGATTTCAATGAAATTTGGTATGAAGGTTCAACTGCACCCAAGATAAAGCATAGGTAAAAAAGTGGGCGGAAGTATGTGGGCGAGCCACTATATAATAACTCCTAAACACCTGAACCGATTTCAATGAAATTTGGTATGAACGTTCAACTGCACCCAAGATAAAACATAGGCTATAAAAAATTCCAAGGACTTCCGCAAGAGGGCGCTTTAAGTAGTGCATTTTTAAGACTCAATAACTCCTAAACGTCTGGACCGATTTCAATGAAATTTAGTACGAAGGTGCAACTGCAACCAAGATGAAACATAAAATAAAAAAAATTCCAAATACTTCCGGAAGAGGGCACTTTAAGTAGTGCATTGTTGAGACTCAATTACTCCTAAAAAACTTGACCGATTTTACTAAAATTTGATACATGAAATAACCTGACCCTGCAACAGAAATGAGGCTATTTAAATTTCATTAAACTTCCATGAGAGAGCGCTTTATTCAACCAACTACGTCTGGCTTATTCACGTCAAAACGGATGAACCGATTTTGATGAAATTCGGTAAGCATTTATATCTGTTACTGAAAAAGATCCTATGCTTTTAAAAATTCTTTCGACAAAAATTATGGAATGCGCCGAAGGCAAACGAAGTCAAGAACCAAAGACTAACGAGTAAACAAAAGTTTCACGAACATGAGCAGAAGCTATGTAAAGACCAAAACTCAACCGAACATTATCGACTAAAACCGAAGTTTAAACGGAACGAAGACAATCCAAAATCGAATCGATACCAAAAGGACTTTTTAAAGTTGGAATTTTTTTTTTGAGATAAAATGCATATTAAATGCATGCTAAGAAAAACTTTTAACGCATTTTTTACGAAATGGCTTTTTTCAAACTGGGTGACCATTTTCCTCAGAAACCAGTCGTCAGATCGAGACGTTGAAGATATCATGTTTTTGTAATCTTATCCGGCAGGTACAGTTTTATGGAAATTTGGCTAAACATTTTCGACGGAAGGAGGGGCAAAACCTCAAAAAACTATCATTTTAAATTATTTAAAAAATTTAATTGATAATTTAAAAAAAGTTACAATGGGAGCAGTTTTAATAATCGTCCTTTTTCTGTGTTCGAGACACAACCCCGAGTAACACCAGGTAATATCCGCTAGTCTAATATATTAAATCAAATGTTTGTCCCTCTCTCTGTCTGTTCCGTATAGGCGCCACACCGTTTATCCGATTGAGCTGAAATTTGGACACCGAGTACGTTTTATAGAGAGAAAGAACATAGGGGGTGTAAAAAAGTGGGCGCAAGTCTGTGGGCGTGGCACTCCATAATAACTTCTTAACGCTTGGACCGATTTCAATGAAATTTGGTATGAAGGTTCAACTGCGCCCAAGATAAAACATAGGCGTTAAAAAATTGTAAAGACTTCCGCAAGAGGGCGCTTTAAGTAGTGCGTTTCAAAAACATAATAACTCCTAAACACCTGTACCGATTTTAATGAACTTTGGTATGAAGATTCAACTGCACCCAAGATTAAACATAAAATATATAAAAAGTTCCAAAGACTTCCGCAAGAGGGCGCTTTAAGTAGTGCATTATTAGACTCAATGACTCCTAAACTTCTGTACCGATTTCAATGAAATTTGGTATGAAGGTTCAACTGCGTCCAAGATAAAACATAGGCTTTAATTCCAAAACTCCCGCAAGAGGGCACTTTAAGTAATTCATTTTAAAGACTCAATAAATCCTAAACACCTGTACCGATTTTAATGAATTTTGGTACGATCGTTCAACTCCAACCAAGATAAAACATGAAATTTAAAAATTCCAAAGACTTCCGCAAGAGGGTGCTTTAAGTAAAGTAGTGCGTTTTAAAGACTCAATAACTCCTAAACACCTGAGCCGATTTCAATGAAATTTGGAATGAACGTTTAACTGCACCCAAGATAAAACATAAAATAAAAAAATTTCCAAAGACTTCCGTCGTGGAACTCTATAATAACTTCTAAACACCTGGACCGATTTCAATTAAATTTGATATGAGTGTTCAACTGCACCCAGGATAAAACATAAAATATTAAATAAATTCCAAGACTAACAATGCACTACTTAAAGCAAGAGGGCGCTTTAAGTAGTGCATTGTTAAGACTCAATAACTTCTAAATGACTTGACCGATTTTAATTAAATTTGGTACGTGAAATAATTTGACCCTGCAACAGAATTGAGGATATTTTAATTTCAGAAAACTTCCGTGAGAGGGCGCTTTATTCAATCAACTATGTTTGGCTCATTCACGTCAAAACGGATGAACTGATTTTGATGAAACTTGGTAGGCATTTGTTTCTGTTACTGAAATAGTTCCTATGCTTTTAAAAGTTCTTTCGACAAAAATCAAGGAATGAGTCGAAGGCAAACGAAGTCAAGAACCAAGACGAATAAAGATGAAAAAAAAACTAACCGAACAGTATCGACCAAACCGAAGTTGAACGAAGACAATCCAAAAATCGAATAGATGCTTATAGGATTTTTTAAAATTGGAATTTTTTTGAGATAAAGTTGCATATGTAAGAAAAACTTTAAACGCATTTTTCTCGAAATGACTTTTCAAACTGTACTCAGAAAAAAGTTTCTCGGAATATGATAAAAGGCTGATATTTCTGATATTTAGAGAAAAATGGTCTATAGTCTTAAAGTCTATAGATTTCTCTCGGCCTTCGTGACCATCTTTATGTCTCGGCCAGTGTCCAATATTGTCAAATCTGATGTTTTTACGCTGCGGCTTAGGCGTTTGGCTGGGACGGTTGCAGATGAATCAATAATATTTTGGTGGATTGTCAAATTCACAGAATGCTATACTTTTAGCAATTTTCGCAGTGCATTATTACAAATCCTTCCCTTCGGCTTATATCAAAGTTTAAATGGCTAAAATTCTAAAATTCTCTAAAAAAGATAAAAAGCTTCCATGAAAAAGAGAAATATATAGAAATATATCGTTTTTAGAGAAAAAGACTTTTAGTTTTGAGAAAACATTTGTTTTTTTTAAGAAAATACTTCTCATAGTGAATTTTTAATCAAAATATAGGAAACATTTTTCATGTGCAGTAAATTTTTCTCTATGAATGAGAATTTTTTTATACGCGAAAAATAGTTATCATTATAAAAGACATTGAAATATTTCCATTTCCTAGAAGTGAAGAAATATTTCTTCAAAAATATGAAAATTTATTCTAATTGAAGCAAATTTTATTTGCAAAAGAGAAAATTGGTATTATCGAAAATAGAAAAATGTTTCACCATTTTGCTCAGAAACCAGACGTCAGATCTAGACGTTGAAGATGTCATTTTCTTTTTAATCATGTCTGGCAGGTACAGCTATACGGAAATTTCACTAAACACTTTCGACGGAAGGAGGGGTAAAATCCAAAAAAAAGATAATTTAAAAAATTTTAAATTTATGTCATTTTAATGTTAAAATGAGAGCAGTTTTGAAAATCGTCCTTTTTCTGTGCTCGAGGCACAACCCCGAGTAACACCGGGTTAAATCCGCTAGTTTTGAATAATAAAAGTATTAGAAACCGCAGCAGTTAAATGCGTCTTTAGTAATATCGTATTAGGAAAAGTATGATACGTAGGAAACTGTGTACTTTTATTGTCAAATAACTGAATAACTTTTCATGCTTCATTTGGCACAGCAAAATTGACAACTCAATTTCAAAAGACAGAAATTTTTTCAACTCAGAATTTTCTTTCCTACCACGAGTGAAAAATTTCCAAGTGGCACGCAGCCTTATTCCATTCTATTTGTTTATTCTATCTCTTCGTTGCAAAAATTGATCAGCTGTTTTTGACAGATGCCAGTCGCGTAAGGCAGCGAAAAGAACTGTCACGGCTACCTTCGTTTCGTTATATCATGATTCTAACAAACCATTTACAACTTGAAAGCTTTAAAAAGCTTTCAAAGTTCACCACGCATGGTGAAAATGCAAATGGCATACATATCAAGCGTCAGCTGTTGTTCCTTACTTAATTCAGAGTTTATTATTTCAGCAAGAAGAATAATAAATGTTATGAAGTAAGAAATTTAAAGATTGCTTCATATTTTATGTTTAAAATTATACTTTTAAATGCAAGATTTAAAATCTCCTTAAATTCTTTGTAATAAAAGCGTTAAGTGAAAGGCGTTTGACGTTTTTTCTTTCATATTGCTCAGTGTGATCGCTTTAAAGAAGTAAAACTTATTCCATTCTTATTCTGTCCGTCTGTCCGTCTGTCTGTCCGTCTGTGGACACGATTACAGCCGTAATTGTAAAGCTATCAAAGTGAAATTCGATATTTAAGCTTTTTTCTATAAAACAAAGATCAAGTTCGAGAATGGGCTAAATCGGATGAAAACCACGCCTTCCTCCCATACAACCCCAAAATTGAAAACTCCATAAAGAAGCAAATATTGAAGCTACAAAACTTAAATTCGGTATGTGTGTAGTCTGTGACAAAACTCAGGTATGTTAGAAAAATGGGCGTCATCCACCCACTAACACGCCCACCTCCCATACAACCCTAATATTGAAACCTTTATATAGAGGCTGGTGTCGAAGCTACAAAAATTAAATTAGATATTTACTATTTTTATATAAAAATTAAGACGTGAGAGAAAAATGGGCGTTATCCACGCACTAACACGCCCACCTCCCATACAACCCCAAAATTGAAAATTATATAAGTAGGCTTCTGTTGAAGCTACAAAAATAAAATTTGATATTTATTATTTTTATGTAAAAATTAAGACATGTTATAAAAATGGGCGTCATCCACCGACGAACACGCCCACTTCCCATACAACCCATATAACATTGAAAACTCTATAAATAGGCTAATATTTAAGCTACAGAACTGAAATTGGGTATTTGTGTATATTATATCAAAATTGAAGCGTGTTATAAAAATTGGTATTAACCACTCAAGAACACGCTTACCTCCCATACAACCCCTACTTGAAAAATTTATAAAGAGGCTTGTCTTTACTTTGCAGGAAAATAATTTTATATGAATATATTTTAGACGTCATCAAAATAGTAAAATTTTTGAAGTCTCATAAAAAAGAGCTGCAATTTAAAATGTTGTACCCTTACGAATCGTCCGTGGGGGTATTTTAACTTCGGCCAGTCGAAGATATACCTTACTAGTTTCTTTATCAATAATACCTTTGTATATTTGAAAAATTTCAATAATAAAAAATGTTAAAATATTTGCATATTATGTGTATTTGGAAGCAAATTATATTAAATAGAATAATGGTAATAAAGTGAAGATATTTTCATTTGAGTTATTTAATACTTCAGTATAAACAACGTTTTTTGATTCATTGGCATTGCCAGGAATAAGAAAAATCTTATTTTCTGCTGTACCGACTCTTTACCATAATCTACTTCTACGATTTTCAACGTTTTTTATTGAATATTTATTATACTCCACCCGCAAAGCGTAGCGGGCACAATAATTTTGTCACGAAATTTTTTTCACGAACATGAGTCGATTAAGCAATATCCGTCTGTCTGTCTGCTCATTCGTTTGTCCACACGATTACAGCCGTCTCTTTATTGCAAATCTATTTAAAGTCCATAATGAAATAATTTACATGATTTGAGATTTGTCATACAGTGGTTCTCCAGTTTAACGAAAGATATAATGTCCAGGGTCGTTCGGTAAATCGAAAAGTTAATTAAATCGGTGATACTATTTTCGAGTTTTTTATCATATAACAAAGCTAATAAATTTGTCAACTTGAAACAAATATCCTTACATTTTTGTCTGAATTATGCACTCTAATAAAGTTGAATTTTTGAACTTGTTTTAGGTATTATTAATTATTATTATTAAAGCTGCTGGTTAAAATCTGTTCACACTCTAAATGAAAAATCCAAGATACATTCCTATAATGTTTTTTAAAAAGGAAACCCTACAATATGTATATTAACCCGAAGAGACTATTTGAGAATTAGATAAGTAAATACATATTAATGTTATTACAAATTCAAAAACAAACGAAGCACACTCAGAGAAGCAAATGTTTATTAAATTGAATACCTACAATTTCAAATGTTCGCAATATAGAGTCAACAATGAACTTTAAATAAGGGTTCGTTATATTGGAAGTTCGTTCAATCGGTGTTCGCTAAATTGGAGCTCCACTGTAATGCTTATATTTGAAACATATACCCTGAAGTTGAAATTCAACATAATTTCCATAGAAAGTGACGTCCCCAAAATATCAAAAAGTTCATAATTTACACAAAAATTAATGTGTTGAATTGAAAGTTCATACGTTAGTCTTGTTTTCTTGATAAATAAAACGTACTCTGAGCTTGAAATATGAAAAATTGAAAAAAAATACGCCTATCCCCTATACAAAGTGACGTCATCAAACTAATATAACCTAAATATATTCGAATAACCTTCAACCTGAGTATTTTGACTTCGGGCAAGTCGAAGACCATATTTTAATGGTTTTATTTTTCATTTGTCTTTTATTCATCATTAAAGTGATGAATTAAAGTATATTCCTATGTATATATTCCTCACTTTATATTCCATAAAATTTTTTAAAAAACCTTTTGTACTTCAAATATTCATCTTAAGAAGTGCTCAAACATGCTAGTATAGTATACATTTCATCCAATATCCCAGCAAAATTTTTCGTTAGATCTTGTTTTTTAATCGATTCTAAAACGCATTACAGAAATGCTTATGCAAGAAATTAAATTTAATCCGTATTAAATTCACGGCAATGCATTCACGTCAACTTGAAAGTTGTTATTCAAGTATGAATTTCGAAAAAACAGTTATAAACCAACCGTTTTAAGCGCTTAATCTTTTCAAGTGACAGCGCTTTCGACTACCTCTAATGACATGGCTTTATAAAAATAGTGGGTTCAGTAAGCGAGAGGGAGAGCGATGAATGAAATTTTCTGGATTACTTTTTCGATTATATGTAAGCGAAGATTTTGCTGGGATGTTCTCCAGCAATACATTTCTCCAGAGCTTTTTAGAAAAACGTGCTCATGTCATAAATGTCCGGAATAAAAGTATACTTTATAATTTTGTGATAACTATGTTCTGAGACTATACATCGACAAACAAACCTTATTAGCAGCTCTTAACCTGCTAGAACATAATTTTTAATAGTAATATCTTTTTGGGTATCCTGTTACATAAAACAATTTAAAAGCTCAATTTATTACTTGCTTTAAAATTTCTAAAAAAAATAAATTGATTAAAATTCATTAAATTTTTTATTTAAATTAAATAAATGGCGTTTTATAACAATTTTATGGCGTTCTGATGTTTTTTTATTTTATTTTGAAGATGTCTATTTAAAACTCTAAGAAGGTTTCCTAACTCCTTTACTTTACTAAAATACATAATTATTATTCTGTTCAAATCAACCAACAAAAACTGTCAAAAATACAGTTTTTAGGTAAAACTATTCTAAAAATTATTCTAATTTGCATGACTCTTGACCTTGTTCTCCCAGGGAAAGTTTGCTTTGGGAAATATGGAGGTATTGACTATGAAAAAATGTCTGATATCAATTTTGTATCACTGTGATATTGTGATACTGTGATATTTATGGTCGAGAATAAGGCAGTCAAATGTTTCAGACCTCAGTCTCATAAGCGCAACGAAAGGGGGGCTTTCGGGGTTTAAACCCCCCCCAAAAATTATTGTAGTACCTAGCAAAATAGTATTAAATCAAAGTGAGTCACATGAAAAACAATCACACGTTTTATGAAATGAGTGAAAACCCCAAATGTATGTTTCAAATAGATTCTAGTTGATGCATAATCTACTAAATTAGTCATATTTTTTCCTTCAGACTGCACATTAAGCCGGATCGATTTTGTATGGAGAAAAAAAAGTGAACCGGACACCGACTAAAAAGTAAGAAGTTCTCTTAAAAACTAGATAATATTTTTTTAAACACCTATAAAAAATTTATTTTTCTTGATATTCAAATGCATTTAAGATTACAAAAGGACTGAGATTGGAAAAGTACTGAGCTCTTATTTTTTTTGGTGTATTGTATGATGTTGTTTAATCAAAACTGAGTACTATGAAAAATGCGTTTTTTATAAGTGTTTAAAAAATATAAATTTTCGAAAATCATGAATTTTGTACTAGAGAACTATCTGGCGCTCATTTTACTAAAAACTGGTTAAAGTAAAAAGAAATCGATTTGCGTACCTAAAAACTCTTTGTACCCACTTATATATATATACCCACCAAGATTTGCCAAAATCAAACAGTAATTATGGCAATTAAATAATAATTGAGCTGAAGGAAGCTTTTGAATATCGATTTCTCACATTTTATATAATAAGTTTTGGTTAAACCGCACCATACGATATATTAATGGAAAGAAGAGCTCAATAATTTTCCAATAAATTTAAATTCATGTGAATATCAGGAAAAATACATATTGTACACGTATTTAAAACAACTTTTTTTCGAAAATGACAAAATATTTATTTAGTGTACCATGAAAATCTTTAGTTTTTTGCTTATTTGGGTATGCATTCTAAAGAAAAAAGTTTATACAAAAAAATTCGTTTTCTGCAGAAAAGACGTTCAGAAGAACCAAACCGCTCCATGAGGATTTCTCCGATCCAAGCAAAATTATACAGAAATTGTTTTTAAGAGTCCCTCTAACTTTTAAGTCAGTGTCCATGTCAGTAACCATGTTTAATTTTTGTTATATTCTGATTCTGCCCACTTGAAGGGTTATTGGCAATACTTCGATTTGAGTTATCTTTTCAACTTCTAGCATGTAGGAAACTTGAAAAATTTGGAAACAAATTAATTCAAAAGTAAGACATAGTAAAAAAAGCCTCAATTTGAGGAAAATCGATCACTCGATAACACTCGATAACATCGATCGATTAAACATCGATAACACAAACTCTACAGAATTGAGTTTATAGTGAAGTCATGTGATTCATTATAAAAGTAATTCCGATTGACTTCCTAAAGTGGAGAAAAAAATTAACAATTTCTAATTTTCCATCGTAGTTTCCAAAATCCGTTTCATAAAATTTCTCTAAATTTTTAAATATTATCCGATATAAAGGAATTTTGGCTTATTAGGAAAAAAACATGTTGGTTAAATTTTTCTTCTGTTCGCCCATCCAGTGACATAATATAGTTACACGCCTTGTTCATAATCTTCCATTGGATATTTAAAATCAGTTTCATGAAAATTCCTCAAAATTGCGCAAATATTAACCGATTTTGGAAAAGTGTAGGAAAGACCTATCGTTAATAATATATTATTTCGATTTCGTTAGCATTTGCGCATTGGACAACTAATACCAAAAGATTTTTTTCAAATTCAGACTCTTTGTTTTTCATCCCAAGGTGTCAGAAATTTAGCGGTTTTTACTTTCGGAATTGAGCATAATTAGTGCTCACTAAAGGACGAATTATAAAGTTAGTGCCAGCCAATTGGGTATTTTTACAACGAAGTGATGTATGGATGAAAAATGTTCACTGCACTCAGTAAAAAGTTTCTCGGAATAAGTAAAAAGACATAATATTTAGGGAAATATGTTAAGAGTTTGCTCCAGAGAATGCTTTTCTCTAAATGTGGTAATTAAAAAATCCCCAAAAATGATAAAAAGCTTCCATGAAAAAGGGAAATATATACAAATATATCGATTTTAGAGAATAAGACTTTTTTATTTTTGAAAAAAAAATTTAATATTATTGAAGAAAATATTTCGCACAATCAATTTTTTATCAAAATTTCAATAATTTTTAATTTTCCTTAAATTTTTCTCTATTAATGAGAATTTTTGTGCGGGAAAAATACTTATCATTATTAGAGACATTGAAATATTTCCATTTCCCACAAGTGAAGAAATATTTATTTGAAAATGTGAAAATTTATTCTAATCGAATTATCGAAAAAAGAGAAATTTTTGTATCGGAGAAAGGTAGGTATTTTTTTTCTGAATGTGTGGGGAGCGAAATATTGAATTTTTTCGGATCCAATTGGGACCCGAGTAAAAATTAAAATATTTTAGCTCAAGCCTTATAACCTTCGTACAACTGCCAAACAAGAAAAAAAATCCTTTAAACGGCCTACAACTGGTGCTTGCAAAATATTTTGGCCGAACAGATCCTAAACAACGTTGAAGCCAGTTTATTTTAAAACGACCGCTACCACTGCTGTTCACCTTCTGTACGGATAGAATGTCCTGACAGTGACCGTTTTAATTTAAAAAAAAAAAAAAAATATGGTGCTGGTCATGCCTGAAGTTTGAACAAGGAACCATAAGTGCAAAAATTTAACGCACTAACCGCTACAACTCAGCCGCTGTAATTACGTAAAATTGTTTTTATATATAAGTTCTACATTTGATAAAACCCCCCCAAAAAAAATTCCTGGTTGCGCCCCTGCTCAGTCTTGTCTATTTAAGTCGAAGCTGAAACGTATAAAGAGCACTATGAAGACATTTATAAAAATTAGGAAAAAAGTTTATAAATTAAAATTAATATTTTGTTCTAATTTTCATTTAACTTTTATATAGAAGACGTGGATTGATTTCGAAAAAATATTTAAATTTATAGTTATTCAGGTTCACTGAGAGAAAATTTGTTAACGTTTTACTTCCCGGTCTTATTTTTTACTCAATTATGCAAAATTATTCAAAATAGATTTTTGGGGATTTACTCACTATTGCAAGTCAACATTTTGCGTAAACAAAACATTTTTGAAAAACTCCTTGATTGCGGAAAATTTTTTAGTTTTGTTTAAGTTACCAAATTATCTTTCAAATGATATAAAATATATTAATATCGATGAGATTAATTTTGTATATTGTTACCGACTTTTATAAATAATACAATGAATTAAAATATATAGATGTTTACTCATTTGCACTTTAACAAAATAATCATAACAGTAAACTATTATTTAAAAAAATTATATTAATTTCGTAGTACTTTTTAAGCATTGCTTTTATGAGGTTTAGTATAACCTTCTTAGAGGGTGCACAATTTAGTTTCCGGCCCGGGTGCCAGCAACCCTAGCTACGTCACTACCTCACTCCAATCGCAGTCGTGTAAGCTAATAATTGCATGCATAATTTACCAACAATTTTCTCTTTAGTCCCTGCTCTTGCTCTCCTAGCGCGGAGCAACGCTCTTGCATTTTCTGTTAAACTTGTCAAACTTGTTTTACGTCGAGGCATTTATTTGTAGTTTAAGGGATATACGAACACTTCATTTTTCAAACTTTTAATTTATCTTTAATCTATACAAAATATGCTATCACACTTGTGAATGCCACATTTTGAAATATTAAAATATCTTTCTTTCTCAAGTGTAAATTAAAAAATTGGAAAACTACAATAAAAATATGTGTAAAGAAATTGCATGTGGCGAAACAAATATGCACACATTGGTTTGCAGCTCATCATTTCACAGCAACAACAGCACAGCAAGCTTTATTTAACTTGTATTCAGTGTTGCCGGAGTAAATTTATTTTTATATCCAAAACAGAAAATAAAAATAGCCAAAATGTAAAAAAAATAGCCAAAAGGTTAATTAATTGTATTAGAAAAAAGAAACAAAACTAACATTCATACCTTTTTTAACTAACTAGTTTTTTGTACAACATAGTACCGTTTTTTTCTGGAAACAGATTTACAAAGATGTTTTTTTTTAAATATGTTATAAAAAATTATGTGTTAAAAAAATATAAGAGCATATTTTAAACACATTTAGGGCAAATATCCTTTAATAAGACGGACCTTTAATATAGAAGGACCTTACCTCATTAATGTTTTACTTGATAAGAGTAAAAAAAACTTATTAAAAATAAGGTTTGCATTTTCGGAAGTAAAAACAGTATTACATATTTTTTTTAGCTTTGAACCAAGGATTTCAGGTGTTAAACGTATTCAGTCAAGTCTGCCTTGGTTCAGAAATGGAAGATAGATAAGTAGGTGAGAAAGTGAAATCAAGTGAAACAAGTGGAGAATGTTATATATGTGGCGTAATGCTATATCAACTTACTTTTTCATGCTGACTTGCTTAATTATACTTTTGAAAACAAACCAGAATTACTTTCAATGATCAAAGTTATATACATTGTTGCATACTCTTATGTGACACATGATTCGAGATGTTGTATGTTAAATTATTGGATATTCTTGCGCTCGGCTGCACGATAAGCATCACTGACAGGCCGTCTTCAAATGAACCTCACGTTCACCCTCACGTTCATTTCCCTGCAAACATTTGGAAAACGATTGGCAGAAAAGTGGATTTTGCGATGCAACAGTGATTCGCCCAAGTGTTTTTGGGAAAATGCATCGCTTTTCAAATGCTCAAACAATAAATGCGCGAGTCACGAAAATTTTCAAAATGTTCCTTTGCTCATTTCGGCGATTGTTGGAAGATGGATTTTTGAAAAATATTCAAAATCAATTATGGGAATATGACAAAAGGCTCTGAAAAATTGTTAAAATTAATCAAAAAGTTGAAATAGTATAGTTTCGAAGCAGCGCACGTTGGGAAAATATCATTCAAAACGCGCGCATAGCGATGAAATATCAACTTTTTTTTATTGGTTTTTTTCAATGATTTCATGATTTGGGATATATTAAATGATAGAAATCCATTTTTTTTAACTTCATAGGTCTTACCACTTTTTTTTATGGACCTCCAAAGTCATGCCTAACTTCAAAAATATTTAATCAAAAATTTCACTAAATGATCACCTTACTAAAATTCTCATAAAAACTTCAAACTAAAGTGAAAATTAATGAAATTTTCAACAATGAATCACAAAAATATATACTTTAAATTGGTAAGCCAAAAATTTTGGTCCTGTTACAAAATAAGGATATGTACTTCCTTGAAATGCCAGAAATTTTAAGAATATATAAAAAAATTATCAATTTTCTTTCATATGTAACTTCCATAGGTAATCGCGGGTAATGATCAAAACAATACACATGAAAATATGAAGCTTTATAAACAAATGGTAAAAAATCTGTTTGCTACTTGTTGCAATCTTCTTTGTTATTCTGTATACAATAAAAGCCTTAAAATGCTTTTTAATTTTTTTTTAATTTGTTTTTAATTTGTTTTTAATTGGTTTTAATAAGTAATATCAAATAATATATTGATAACTTATTAAGCTATCAGAATTCTTAATTTCATGACTTAAATAGATAAGCATCAACACTTAAAACTTTAAAATGCTTGCACTGCACAGTGGACTGTTTAGCAGGCTTAGACGGAATGAAATGTAACTCGAGTTTGAGTGCACGGAATGATTTGAAATTTAAAGCTATTAAGTAGCACATCTTCGTTACACGTAAATTTCATACAGATATACTATATGGTACCAAAGTTACAAAAATTTGTATGGGGAAGTTTTTCATTTCGCTTCCCTACATCACGATTTTCCATTTTTCTGTTAATAACATAAATTCTTAACGAAGAAAGTCACAGAAAGGTAGACCAATTCCGGAGTAGTTATTCAAGAAGAACAAATAGGACAGTAAATATGACTGACATACTTTATAGATTTATGATCACTTCGGATCCATTCATTACTTTCTTGCGATCACCAAATACACTAAAAAAAACAAGAAAAAAAATTGCCTGCAGAGGTCAAAGACTTGCTGAATACATCGAAATATAAAAATGTTTATACAAAATAATTAACAACTATTTAACAATGTTCTAATTAAAAATTAAAAACTGCAAGAACACAAGAAAAGAAAAAATTGTCTACAAGAAAATATTTTTTCAGTGTACAAAACTTTTTCTACTGCCATCAGACCAATTCTGCTTTGAAATAAAGTTGAGAAACCTTGCATACAAATCTGCTCATATATATGCTGGTTGTTTGTGAAGTTGCATTATGGAGATAAATATTAAAAACATTTTTTTTAAGTGTACCTATTTTCGAAAAAAAGACATACATGACTATAAAAAGCAATGAGCAGCATGAATTTTTCATAATTTTATGGTATTTTGCTAATATTGTATACGTTTTAATTTTCCTTCCATTTTAAATATTTTTTTTAAACTGTAGGGTATAAATGTAGGGTGCAACAAAAAAAAAAACAAAAACATACTGGCTGCTCCTTAGTAAATTCTTCTTTATATGTGCAAATTACAGCATTGTAAGTCATTTAATGTAGAAACGACAGCAAATAATAAGCCATGCGCGCTTTTTGCTTCATTTTTTCCCAACGTGCAGCGTCGCATTATATCGAAGCGAAATAAAAACTAATTCATAAAAACAAATTCACAAAAACATTCACTGAATTCGGACAGAACAGCGATGCTTCAGAGCAAATTGCTGAGGACTCTTAAATGGACTTCGTTTGCCACCCTTTTCGGCGAATTTCTTATAACTCCTCTCGGCGGTACATTGGCGAATCTTCCCGGCGAACCGGCCTAAGCAGCTTACAGTCGGTGATATCCGGATGATGCGATTCTCAGGCAATTGAAAATGTTATATGTTAAATAAAAAATAAATTTTCGCCGGAATGCAAAAACATAGCCGCGTAAAAAAATAGCCAAATGAAAAATAAAATCGCCAAATAGCCAAAACTGATCACAAGCAAAAAAAATAGCCACTTTTGGCTATAAATAGCCAAAACGGCAACACTGCTTGTATTCCCATCACATCAAAGAGCGCCAACTGCTTTTGGTTACTCTTCGAATGAGTGTGGAGAGCGAGATCAATAAACTTTAAAGAGAAGGGTTGATAACAACATGTAGTTGAAACTCTCGTAACACAAACGTGTGAAAAGCAAACGACCAAGCAATGCTTAGCATGGGTGGTAATTTCCTAAAAAACTTAACAACTTCATAAAATATATTTATTGTTAAATTTTCTTAAATAAATCCCGCTTATGGCATTCTGAAGCACAAATATGATATTTTAAAATTTTTTTCATAAAAATCGGTCCAGTAGTTTTGGAGTCTCTAGCGCACTTAATATTTCCACTTCAATTTTATATAAAAGTATAGAGTATAGATATAGATCTATAAAATCAAATGTTTGTCCCTCTGTCTGTCTGTCTGTCTGTCTGTCTGTTCCGTATAGGCTCGCGCACCGCTTATCCGATTGAGCTGAAATTTGGACACCGAGTACCTTTCATAGAGAGAAGGAACATAGGGGGTGTAAAAAAGTGGGTGGAAGTATGTGGGCGTGGCACTATATAATAACTTCTAAACGCCTGGACCGATTTCAATAAAATTTGGCATGAAGGTTCAACTGCTCCCAAAATAAATCATAGGCTATAAAAACTTCCAAAGACTAACGCAAGAGGGCGCTTTAAGTAGTACGTTTTTAAGACTCAATAACTCCTAAACTCCTGGATCGATTTCAATGAAATTTGGTATGAAGGTTCAACTGCACCCAAGATAAAGCATAGGTAAAAAAGTGGGCGGAAGTATGTGGGCGAGCCACTATATAATAACTCCTAAACACCTGAACCGATTTCAATGAAATTTGGTATGAACGTTCAACTGCACCCAAGATAAAACATAGGCTATAAAAAATTCCAAGGACTTCCGCAAGAGGGCGCTTTAAGTAGTGCATTTTTAAGACTCAATAACTCCTAAACGTCTGGACCGATTTCAATGAAATTTAGTACGTAGGTGCAACTGCAACCAAGATGAAACATAAAATAAAAAAAATTCCAAATACTTCCGGAAGAGGGCACTTTAAGTAGTGCATTGTTGAGACTCAATTACTCCTAAAAAACTTGACCGATTTTACTAAAATTTGATACATGAAATAACCTGACCCTGCAACAGAAATGAGGCTATTTAAATTTCATTAAACTTCCATGAGAGAGCGCTTTATTCAACCAACTACGTCTGGCTTATTCACGTCAAAACGGATGAACCGATTTTGATGAAATTCGGTAAGCATTTATATCTGTTACTGAAAAAGATCCTATGCTTTTAAAAATTCTTTCGACAAAAATTATGGAATGCGCCGAAGGCAAACGAAGTCAAGAACCAAAGACTAACGAGTAAACAAAAGTTTCACGAACATGAGCAGAAGCTATGTAAAGACCAAAACTCAACCGAACATTATCGACTAAAACCGAAGTTTAAACGGAACGAAGACAATCCAAAATCGAATCGATACCAAAAGGACTTTTTAAAGTTGGAATTTTTTTTTTGAGATAAAATGCATATTAAATGCATGCTAAGAAAAACTTTTAACGCATTTTTTACGAAATGGCTTTTTTCAAACTGGGTGACCATTTTCCTCAGAAACCAGTCGTCAGATCGAGACGTTGAAGATATCATGTTTTTGTAATCTTATCCGGCAGGTACAGTTTTATGGAAATTTGGCTAAACATTTTCGACGGAAGGAGGGGCAAAACCTCAAAAAACTATCATTTTAAATTATTTAAAAAATTTAATTGATAATTTAAAAAAAGTTACAATGGGAGCAGTTTTAATAATCGTCCTTTTTCTGTGTTCGAGACACAACCCCGAGTAACACCAGGTAATATCCGCTAGTCTAATATATTAAATCAAATGTTTGTCCCTCTCTCTGTCTGTTCCGTATAGGCGCCACACCGTTTATCCGATTGAGCTGAAATTTGGACACCGAGTACGTTTTATAGAGAGAAAGAACATAGGGGGTGTAAAAAAGTGGGCGCAAGTCTGTGGGCGTGGCACTCCATAATAACTTCTTAACGCTTGGACCGATTTCAATGAAATTTGGTATGAAGGTTCAACTGCGCCCAAGATAAAACATAGGCGTTAAAAAATTGTAAAGACTTCCGCAAGAGGGCGCTTTAAGTAGTGCGTTTCAAAAACATAATAACTCCTAAACACCTGTACCGATTTTAATGAACTTTGGTATGAAGATTCAACTGCACCCAAGATTAAACATAAAATATATAAAAAGTTCCAAAGACTTCCGCAAGAGGGCGCTTTAAGTAGTGCATTATTAGACTCAATGACTCCTAAACTTCTGTACCGATTTCAATGAAATTTGGTATGAAGGTTCAACTGCGTCCAAGATAAAACATAGGCTTTAATTCCAAAACTCCCGCAAGAGGGCACTTTAAGTAATTCATTTTAAAGACTCAATAAATCCTAAACACCTGTACCGATTTTAATGAATTTTGGTACGATCGTTCAACTCCAACCAAGATAAAACATGAAATTTAAAAATTCCAAAGACTTCCGCAAGAGGGTGCTTTAAGTAAAGTAGTGCGTTTTAAAGACTCAATAACTCCTAAACACCTGAGCCGATTTCAATGAAATTTGGAATGAACGTTTAACTGCACCCAAGATAAAACATAAAATAAAAAAATTTCCAAAGACTTCCGTCGTGGAACTCTATAATAACTTCTAAACACCTGGACCGATTTCAATTAAATTTGATATGAGCGTTCAACTGCACCCAGGATAAAACATAAAATATTAAATAAATTCCAAGACTAACAATGCACTACTTAAAGCAAGAGGGCGCTTTAAGTAGTGCATTGTTAAGACTCAATAACTTCTAAATGATTTGACCGATTTTAATTAAATTTGGTACGTGAAATAATTTGACCCTGCAACAGAATTGAGGATATTTTAATTTCAGAAAACTTCCGTGAGAGGGCGCTTTATTCAATCAACTATGTTTGGCTCATTCACGTCAAAACGGATGAACTGATTTTGATGAAACTTGGTAGGCATTTGTTTCTGTTACTGAAATAGTTCCTATGCTTTTAAAAGTTCTTTCGACAAAAATCAAGGAATGAGTCGAAGGCAAACGAAGTCAAGAACCAAGACGAATAAAGATGAAAAAAAAACTAACCGAACAGTATCGACCAAACCGAAGTTGAACGAAGACAATCTAAAAATCGAATAGATGCTTATAGGATTTTTTAAAATTGGAATTTTTTTGAGATAAAGTTGCATATGTAAGAAAAACTTTAAACGCATTTTTCTCGAAATGACTTTTCAAACTGTACTCAGAAAAAAGTTTCTCGGAATATGATAAAAGGCTGATATTTCTGATATTTAGAGAAAAATGGTCTATAGTCTTAAAGTCTATAGATTTCTCTCGGCCTTCGTGACCTTCTTTATGTCTCGGCCAGTGTCCAATATTGTCAAATCTGATGTTTTTACGCTGCGGCTCAGGCGTTTGGCTGGGACGGTTGCAGATGAATCAATAATATTTTGGTGGATTGTCAAATTCACAGAATGCTATACTTTTAGCAATTTTCGCAGTGCATTATTACAAATCCTTCCCTTCGGCTTATATCAAAGTTTAAATGGCTAAAATTCTAAAATTCTCTAAAAAAGATAAAAAGCTTCCATGAAAAAGAGAAATATATAGAAATATATCGTTTTTAGAGAAAAAGACTTTTAGTTTTGAGAAAACATTTGTTTTTTTTAAGAAAATACTTCTCATAGTGAATTTTTAATCAAAATATAGGAAACATTTTTCATGTGCAGTAAATTTTTCTCTATGAATGAGAATTTTTTTATACGCGAAAAATAGTTATCATTATAAAAGACATTGAAATATTTCCATTTCCTAGAAGTGAAGAAATATTTCTTCAAAAATATGAAAATTTATTCTAATTGAAGCAAATTTTATTTGCAAAAGAGAAAATTGGTATTATCGAAAATAGAAAAATTTTTCACCATTTTGCTCAGAAACCAGACGTCAGATCTAGACGTTGAAGATGTCATTTTCTTTTTAATCATGTCTGGCAGGTACAGCTATACGGAAATTTCACTAAACACTTTCGACGGAAGGAGGGGTAAAATCCAAAAAAAAGATAATTTAAAAAATTTTAAATTTATGTCATTTTAATGTTAAAATGAGAGCAGTTTTGAAAATCGTCCTTTTTCTGTGCTCGAGGCACAACCCCGAGTAACACCGGGTTAAATCCGCTAGTTTTGAATAATAAAAGTATTAGAAACCGCAGCAGTTAAATGCGTCTTTAGTAATATCGTATTAGGAAAAGTATGATACGTAGGAAACTGTGTACTTTTATTGTCAAATAACTGAATAACTTTTCATGCTTCATTTGGCACAGCAAAATTGACAACTCAATTTCAAAAGACAGAAATTTTTTCAACTCAGAATTTTCTTTCCTACCACGAGTGAAAAATTTCCAAGTGGCACGCAGCCTTATTCTATTCTATTTGTTTATTCTATCTCTTCGTTGCAAAAATTGATCAGCTGTTTTTGACAGATGCCAGTCGCGTAAGGCAGCGAAAAGAACTGTCACGGCTACCTTCGTTTCGTTATATCATGATTCTAACAAACCATTTACAACTTGAAAGCTTTAAAAAGCTTTCAAAGTTCACCACGCATGGTGAAAATGCAAATGGCATACATATCAAGCGTCAGCTGTTGTTCCTTACTTAATTCAGAGTTTATTATTTCAGCAAGAAGAATAATAAATGTTATGAAGTAAGAAATTTAAAGATTGCTTCATATTTTATGTTTAAAATTATACTTTTAAATGCAAGATTTAAAATCTCCTTAAATTCTTTGTAATAAAAGCGTTAAGTGAAAGGCGTTTGACGTTTTTTCTTTCATATTGCTCAGTGTGATCGCTTTAAAGAAGTAAAACTTATTCCATTCTTCAATATTGTTATATTACTTCATTATTATTCAATATGATTTACATTGAAATAAAACTCGTTGTTAAGATGCTTTCTGTCATTAACAAAATAGTTAAGAAAAGCGCTTTAAATTTTTCGCCAGAATATGAAACCACTGAGCATATAATAGATAGAGGACTCAAATCGCATAAAAATATGCTTCTATCAAAATTGTATGCAAAGGCTCCCACACTCTCATTTACGCTCCCATCGTGCATGCGTTCAAACGAACGTAACTTCGTGTTTCCATTGCCGCAGCTACCACATTGTCGTGAACTTTCAAATGATCGTCAGTTTGTGTGTTGTTGTGGCTACCAGTGCTACGACGCATGCGCTTAGTTGTTGCTAGCATCGTTTATTTTTGTTTTGCCTGTCCCTTTCCCTTGCTGCAGCTACCTCGATGGCTACCATATATTTTGTTATTGTAGAGTTGTTGTACATAAAACCGGTTATTGTTGTTGCTGTTAAACGAAAATCAATGGATAATGAATGAAGCTCAAGTTTCTGAATTTTGCGATTGCAGCATTTTTTCATTTTTGTGATTATGATCTTTTTAATTGTAAATTTAAAATATATATTTAAATTAAATTGATTTAAATTGAATTAAATTAAATTAAATAAATTAAATTAAATTAAATTTCATGAAATTAAATTGAATAAAATTTACTGAAATGATATTAAATTAAATTTAATAAAATTAAATTGCATTAATTTAAATTGAATAAAATTGCATTTAAATAAATTAAATAAAATAAGATTTAAAACATTTAATAACATTTAATTACATTACAAATAAAATCTACATAAAATAAGATTAAAAACATTTAATAACATTTAATTACATTAAATATTTAATAACATTAAATGACATTATCTTTTCTTTATTTTCATTTGATTAAATTAAATTGCATTAAATTGCATTAATTTAAATTACATTAAAATGCATTTAAGGTACTATTACAGTGTGTAAAAAATGAAAAATAATTTTTTGTTTTTTTTTAGAATCTGGTTCCTTAAGGCCTTAAGAATGCGTATATGAAATTTTAGAAAAAAATATCGCATAAAACAAAAGATATAACATACATTATATTCGTATGTGGCATATTATTCATATATTATCGTTCATAGAAGAAAATTTAATCGCGTTTTTCTCGAATCAAGTTTTTTCGAATTGGTTTCTAAGATATCTCGAGTTCTGCTTGATGGATTTCGATGAATCTTGGTTCATTGTAATCTTCATAGACTCTGTTAAGCACTCTACCTATAAAAAGCCGAGAAACTTTTATATTTTGTTTTTTACGGCTAAGAATTTCTGCCAAAAAGAGGGGTTTTTTGTAAATTTGTTTTTCAACTCATGCCATTTTTTTTGTTGTTTTTGTTTTTTTATTTGCGTAGGTAGAGTGCTCAACTACAACCTTTTACTGAAGAATGCACTTTGATTTTTTACTTTCCGACGCCTTGGAAATGCTGGAGACGAGAAACGAACTTACAACCTTTTTTTAAACACGCCAACTTCAACGTTCCCTAGAAAATAAACAAGAAATACAAAAAAAAAAAAAAACATTTTTTTTATATCTTCAACTTAAACTGCTCATAATGTAAATAAATTTGAATTAAATAATTGTATAATACTATGTAAAAAAAATTAATGAAAAAAGTATTGTTTTTAATAGCTTCACACTGTAATAGTACCTTAATTAAATAAACAAAATTAAATTTAATTAACTTAAATCAAATTAAAATAAATTAAATAAAATGAAATAAGTTTAAATAAAATGAAATGAAATTAAATAAAATTAAATAAAATTAAATAAATTTAATTAAAATTAAAAATTAAATTAAATTTAATTATATTAAATTAAATTTAATCAATTCAATTCATTAAATTAATTTTATATAAAATTTAAATTTAAATTTAAATTTAAATTTAAATTTAAATATTATTATTTTATTAATTTTAATTTAATTTAATTTTATTGTATTTAATTTAATTCAATTTAATTTAATTTAATTTAATTTAATTTAATTTAATTTAATTTAATTTAATTTAATTTAATTTAATTTAATTTAATTTAATTAAATTTAATTTAATTTAATTTAATTTAATATAGTTTAATTTAATTCATTTAAATTTAATTGATTTAATGTAGTTCAATTTAATTTAATTTTATTTAATTTGATTTAATATACTTGAATTTAATTTCATATAATTTTATTTATATGAATTTAATTTAATTCAAATATAAATACAAATACAAATTTTAATTTAATTTAATTTAATATAATTAAATTTAATTTAATTTAATTCAATTGAATTTAATTGAATTTAATTGAATTTATTTGAATTTAATTGAATTTAATTGAACTAAATTGAATTTAATTGAATTTAATTGAATTAAATTGGATTTAATTGAATTTAATTGAATTTAATTGAATTTAATTGAATTTAATTTAATTTAATTTTATTTTATTTAATTTAATTTAATTTTATTTAATTAAATTTAATTTAATTTAAATTTTAATTTTATATAAAATTAATTTAATGAATTGAATTGATTAAATTTAATTTAATATAATTAAATTTAATTTAATTTTTAATTTTAATTAAATTTATTTAATTTTATTTAATTTTATTTAATTTTATTTAATTTTATTTAATTTTATTTAATTTTATTTAATTTTATTTAATTTTATTTAATTTTATTTAATTTCATTTCATTTTATTTAAACTTATTTCATTTTATTTAATTTATTTTAATTTGATTTAAGTTAATTTAATTTAATTTTATTTATTTAATTAAATGCATTTTAATGTAATTTAAATTAATGCAATTTAATGCAATTTAATTTAATCAAATGAAAATAAAGAAAAGATAATGTCATTTAATGTTATTAAATATTTAATGTAATTAAATGTTATTAAATGTTTTTAATCTAATTTTATGTAGATTTTATTTGTAATGTAATTAAATGTTATTAAATGTTTTAAATCTAATTTTATTTAATTTAATTAAATGCAATTTTATTCAATTTAAATTAATGCAATTTAATTTTATTAAATTTAATTTAATTTCATTTCAGTAAATTTTATTAAATTTAATTTCATGAAATTTAATTTAATTTAATTTATTTAATTTAATTTAATTCAATTTAAATCAATTTAATTTAAATATATATTTTAAAATTACAATTAAAAAGATCATAATCACAAAAATGAAAAAATGCTGCAATCGCAAAATTCAGAAACTTGAGCTTCATTCATTATCCATTGATTTTCGTTTAACAGCAACAACAATAACAGGTTTCATGTACAACAACTCTACAATAACAAAATATATGGTAGCCATCGAGGTAGCTGCAGCAAGGGAAAGGGACAGGTAAAACAAAAATAAACGATACTAGCAACAACTAAGCGCATGCGTCGTAGCACTGGTAGCCACAACAACACACAAACTGACGATCATTTGAAAGTTCACGACAATGTGGTAGCTGCGGCAATGGAAACACGAAGTTACGTTCGTTTGAACGCATGCACGATGGGAGCGTAAATGAGAGTGTGGGAGCCATTGCATATAGTTATTTTTGGGTTGAAATTTTTATATGGTTTGAGTTCTCTATCTATTATATGCTCAGTGATGAAACCTTAACAACTGGTGTGAAGTAAGCATACGGCGAAATGCAGTCACAGAGAGTATATTATAACAATAGATTTTATGAGAATAACAGCGCTCTGTTAATGTTAATTTCATGATGTCGCCAGGAGCATAGTATAATTAACGAAGTAATATTAGGAGTGAACGTACTCTCTCTGTCAGTACCCTAAATGTCAAAATCGGCCATCTTGGCGAATGCAGCCAAAGCAAACAAGACGAAGCAAACAAACAAATCTAAATTCAATGGAACATCGTGTTGTGTTAAGTGCAAATAACATTTAATATATTCGATGTGATATTGTTATACCCCCACGCGTACTGCGTAAGGGGTATATTAATTTTGTCACGACGTGTGTAACGCCCATAAGGAGGTGTGGTAGGTATAGAAAAGTATATATATTCTTGCTCAGCATCACCACCTGAGTTGATTTAGCCATGTCCGTCTGTCTGTCCGTCTGTCGGTCTGTCCGTCTGTCCGTCTGTCTGTCCGTCTGTGGACACGATTACAGCCGTAATTGTAAAGCTATCAAAGTGAAATTCGATATTTAAGCTTTTTTCTATAAAAAAAAGATCAAGTTCGAGAATGGGCTAAATCGGATGAAAACCACGCCTACCTCCCATACAACCCCAAAATTGAAAACTCCATAAAGAAGCAAATATTGAAGCTACAAAACTTAAATTCGGTATGTGTGTAGTCTGTGACAAAACTCAGGTATGTTAGAAAAATGGGCGTCATCCACCCACTAACACGCCCACCTCCCATACAACCCTAATATTGAAGCCTATATAGAGGCTGGTGTCGAAGCTACAAAAATTAAATTAGATATTTACTATTTTTATATAAAAATTAAGACGTGAGAGAAAAATGGGCGTTAACCACGCACTAACACGCCCACCTCCCATACAACCCCAAAATTGAAAATTATATAAGTAGGCTTCTGTTGAAGCTACAAAAATAAAATTTGATATTTATTATTTTTATGTAAAAATTAAGACATGTTATAAAAATGGGCGTCATCCACCGACGAACACGCCCACTTCCCATACAACCCATATAACATTGAAAACTCTATAAATAGGCTAATATTTAAGCTACAGAACTGAAATTGGGTATTTGTGTATATTATATCAAAATTGAAGCGTGTTATAAAAATTGGTATTAACCACTCAAGAACACGCTTACCTCCCATACAACCCCTACATGAAAAATTTATAAAGAGGCTTGTCTTTACTTTGCAGGAAAATAATTTTATATGAATATATTTTAGACGTCATCAAAATAGTAAAATTTTTGAAGTCTCATAAAAAAGAGCTGCAATTTAAAATGTTGTACCCTTACGAATCGTCCGTGGGGGTATTTTAACTTCGGCCAGTCGAAGATATACCTTACTAGTTTCTTTATCAATAATACCTTTGTATATTTTAAAAATTTCAATAATAAAAAATGTTAAAATATTTGCATATTATGTGTATTTGGAAGCAAATTATATTAAATAGAATAATGGTAATAAAGTGAAGATATTTTCATTTGAGTTATTTAATACTTCAGTATAAACAACGTTTTTTGATTCATTGGCATTGCCAGGAATAAGAAAAATCTTATTTTCTGCTGTACCGACTCTTTACCATAATCTACTTCTACGATTTTCAACGTTTTTTATTGAATATTTATTATACTCCACCCGCAAAGCGTAGCGGGCACAATAATTTTGTCACGAAATTTTTTTCACGAACATGAGTCGATTAAGCAATATCCGTCTGTCTGTCTGCTCATTCGTTTGTCCACACGATTACAGCCGTCTCTTTATTGCAAATCTATTTAAAGTCCATAATGAAATAATTTACATGATTTGAGATTTGTCATACAGTGGTTCTCCAGTTTAACGAGAGATATAATGTTGTTGTATCCCACAACATTGCATGTACACTTTGTACACCCGACCTCACACCAATTCCAAAGAACCAACTCAATAAATATTATAACCAGATGTCGATATCAAAAATGCAGCGATCTGTATTTCGACACAAATAATAAACAAAAAAATATAATACTACGAACGACAACAACCCAATTTGAGTACAGCGACTCAAATTGCCGGCGTTCAAGAAAAGAAAAACATACTGACCTAATTTAAGCGCATATGCTTAAATTACCAAAATAAACAAAACCAATGCTTTGTTTTTATTGTCAAGTGGTTCCGACTTAAACGTCGGCGACAACAAAAAACAAAGCAAGTGACTGTTTGGGTGCATCGGCATTGGCTTGCATGGTCAGCAAAGGCCGTTCATTTACCTACCCTAGTTACTGCGCTGCTTGTAAGGTGCATTGCCTGCAACTGCGTAACATGCAAAGTGTACGTGATCGCGTATCACTAAGGGGAAGTAGAACTATATGTAAATCTACATAATGATTTACATTTCGTAGATATATGTAACTAATGTATTGATTTTGATTGGTTGGTATCTATTTGAATTTCCACTTATTGGAAATTATTGGAATTATTGGAATATGGAAACGCCCTCGAAAACTGAGGATTTTCCTTTATAAACCACCGACCGGCGTAGAAACGATCGAAGAAGAAAGAAAGATAGTTTCAAACCTACAATATCTAAACTGGTCGCAGCCTCGCCTAGACAGCGGGCCTTTTAGATTAAAATAATAAAATTATAAATCCAACTCTGGTCGCAGCCTCGCATAGACAGCGGGCCATTGTTGAAATAAACTAAATAAAATAAAACTAATAAACCAAAAACAAACAAACGTCTTCTTCTTTCCGTCCATGGGTCTCTCTTCTCCTTGTGAAAGCACGGAGACCATAGGACGTTAAATATAACATTGGTGGCAGCGGTGGGATACGCTACATCCCAGAAATAAAAAAAAAAAAAAAAGCAATATAAAGAAAATTTAAACAAAAAGCGTACCGAGGCTTCAACATCGGATTCGAAATTTTTAAAAAAAGTGAAAATATAAAAAAAAAAAAACAAAAAGCGTGCCGAGGCTATAACAGCGGCAGTGAAAAACAGTGAATAAAAAGTGAAAAAAAAAGCCCAGGTTAACCAGCTATAAGACGTGAAGTCTCCTGGCCCATCTATAAACGAAGACCAGGATAACCAGCTATAGGGCTACCAAGAGCCTCCTGGCATCAACAACATCAGAGGAAACCTATAAACAAAGACCAGGATAACCAGCTATAGGGCTACTAAGAGCCTCCTGGCGTCATCAACAACAAACAGAAAAAAAAAAAGAAGAAACAACGTCAAGCAGGAAAAAGGAAGTGAACACATCAACGACACCAATAACCCAAGAATACATCAACAACTACACATCAACAACCAGGAACCAGGAAGAATTTAAAACAATAGTAAGCAAAAAAAAAAAAAAAAAAAAAAAAAAAAACATAATTAATAAATAATTATATACATATATATTCACTTATTTTAGGTATTTTTAAGTAGATTGAAAGTTTTTGCGAAAAAAAAAAAATTATATATTTTTCTGCTCTAAAAAAAAAAAAACAAAATATTTTCAAAATTTTTACTCGTCAACACGCGACTAAGGTAGTACAGAACTTTGCTTCTCTACCATTTTTCGAAAATTCTTTTTGTTTCGACGCGGATTCTGATCCTGAGTACCTAAAGATGGATCTCAAGTTTTCGTTGAACGACATTTATAATATCGTACCGGTTTTTAACGGCAATCCAGCCGAATTAAATAAATTCATTGCATGCGGTAGTATACTTTTTTCTTCTGCTAAGACCGACGCAGAACATAAATTCATTCTAGAGGTTATAAAAACACGGCTAGAAGGCTCAGCTTTTGAGCTCATCCAATTTAAATCTTTTACCAAATGGAATGATTTGGTACAAGATTTGGAGAATGAGTTCAAAGAAGTAAAAACGCGAGCCTCTGCTCAAAACGAACTTATGACAGCTAGACAAAATTTGAGAGAAACTGTTAAAGAGTTCGGTGAACGAATTGGAAAATTACTGCATTCACTAAATTCAGCTACATTTTCTAGCACTAGCGAAATTTCGATTCGTACATATTTAAAACGCGAGAACGATCACTTGGCAATACGGGTATTCGAGGATGGTTTGCGAAATCATAATTTAAGATTAATTCTTAAAGCTCACAATGAGCGGGACTTGAAGAAAGCCATCATGTATGCCGAGGAGCATTCAGTACGGCTGGAAAAAAATTCGCAATACCAAACCTCACCTTTTAAACCCACATGCCAATATTGTAAAAAGTCAGGGCACACTGAAAATTCGTGCTATCGCAAAAATAATCATGTCTACTCTAATTATAATAGTCAAAATTCTTATCAAAACAAACATCATAATATAAAGAAAGAAATACAATCTATATTTTGTTCATACTGCAAACGGTCGAATCACACGTACAAAGAGTGTAGATTGCGGCCAAGGCAAGAATATAAAGAACACCAAAATCACAGAATCTTACAAAATAATAGAGCTTTCAGACAATATCCAAATCCGTTTAGAGAAAACAACCAATTCAGAGGTCAATACAATCCTCCTTATCAAACTCACCACGTAAATCATGCATCGGGAAACGAAATAGCACGGGAAGAAATCAGCGGCGCTTCTCCCCGGATGCAAATAAAAGCCGATGTGCACCAAGCACAACATTAACATATTCCATTATAATACCTTTTTGCGAAAGATACGATGAGCCAGTGCTTCGTATTAAACTCGAACCTTCAGACAAACATATAACTTCACTTTTAGTTGACACAGGCGCACAAATTAGTCTTTTAAAAAACACAGAACAAAAGTACAGAATTAACAAACAAAGTAAACACATAGTTACAACCATTTCAGGTAATTCAATGCAAACATTAGGTGAACAGATAAAAACAATAAATGTTCCATATAATGACCAGATGATAACACTGAGTCACAATTTTCATATTCTAAATAAAAATATTAATTTATCCTATGATGGAATTTTAGGAAGCGATTTTCTCACCAAATTTAACTGTAAAATAGATTTCAAGAATAAACAACTGGAAATACCAGTAGACTGCTCAAACACAGCAGTAAGTAAAAATAAAATATTAAAATCACATATTGTAGATTATTGTAAAAACACAGAAAAGGGAAACAATGTGTTGCCTACGGGTAACAAAGGGAATTGTGAAAATAGGAATGAAGAGCAGGAATATGCGCCGAATAGCATAAGTCATATTGAGAATCTTCAACCTAATGTCTACGGGCCGCAATCCATCACATTGTCACCTCAAAGTAGAAACAAAATCACAAAAAATAATGTGAAAGCAAGTAAAGAGGAAACTAAGGCATTATTCTTGGATAATGAAAGGAATTGTAAAAACAAGATTGAGTCAACTCAACCTGATGTCTACGGGCTGCAATCCATTACCTTACAACCTCGCTGCAAACAACTTGTAGAGATCCCTTTTGCTTATTCAAAAGACGCAGTGATCCACAAGAAACAAATAAATCCAGGAGTATATTTGGCGGAAACCCTGGTACGCCCAATTAAAAATAAAGTTAAAGTTCTTTTTATGAACACAACAGAAGATATTAAAGAAATAAATTTAAATAAAATTCAATATGAGTGGGAAAAGATAGAAAATTTCAATGAAATCAAATTAGATAAAACAAAAGATTTAATAAAGGATAGATTAAAAAAGATAGAAACAAGCATAGAACTAACGCATTGTAATAAAGAAGAAAAGAAATCAATTTTAGAAATTTGTAGAAATTATAACGATTTATTTTATTTCGAAGGAGACCACCTCACGTGTACAGAAACTTCAGAACATGAAATTATAACTGAAGCAAACAAACCTCCATTATTTGTTAGACCATATAGACTACCTGAAAGTCAAAAACAGGAAATTCATAAGCAGGTTAATGAAATGTTAGAAGATAGTATTATTCGCCCAAGTTCAAGTCCATGGAACTCGCCACTTTTACTTGTTCCAAAGAAGGCAGATTCCGAAGGTTACAAGCGTTGGAGAGTTGTAGTTGATTTTCGAAAATTAAACGACTTAACAGTCGGTGACGCATACCCTTTGCCCAATATTACTGACATACTTGACCAGTTGGGAAGAGCAAAATATTTCAGCACTCTGGATTTAGCCAAAGGTTTTCATCAGATTCCCGTTAAAGAATCTGACAAATGTAAAACTGCTTTCAGCACACCTTTTGGGCACTACGAATATAACAGAATGCCATTTGGTTTAAAAAACGCTCCAGCAACTTTTCAAAGGCTCATGAACAACGTACTAATGGGTTTACAAGGATTTGAATGTTTTGTCTACGTCGACGACATCGTTGTGTACGGTTATGATTTATCGGATCATAACAACAAATTAATTAAAATATTTGACCGATTGCGTCAACACAACCTTAAGCTACAACCTGACAAATGTAATTTTCTCAAACAAGAACTAACGTATTTAGGGCACATAATTTCTGAAAATGGTATAAAACCAGATCCCGAAAAAATTAAAGTAGTTAAAACTTATCCAACTCCAAAGAATGTGAAAGGAATAAAATCATTTTTAGGATTCGCTGGATATTATAGAAGATTTATTGAAAATTTCTCCAGTACAGCAAAACCATTAACTAAACTACTTAAAAAAGATATCAAATTCAATTGGGACGCATTCTGCGATGAAGCATTTTCAAAATTAAAAGAAAAACTAATTAACCCTCCAATATTAGCATATCCAAACTTTGATGAAGAATTCATAGTAACGACAGATGCGAGTGATGCAGGACTTGGCGCAGTTTTATCTCAAGGTATAATTGGAAAAGATAAGCCAATATGTTTCGCAAGTAGAACATTGAACGATGCAGAGACACGCTATAGCACCACGGAAAAAGAATTGCTTGCAATTGTCTTTGCCGTAAAACAATTTCGACCTTATATTTACGGTAAAAAGTTCACAATCTACACTGACCACAAACCACTCGAATGGCTAATGAAGTTAAAAGACCCAATGTCCAGATTGGCTAGATGGCGAATTCTCCTAACAGAATATGAATATACGATCAAATATAAAGCAGGGAAAAGCAACACAAATGCTGACGCACTCAGTCGAATCACTGAAGATGAAAAACTTTCAGAAATAGTAAACAAAGTTTTAGTTATGACACGCCAAATGACAAATAAAAAGGAGCAAAATGAAAACGTACATACAAAAATTGAAGAACCCAAAAATACAAAGAATGCAATCTCTAAAATAATAGAAACCCAAGATTCAATATATTTCAATAAAAAATCTGCATTAAAAATATTAATATTACCTCTAACAGAATCTTTAGAAGAAAAATTTATACTAAAATCAATTCCACAGTTTAAAAAACCTTTAATAGGTGAAATAGAGTCATACTCATATAATAACGTAAATCTACATACGACGACATTACCTATACCATTTAAAACGTTAAAAGATCAAGAATTAGCAAAGAAAACGCTAAACAAAATAAAAAGCGAAAATCAAAATCATGATTCTATAGCCATATCAATTCCAAACATTAACTCACAGCTTAAAGAAAATTTTAAAACAATGCTTAAAGAAATATTTTCCGACAAAACAATTAATTTGCATATCAACAAAAGAACAATTTTAGAAAACGTAGATGAAATTGAAACAATTTTACGAGAATATCATGAATCACCGCTTGGAGGACATCAAGGAGTAAATAGAACGCTAAAAAGATTAAAAGCAAACTACTACTGGCCCACAATGAAAATTGATGTACAAAATTACATAAGAAAATGTGAATCATGCCAGAAAAATAAACTAAATAAATCTCCAAAAGTGCCAATGAAAATAACAACGACGAGCTCTTCACCATTTGAAAGAGTGGCTTTAGACATAGTAGGTCCACTTCCAGTGACTTACAGAAGTAATAAATACATCTTAACTTTTCAAGATGATTTAACCAAATTTACTGAAGCTATACCTTTAGAGAATGCAGAGGCAACCACAGTTGCAAGAGCTTTTGTAGAACAAATACTCTGTCGATTTGGATTTCCAGATTCATTATTAACTGATCAAGGTACTAATTTTCTCAGCGATTTATTTAAAGAAGTATGTAAATTATTAAAAATTAAAAAATTACAAACAACTCCATATCATCCACAAACAAATGGAGCACTTGAAAGAAGCCATCGCACACTTGCGGAATATCTTCGGCATTATGTCAATAATGACCCTCTCACTTGGGACGATTGGATCCCTTATGCAATATTTGTTTTCAACAACACACCTCACAGTAGCACCAATTATAGCCCTCATGAATTACTCTATGGATACCCTGCAAAAATTCCATCCACTTTACAAAAAGACCCATCATTAAATTATAACTACGAAAATTATGCAAATGAGCTAAAGGCACGACTACAACACGGATTTAAAATTGCAGGCCAAACTTTGAAATATAAAAAAGAGAAATCAAAAGAACAGTATGATAAAGGTTCCAAAACAAAAACATTTAACGTTGGAGAAAAAGTTTTGATTAAAAATCAGACCAGGAAAAACAAATTTTCAACTCTTTGGGAAGGCCCATTTGAAGTTATTAAGATTATTTCACCCGAAAATACTGCTATAAAAATTCGCAATAAAATTAAAGTAATACACAATAACAACCTCAAATCATTCTCCCATTAAAAAAAAAAAAAAAGAGAGAGACACACACAACATTTAATAAACACAAACACGCTAAAAACACTTATTAAAAAATAAAAACATTCATAAAAACACCACAAATTAATACGAATTTTGTTACGACTTTAACCAGCCTAGGGAAACATGTTATTTTACTTCTTTCTTTTGAGAACAGGCAGTCTTTTGTTTTCTTCATGAACCAAAACTTTTTAACTTCTCTCAAATTTTAGCTGAAACATACGAAAAAAAAAGAAGAAATATTCCGCTTACAAGTTGAAAAAAAAAAATAATACTAAAAAAAAAAATTTGTTTGTACAATACGCAAAAGAAAAAAAAAATATATTCCGCTTACAAATTGAAACAAATAAAATTTTGAAATTAACAAATTGAAATTATGAGGCAATAAGCAAAAACTTTCAAACTATATATAAAAATATTTTTTAAAACGTAAAAGTAAAAAAAAAAAAAAATACGTCCGTATATAAGAAAAATATAAATGTAAATGGACACAAGTTCATATTTTGAAACAAATACTTAGATGTTACAAATAAATTTGTTCTTCTAAATTTTAATTTTCATATAATATACAAAATAATATCAATAATATCAAAAACAAAAACAAAAAAACATAATGTATAAAATATTTTTACTTACCTACCTTATAAGATTACAAAAAAAAAAAAAACAAAAACAATATATATAAGTAGATTAATAACTATTAGACAAACAAATTTTTAACAACAAATATTAGAAATCAGTCACATGATTATACCTGTATAATAAGATAAATTTAACTTCATATATACTTCTTTACTTGTATGAAATTCTTAAAACGTATTTGTATATAAAAATTATAAAAAAATTATTCGTTATTATAAAAATTCATGTAATCCTCATTTCTGCTCACTGATCGGTGGTATCGCGACAGAAAATTTTTCAACCTCTTCAAGGAGAAAAATTTTCTTTTATAAGGGGGGAGGGATGTTGTATCCCACAACATTGCATGTACACTTTGTACACCCGACCTCACACCAATTCCAAAGAACCAACTCAATAAATATTATAACCAGATGTCGATATCAAAAATGCAGCGATCTGTATTTCGACACAAATAATAAACAAAAAAATATAATACTACGAACGACAACAACCCAATTTGAGTACAGCGACTCAAATTGCCGGCGTTCAAGAAAAGAAAAACATACTGACCTAATTTAAGCGCATATGCTTAAATTACCAAAATAAACAAAACCAATGCTTTGTTTTTATTGTCAAGTGGTTCCGACTTAAACGTCGGCGACAACAAAAAACAAAGCAAGTGACTGTTTGGGTGCATCGGCATTGGCTTGCATGGTCAGCAAAGGCCGTTCATTTACCTACCCTAGTTACTGCGCTGCTTGTAAGGTGCATTGCCTGCAACTGCGTAACATGCAAAGTGTACGTGATCGCGTATCACTAAGGGGAAGTAGAACTATATGTAAATCTACATAATGATTTACATTTCGTAGATATATGTAACTAATGTATTGATTTTGATTGGTTGGTATCTATTTGAATTTCCACTTATTGGAAATTATTGGAATTATTGGAATATGGAAACGCCCTCGAAAACTGAGGATTTTCCTTTATAAACCACCGACCGGCGTAGAAACGATCGAAGAAGAAAGAAAGATAGTTTCAAACCTACAATATCTAAACTGGTCGCAGCCTCGCCTAGACAGCGGGCCTTTTAGATTAAAATAATAAAATTATAAATCCAACTCTGGTCGCAGCCTCGCATAGACAGCGGGCCATTGTTGAAATAAACTAAATAAAATAAAACTAATAAACCAAAAACAAACAAACGTCTTCTTCTTTCCGTCCATGGGTCTCTCTTCTCCTTGTGAAAGCACGGAGACCATAGGACGTTAAATATAACAATGTCCAGGGTCGTTCGGTAAATCGAAAAGTTAATTAAATCGGTGATACTATTTTCGAGGTTTTTATCATATAACAAAGTTAATAAATTTGTCAACTTGAAACAAATATCCTTACATTTTTGTCTGAATTATGCACTCCAATAAAGTTGAATTTTTGAACTTGTTTTAGGTATTATTAATTATTATTATTAAAGCTGCTGGTTAAAATCTGTTCACACTCTAAATGAAAAATCCAAGATACATTCCTATAATGTTTTTTAAAAAGGAAACCCTACAATATGTATATTAACCCGAAGAGACTATTTGAGAATTAGATAAGTAAATACATATTAATGTTATTACAAATTCAAAAACAAACGAAGCACACTCAGAGAAGCAAATGTTTATTAAATTGAATACCTACAATTTCAAATGTTCGCAATATAGAGTCAACAATGAACTTTAAATAAGGGTTCGTTATATTGGAAGTTCGTTCAATCGGTGTTCGCTAAATTGGAGCTCCACTGTAATGCTTATATTTGAAACATATACCCTGAAGTTGAAATTCAACATAATTTCCATAGAAAGTGACGTCCCCAAAATATCAAAAAGTTCATAATTTACACAAAAATTAATGTGTTGAATTGAAAGTTCATACGTTAGTCTTGTTTTCTTGATAAATAAAACGTACTCTGAGCTTGAAATATGAAAAATTGAAAAAAAATACGCCTATCCCCTATACAAAGTGACGTCATCAAACTAATATAACCTAAATATATTCGAATAACCTTCAACCTGAGTATTTTGACTTCGGGCAAGTCGAAGACCATATTTTAATGGTTTTATTTTTCATTTGTCTTTTATTCATCATTAAAGTGATGAATTAAAGTATATTCCTATGTATATATTCCTCACTTTATATTCCATAAAATTTTTTAAAAAACCTTTTGTACTTCAAATATTCATCTTAAGAAGTGCTCAAACATGCTAGTATAGTATACATTTCATCCAATATCCCAGCAAAATTTTTCGTTAGATCTTGTTTTTTAATCGATTCTAAAACGCATTACAGAAATGCTTATGCAAGAAATTAAATTTAATCCGTATTAAATTCACGGCAATGCATTCACGTCAACTTGAAAGTTGTTATTCAAGTATGAATTTCGAAAAAACAGTTATAAACCAACCGTTTTAAGCGCTTAATCTTTTCAAGTGACAGCGCTTTCGACTACCTCTAATGACATGGCTTTATAAAAATAGTGGGTTCAGTAAGCGAGAGGGAGAGCGATGAATGAAATTTTCTGGATTACTTTTTCGATTATATGTAAGCGAAGATTTTGCTGGGATGTTCTCCAGCAATACATTTCTCCAGAGCTTTTTAGAAAAACGTGCTCATGTCATAAATGTCCGGAATAAAAGTATACTTTATAATTTTGTGATAACTATGTTCTGAGACTATACATCGACAAACAAACCTTATTAGCAGCTCTTAACCTGCTAGAACATAATTTTTAATAGTAATATCTTTTTGGGTATCCTGTTACATAAAACAATTTAAAAGCTCAATTTATTACTTGCTTTAAAATTTCTAAAAAAAATAAATTGATTAAAATTCATTAAATTTTTTATTTAAATTAAATAAATGGCGTTTTATAACAATTTTATGGCGTTCTGATGTTTTTTTATTTTATTTTGAAGATGTCTATTTAAAACTCTAAGAAGGTTTCCTAACTCCTTTACTTTACTAAAATACATAATTATTATTCTGTTCAAATCAACCAACAAAAACTGTCAAAAATACAGTTTTTAGGTAAAACTATTCTAAAAATTATTCTAATTTGCATGACTCTTGACCTTGTTCTCCCAGGGAAAGTTTGCTTTGGGAAATATGGAGGTATTGACTATGAAAAAATGTCTGATATCAATTTTGTATCACTGTGATATTGTGATACTGTGATATTTATGGTCGAGAATAAGGCAGTCAAATGTTTCAGACCTCAGTCTCATAAGCGCAACGAAAGGGGGGCTTTCGGGGTTTAAACCCCCCCCCCCAAAAATTATTGTAGTACCTAGCAAAATAGTATTAAATCAAAGTGAGTCACATGAAAAACAATCACACGTTTTATGAAATGAGTGAAAACCCCAAATGTATGTTTCAAATAGATTCTAGTTGATGCATAATCTACTAAATTAGTCATATTTTTTTCCTTCAGACTGCACATTAAGCCGGATCGATTTTGTACGGAGAAAAAAAAGTGAACCGGACACCGACTAAAAAGTAAGAAGTTCTCTTAAAAACTAGATAATATTTTTTTAAACACCTATAAAAAATTTATTTTTCTTGATATTCAAATGCATTTAAGATTACAAAAGGACTGAGATTGGAAAAGTACTGAGCTCTTATTTTTTTTGGTGTATTGTATGATGTTGTTTAATCAAAACTGAGTACTATGAAAAATGCGTTTTTTATAAGTGTTTAAAAAATATAAATTTTCGAAAATCATGAATTTTGTACTAGAGAACTATCTGGCGCTCATTTTACTAAAAACTGGTTAAAGTAAAAAGAAATCGATTTGCGTACCTAAAAACTCTATGTACCCACTTATATATATATACCCACCAAGATTTGCCAAAATAAAACAGTAATTATGGCAATTAAATAATAATTGAGCTGAAGGAAGCTTTTGAATATCGATTTCTCACATTTTATATAATAAGTTTTGGTTAAACCGCACCATACGATATATTAATGGAAAGAAGAGCTCAATAATTTTCCAATAAATTTAAATTCATGTGAATATCAGGAAAAATACATATTGTACACGTATTTAAAACAACTTTTTTTCGAAAATGACAAAATATTTATTTAGTGTACCATGAAAATCTTTAGTTTTTTGCTTATTTGGGTATGCATTCTAAAGAAAAAAGTTTATACAAAAAAATTCGTTTTCTGCAGAAAAGACGTTCAGAAGAACCAAACCGCTCCATGAGGATTTCTCCGATCCAAGCAAAATTATACAGAAATTGTTTTTAAGAGTCCCTCTAACTTTTAAGTCAGTGTCCATGTCAGTAACCATGTTTAATTTTTGTTATATTCTGATTCTGCCCACTTGAAGGGTTATTGGCAATACTTCGATTTGAGTTATCTTTTCAACTTCTAGCATGTAGGAAACTTGAAAAATTTGGAAACAAATTAATTCAAAAGTAAGACATAGTAAAAAAAGCCTCAATTTGAGGAAAATCGATCACTCGATAACACTCGATAACATCGATCGATTAAACATCGATAACACAAACTCTACAGAATTGAGTTTATAGTGAAGTCATGTGATTCATTATAAAAGTAATTCCGATTGACTTCCTAAAGTGGAGAAAAAAATTAACAATTTCTAATTTTCCATCGTAGTTTCCAAAATCCGTTTCATAAAATTTCTCTAAATTTTTAAATATTATCCGATATAAAGGAATTTTGGCTTATTAGGAAAAAAACATGTTGGTTAAATTTTTCTTCTGTTCGCCCATCCAGTGACATAATATAGTTACACGCCTTGTTCATAATCTTCCATTGGATATTTAAAATCAGTTTCATGAAAATTCCTCAAAATTGCGCAAATATTAACCGATTTTGGAAAAGTGTAGGAAAGACCTATCGTTAATAATATATTATTTCGATTTCGTTAGCATTTGCGCATTGGACAACTAATACCAAACGATTTTTTTCAAATTCAGACTCTTTGTTTTTCATCCCAAGGTGTCAGAAATTTAGCGGTTTTTACTTTCGGAATTGAGCATAATTAGTGCTCACTAAAGGACGAATTATAAAGTTAGTGCCAGCCAATTGGGTATTTTTACAACGAAGTGATGTATGGATGAAAAATGTTCACTGCACTCAGTAAAAAGTTTCTCGGAATAAGTAAAAAGACATAATATTTAGGGAAATATGTTAAGAGTTTGCTCCAGAGAATGCTTTTCTCTAAATGTGGTAATTAAAAAATCCCCAAAAATGATAAAAAGCTTCCATGAAAAAGGGAAATATATACAAATATATCGATTTTAGAGAATAAGACTTTTTTATTTTTGAAAAAAAAATTTAATATTATTGAAGAAAATATTTCGCACAATCAATTTTTTATCAAAATTTAGTAAAAATTTTTAATTTTCCTTAAATTTTTCTCTATTAATGAGAATTTTTGTGCGGGAAAAATACTTATCATTATTAGAGACATTGAAATATTTCCATTTCCCACAAGTGAAGAAATATTTATTTGAAAATGTGAAAATTTATTCTAATCGAATTATCGAAAAAAGAGAAATTTTTGTATCGGAGAAAGGTAGGTATTTTTTTTCTGAATGTGTGGGGAGCGAAATATTGAATTTTTTCGGATCCAATTGGGACCCGAGTAAAAATTAAAATATTTTAGCTCAAGCCTTATAACCTTCGTACAACTGCCAAACAAGAAAAAAAATCCTTTAAACGGCCTACAACTGGTGCTTGCAAAATATTTTGGCCGAACAGATCCTAAACAACGTTGAAGCCAGTTTATTTTAAAACGACCGCTACCACTGCTGTTCACCTTCTGTACGGATAGAATGTCCTGACAGTGACCGTTTTAATTTAAAAAAAAAAAAAAAAATATGGTGCTGGTCATGCCTGAAGTTTGAACAAGGAACCATAAGTGCAAAAATTTAACGCACTAACCGCTACAACTCAGCCGCTGTAATTACGTAAAATTGTTTTTATATATAAGTTCTACATTTGATAAAACCCCCCCAAAAAAAATTCCTGGTTGCGCCCCTGCTCAGTCTTGTCTATTTAAGTCGAAGCTGAAACGTATAAAGAGCACTATGAAGACATTTATAAAAATTAGGAAAAAAGTTTATAAATTAAAATTAATATTTTGTTCTAATTTTCATTTAACTTTTATATAGAAGACGTGGATTGATTTCGAAAAAATATTTAAATTTATAGTTATTCAGGTTCACTGAGGGAAAATTTGTTAACGTTTTACTGCCCGGTCTTATTTTTTACTCAATTATGCAAAATTATTCAAAATAGATTTTTGGGGATTTACTCACTATTGCAAGTCAACATTTTGCGTAAACAAAACATTTTTGAAAAACTCCTTGATTGCGGAAAATTTTTTAGTTTTGTTTAAGTTACCAAATTATCTTTCAAATGATATAAAATATATTAATATCGATGAGATTAATTTTGTATATTGTTACCGACTTTTATAAATAATACAATGAATTAAAATATATAGATGTTTACTCATTTGCACTTTAACAAAATAATCATCAAAAACAGCATTGCTTTTATGAGGTTTAGTATAACCTTCTTAGAGGGTGCACAATTTAGTTTCCGGCCCGGGTGCCAGCAACCCTAGCTACGTCACTACCTCACTCCAATCGCAGTCGTGTAAGCTAATAATTGCATGCATAATTTACCAACAATTTTCTCTTTAGTCCCTGCTCTTGCTCTCCTAGCGCGGAGCAACGCTCTTGCATTTTCTGTTAAACTTGTCAAACTTGTTTTACGTCGAGGCATTTATTTGTAGTTTAAGGGATATACGAACACTTCATTTTTCAAACTTTTAATTTATCTTTAATCTATACAAAATATGCTATCACACTTGTGAATGCCACATTTTGAAATATTAAAATATCTTTCTTTCTCAAGTGTAAATTAAAAAATTGGAAAACTACAATAAAAATATGTGTAAAGAAATTGCATGTGGCGAAACAAATATGCACACATTGGTTTGCAGCTCATCATTTCACAGCAACAACAGCACAGCAAGCTTTATTTAACTTGTATTCCCATCACATCAAAGAGCGCCAACTGCTTTTGGTTACTCTTCGAATGAGTGTGGAGAGCGAGATCAATAAACTTTAAAGAGAAGGGTTGATAACAACATGTAGTTGAAACTCTCGTAACACAAACGTGTGAAAAGCAAACGACCAAGCAATGCTTAGCATGGGTGGTAATTTCCTAAAAAACTTAACAACTTCATAAAATATATTTATTGTTAAATTTTCTTAAATAAATCCCGCTTATGGCATTCTGAAGCACAAATATGATATTTTAAAATTTTTTTCATAAATATAGATATATAAAATCAAATGTTTGTCCCTCTGTCTGTCTGTCTGTCTGTCTGTCTGTTCCGTATAGACTCGCGCACCGCTTATCCGATTGAGCTGAAATTTGGACACCGAGTACCTTTCATAGAGAAGGGAACATAGGGGGTGTAAAAAAGTGGGTGGAAGTATGTGGGCGTGGCACTATATAATAACTTCTAAACGCCTAGACCGATTTCAATAAAATTTGGCATGAAGGTTCAACTGCTCCCAAAATAAATCATAGGCTATAAAAACTTCCAAAGACTAACGCAAGAGGGCGCTTTAAGTAGTACGTTTTTAAGACTCAATAACTCCTAAACTCCTGGATCGATTTCAATGAAATTTGGTATGAAGGTTCAACTGCACCCAAGATAAAGCATAGGTAAAAAAGTGGGCGGAAGTATGTGGGCGAGCCACTATATAATAACTCCTAAACACCTGAACCGATTTCAATGAAATTTGGTATGAACGTTCAACTGCACCCAAGATAAAACATAGGCTATAAAAAATTCCAAGGACTTCCGCAAGAGGGCGCTTTAAGTAGTGCATTTTTAAGACTCAATAACTCCTAAACGTCTGGACCGATTTCAATGAAATTTAGTACGAAGGTGCAACTGCAACCAAGATGAAACATAAAATAAAAAAAATTCCAAATACTTCCGGAAGAGGGCACTTTAAGTAGTGCATTGTTGAGACTCAATTACTCCTAAAAAACTTGACCGATTTTACTAAAATTTGATACATGAAATAACCTGACCCTGCAACAGAAATGAGGCTATTTAAATTTCATTAAACTTCCATGAGAGAGCGCTTTATTCAACCAACTACGTCTGGCATATTCACGTCAAAACGGATGAACCGATTTTGATGAAATTCGGTAAGCATTTATATCTGTTACTGAAAAAGATCCTATGCTTTTAAAAATTCTTTCGACAAAAATTATGGAATGCGCCGAAGGCAAACGAAGTCAAGAACCAAAGACTGACGAGTAAACAAAAGTTTAACGAACATGAGCAGAAGCTATGTAAAGACCAAAACTCAACCGAACATTATCGACTAAAACCGAAGTTAAAACGGAACGAAGACAATCCAAAATCGAATCGATACCAAAAGGACTTTTTAAAGTTGGAATTTTTTTTTTGAGATAAAATGCATATTAAATGCATGCTAAGAAAAACTTTTAACGCATTTTTTACGAAATGGCTTTTTTCAAACTGGGTGACCATTTTCCTCAGAAACCAGTCGTCAGATCGAGACGTTGAAGATATCATTTTTTTGTAATCTTATCCGGCAGGTACAGTTTTATGGAAATTTGGCTAAACATTTTCGACGGAAGGAGGGGCAAAACCTCAAAAAACTATCATTTTAAATTATTTAAAAAATTTAATTGATAATTTAAAAAAAGTTACAATGGGAGCAGTTTTAATAATCGTCCTTTTTCTGTGTTCGAGACACAACCCCGAGTAACACCAGGTAATATCCGCTAGTCTAATATATTAAATCAAATGTTTGTCCCTCTCTCTGTCTGTTCCGTATAGGCGCCACACCGTTTATCCGATTGAGCTGAAATTTGGACACCGAGTACGTTTTATAGAGAGAAATAACATAGGGGGTGTAAAAAAGTGGGCGCAAGTCTGTGGGCGTGGCACTCCATAATAACTTCTTAACGCTTGGACCGATTTCAATGAAATTTGGTATGAAGGTTCAACTGCGCCCAAGATAAAACATAGGTGTTAAAAAATTGTAAAGACTTCCGCAAGAGGGCGCGTTAAGTAGTGCGTTTCAAAAACATAATAACTCCTAAACACCTGTACCGATTTTAATGAACTTTGGTATGAAGATTCAACTGCACCCAAGATTAAACATAAAATATATAAAAAGTTCCAAAGACTTCCGCAAGAGGGCGCTTTAAGTAGTGCATTATTAGACTCAATGACTCCTAAACTTCTGTACCGATTTCAATGAAATTTGGTATGAAGGTTCAACTGCGTCCAAGATAAAACATAGGCTTTAATTCCAAAACTCCCGCAAGAGGGCACTTTAAGTAATTCATTTTAAACACTCAATAAATCCTAAACACCTGTACCGATTTTAATGAATTTTGGTACGATCGTTCAACTCCAACCAAGATAAAACATGAAATTTAAAAATTCCAAAGACTTCCGCAAGAGGGTGCTTTAAGTAGTGCGTTTTAAAGACTCAATAACTCCTAAACACCTGAGCCGATTTCAATGAAATTTGGAATGAACGTTTAACTGCATTTGAGACTCAATGACTCCTAAACGTCCGATTTCAATGAAATTTGGTATGAAGGTTCAACTGCGTCCAAGATAAAACATAGGCTTTAATTCCAAAACTCCCGCAAGAGGGCACTTTAAGTAATTCATTTTAAAGACTCAATAAATCCTAAACACCTGTACCGATTTTAATGAATTTTGGTACTATCGTTCAACTCCAACCAAGATAAAACATGAAATTTAAAAATTCCAAAGACTTCCGCAAGAGGGTGCTTTAAGTAGTGCGTTTTAAAGACTCAATAACTCCTAAACACCTGAGCCGATTTCAATGAAATTTGGAATGAACGTTTAACTGCACCCAAGATAAAACATAAAATAAAAAAATTTCCAAAGACTTCCGTCGTGGAACTCTATAATAACTTCTAAACACCTGGACCGATTTCAATTAAATTTGATATGAGCGTTCAACTGCACCCAGGATAAAACATAAAATATTAAATAAATTCCAAGACTAACAATGCACTACTTAAAGCAAGAGGGCGCTTTAAGTAGTGCATTGTTAAGACTCAATAACTTCTAAATGACTTGACCGATTTTAATTAAATTTGGTACGTGAAATAATTTGACCCTGCAACAGAATTGAGGATATTTTAATTTCAGAAAACTTCCGTGAGAGGGCGCTTTATTCAATCAACTATGTTTGGCTCATTCACGTCAAAACGGATGAACTGATTTTGATGAAACTTGGTAGGCATTTGTTTCTGTTACTGAAATAGTTCCTATGCTTTTAAAAGTTCTTTCGACAAAAATCAAGGAATGAGTCGAAGGCAAACGAAGTCAAGAACCAAGACGAATAAAGATGAAAAAAAAACTAACCGAACAGTATCGACCAAACCGAAGTTGAACGAAGACAATCTAAAAATCGAATAGATGCTTATAGGATTTTTTAAAATTGGAATTTTTTTGAGATAAAGTTGCATATGTAAGAAAAACTTTGAACGCATTTTTCTCGAAATGACTTTTCAAACTGTACTCAGAAAAAAGTTTCTCGGAATATGATAAAAGGCTGATATTTCTGATATTTAGAGAAAAATGGTCTATAGTCTTAAAGTCTATAGATTTCTCTCGGCCTTCGTGACCTTCTTTATGTCTCGGCCAGTGTCCAATATTGTCAAATCTGATGTTTTTACGCTGCGGCTCAGGCGTTTGGCTGGGACGGTTGCAGATGAATCAATAATATTTTGGTGGATTGTCAAATTCACAGAATGCTATACTTTTAGCAATTTTCGCAGTGCATTATTACAAATCCTTCCCTTCGGCTTATATCAAAGTTTAAATGGCTAAAATTCTAAAATTCTCTAAAAAAGATAAAAAGCTTCCATGAAAAAGAGAAATATATAGAAATATATCGATTTTAGAGAAAAAGACTTTTAGTTTTGAGAAAACATTTGTTTTTTTTAAGAAAATACTTCTCATAGTGAATTTTTAATCAAAATATAGGAAACATTTTTCATGTGCAGTAAATTTTTCTCTATGAATGAGAATTTTTTTATACGCGAAAAATAGTTATCATTATAAAAGACATTGAAATATTTCCATTTCCTAGAAGTGAAGAAATATTTCTTCAAAAATATGAAGATTTATTCTAATTGAAGCAAATTTTATTTGCAAAAGAGAAAATTGGTATTATCGAAAATAGAAAAATTTTTCACCATTTTGCTCAGAAACCAGACGTCAGATCTAGACGTTGAAGATGTCATTTTCTTTTTAATCATGTCTGGCAGGTACAGCTATACGGAAATTTCACTAAACACTTTCGACGGAAGGAGGGGTAAAATCCAAAAAAAAGATAATTTAAAAAATTTTAAATTTATGTCATTTTAATGTTAAAATGAGAGCAGTTTTGAAAATCGTCCTTTTTCTGTGCTCGAGGCACAACCCCGAGTAACACCGGGTTAAATCCGCTAGTTTTGAATAATAAAAGTATTAGAAACCGCAGCAGTTAAATGCGTCTTTAGTAATATCGTATTAGGAAAAGTATGATACGTAGGAAACTGTGTACTTTTATTGTCAAATAACTGAATAACTTTTCATGCTTCATTTGGCACAGCAAAATTGACAACTCAATTTCAAAAGACAGAAATTTTTTCAACTCAGAATTTTCTTTCCTACCACGAGTGAAAAATTTCCAAGTGGCACGCAGCCTTATTCCATTCTATTTGTTTATTCTATCTCTTCGTTGCAAAAATTGATCAGCTGTTTTTGACAGATGCCAGTCGCGTAAGGCAGCGAAAAGAACTGTCACGGCTACCTTCGTTTCGTTATATCATGATTCTAACAAACCATTTACAACTTGAAAGCTTTAAAAAGCTTTCAAAGTTCACCACGCATGGTGAAAATGCAAATGGCATACATATCAAGCGTCAGCTGTTGTTCCTTACTTAATTCAGAGTTTATTATTTCAGCAAGAAGAATAATAAATGTTATGAAGTAAGAAATTTAAAGATTGCTTCATATTTTATGTTTAAAATTATACTTTTAAATGCAAGATTTAAAATCTCCTTAAATTCTTTGTAATAAAAGCGTTAAGTGAAAGGCGTTTGACGTTTTTTCTTTCATATTGCTCAGTGTGATCGCTTTAAAGAAGTAAAACTTATTCCATTCTTATTCTGTCCGTCTGTCCGTCTGTCTGTCCGTCTGTGGACACGATTACAGCCGTAATTGTAAAGCTATCAAAGTGAAATTCGATATTTAAGCTTTTTTCTATAAAACAAAGATCAAGTTCGAGAATGGGCTAAATCGGATGAAAACCACGCCTTCCTCCCATACAACCCCAAAATTGAAAACTCCATAAAGAAGCAAATATTGAAGCTACAAAACTTAAATTCGGTATGTGTGTAGTCTGTGACAAAACTCAGGTATGTTAGAAAAATGGGCGTCATCCACCCACTAACACGCCCACCTCCCATACAACCCTAATATTGAAGCCTATATAGAGGCTGGTGTCGAAGCTACAAAAATTAAATTAGATATTTACTATTTTTATATAAAAATTAAGACGTGAGAGAAAAATGGGCGTTAACCACGCACTAACACGCCCACCTCCCATGCAACCCCAAAATTGAAAATTATATAAGTAGGCTTCTGTTGAAGCTACAAAAATAAAATTTGATATTTATTATTTTTATGTAAAAATTAAGACATGTTATAAAAATGGGCGTCATCCACCGACGAACACGCCCACTTCCTATACAACCCATAACATTGAAAACTCTATAAATAGGCTAATATTTAAGCTACAGAACTGAAATTGGGTATTTGTGTATATTATATCAAAATTGAAGCGTGTTATAAAAATTGGTATTAACCACTCAAGAACACGCTTACCTCCCATACAACCCCTACTTGAAAAATTTATAAAGAGGCTTGTCTTTACTTTGCAGGAAAATAATTTTATATGAATATATTTTAGACGTCATCAAAATAGTAAAATTTTTGAAGTCTCATAAAAAAGGGCTGCAATTTAAAATGTTGTACCATTACGAATCGTCCGTGGGGGTATTTTAACTTCGGCCAGTCGAAGATATACAGCTATGGACACATAAATGGCACATTTTAGTGTATGTTCTTTTTTATGCTGCATTTTTGTAAATGTTCTTAATAACAAACAAATGCTTGGCTTTTTCCAAAGGTTTATTTCTTACATTTAATAACAATTCAAACTTAATTTATTATTCATTAATAAAAAGCAGAAATTATCAAAATGAAAAAAACACAAGTGAAATGTCCTGGACACATAAATGGCACATTCTGGAAAAAAGAGAAAATATCGTGTTCAAATTGCGTTAATTATTTTTTTGTGTTGTACAAACCTTAAAATCATTAATATTTTGTACTGAAGCCTGTGTTTTTTATAACAGCTTCACACCTGCGGCCCATACTCTCTACAAGTTTTTGGCATTTCGATTTGGGTATGGCATACCAAGCTTTCTGTGCGGCAGACCAAAGTTCATCCATATTTCTGTAATTTTGCTTTGCGATTTCAACCTTGACTTCATTCCACAGATTTTCAATAGGATTTAAGTCAGGGCTTTGGGCTGGCCAATCCAAAACGTCGATCTTTTCCGCACAAAACCAATTTTTGACTAGTTTGGACGAGTGTTTAGGATCATTGTCCTGCATAAATATCCACTTAACTGGCATAAAATCGAAGGCATATGGTTCCATATGGTTTTTCAAAATGTCCAAGTACTGAAACTTGTCCATTTTGCCAGTGATTTTTACAAGGGGACCTACGCCATGCCATGAAAATGCACCCCAAATCATAATATTACCACCCCCGTGTTTAACGGTCTTCTGGGTGAACTTAGGATTGTACTCTTGACATTTAGGACGATGAACAAAGATTCTACCATCTGGTCCCATTCTACTTATTTTTGTTTCGTCACTCCACAACACGTTTTTCCAGAAATTTACGCTTTTTTCTCGATGGGTTTTGGCAAAAGTTAATCGTTTTAAGATGTTTTTTTTTGACAACAGTGGTTTTTTTCTGGAAATGCGCCCAAACAAATTTACCTCGTTCAATCGCCTTCTGACAAGCCTGCTGGATATTTCCAAGTCCAAAGACTCATTAATTTCAGATGCTATCTGGCGCGATGACTTGAATGGGTCATTTTTGGACTTTCTCACTATGGCTGCATCAGTTCGCGCATTTGTTTTTCGAGGCCTTGACTTCCGGATTTTGCCTGATACTAACACATCGCGATTTTCTACACATGAGTGAATTGCATTGTAAACTTTTTTTCGAGAACTATCCATCAAACTGGCAATTTCTGCAACTTTTTTTCCATCTTTGTACATTTTCCATATCATCCGTCTCTCCTCAATCGTGGTATGTTTTCCTGATCCCATTTTTAATAATTTTTCGCCGTGCAAAACTTTTAATTAATTATTCTTCAACTACACAAAATATCACGTGGTTCTATAGGAACCAACGCGAATACTGAATGCTTTAAATAATTTGTGCCATTTATCTGTCCACTCAAAACCAGCGCAGTTTATGAAAAAATTATAGCGGTAAAAAATAACCACAGCAAAACCAGTTATTTGAGCGACGGAGTTGCATTTAGCTATTGAAGCAATAAGCTCAATGACAAAACTTCACATTTTGGAAAACTTTTAATTTAAAAATATTAACATGTATTAAAAATCTAATTTTGTGCCATTTATGTGTCCATAGCTGTACCTTACTAGTTTTATTATAACAATAAACTAGATAAAATAAATATAATACAATAACTGAGGAATAACAGTGACTTCAAGGAGTTTGCAGCGAATTGTTCTAAGAGGTCCGAGTTTAAGCAGCAGCAACAGTGACTGCAAGCAGCATCCAATGAATTGCAGTTTATTCAATTTGCACTTTTAATATTATTTATTACTTTAACAATAACAATAAAAATAATATACAAAACGACAAATCACAATTTTCTACAATTATTTAACATAAACACGCGAGAGTTGGTAGCGGATCATTGTTTACATTTTGCCTATTCTTAGCGTTCTACTCGTTCGTAGATTTTGTATGAGCTCTCAACTTCGTTTTGAAAATCACGGTAAGCTGCTCTCCTCCCTGCTATTACTTCGTTAGTTATACTATGGCCAGGAGGACGAACTTTTTATTCTACCGTGAATGTCATCGTTTCTCTCAGAGCAGCTGAAATAGATAGACAAAATGTTTATAGATGCTTGCAATTCTATTTGGAAACTCTCTTCCTCTTGTCCCCTTGCCAATTGGTTTCATCCCCTATGCCTATTGCCTTGTGTTTGTTGTTTTTATAATCAACCACGATCGATGTTGTTGTTGTAAGGCTATTGTAAAAAGGAAGCAATTCGCGTAGTTCGTTAGGTTGTTTTTTTTGTTGTTGAAGTCAAATGCGAACAATGTTGTTGTTCTTATAAGCTATCGTCGTTGTTGTTGTAGGATTTTGTTAGATTTTGGATATTTTACGTATATCTTCTTGTGTGTCTATGAATGAATCTAATAATAGAAATACATATATTCAATACATTTACTGCTTACAATTTGAATGTATGCGTTTGTCTTAAAGCTGAAATGAAATAATGAAATTTGATATTTTTGCATTTTGTCGATCTCACAGAAGTTGCTGTTGAAAAAACGTTGTAACTTTTGCGATTTCAGTCGGATTGAGATAAACCAGAGGACAAAATTAAATAGAATTTATTATTTATTAATATGGCATCAAAAATAAATGTTGAAAAAATTCATCAATGCATTTTTAATTTGTTGTTTTTCATTATCCGATTTAAAGTAAACATTCGTAACCTTATTATTCCAAATTTTTAATTTTTATTTTTATAATATTTTATTTGAACTACTTTTATTGGCTTAGAAGCAAAAAAACCAGTGTCTTATGTATTTAAAAAATAATCAGATATAATTTTATTTTACTTCTTAAATATTTTGAATAAATGTACATAAGTATTTTTATTTATTGGTTTATTTTAAATATCAGCCTAAGCAATTTAATTTTTTTACAACTATATTGTGAAGTATAAAGTGTTTGGATGTTAAAAATATTACAAATAAGAATTATGAAATGATTATTGCCATCATTAATATGTACCGATATACATATATATAATCAACAAATAAATATAAAATAAAGACAAAGTAAATAATAAATCAAAAACATTTTTAAATGATTTTCTTAAAAGTTAATTTAAACCCTGGTCTTATGCATTTAAAATAAAATATTTTTTAAAAATATATATACCTATAATTAATAATTTGTTGTATTTATTTCAATATATTTATATATATATTAATTTATATCTTGTTTATTTTATATTTATTTATATAATTTTAAACTTATATATTTATTTTATATTTTATATTGTATTTTGTTTATTGTATATTTTATATTTTATATTTTATATTTTATATTTTATATTTTATATTTTATATTTTATATTTTATATTTTATATTTTATATTTTATATTTTATATTTTATATTTTATATTTTATATTTTATATTTTATATTTTATATTTTATATTTTATATTTTATATTTTATATTTTATATTTTATATTTTATATTTTATATTTTATATTTTATATTTTATATTTTATATTTTATATTTTATATTTTATATTTTATATTTTATATTTTATATTTTATATTTTATATTTTATATTTTATATTTTATATTTTATATTTTATATTTTATATTTTATATTTTATATTTTATATTTTATATTTTATATTTTATATTTTATATTTTATATTTTATATTTTATATTTTATATTTTATATTTTATATTTTATATTTTATATTTTATATTTTATATTTTATATTTTATATTTTATATTTTATATTTTATATTTTATATTTTATATTTTATATTTTATATTTTATATTTTATATTTTATATTTTATATTTTATATTTTATATTTTATATTTTATATTTTATATTTTATATTTTATATTTTATATTTTATATTTTATATTTTATATTTTATATTTTATATTTTATATTTTATATTTTATATTTTATATTTTATATTTTATATTTTATATTTTATATTTTATATTTTATATTTTATATTTTATATTTTATATTTTATATTTTATATTTTATATTTTATATTTTATATTTTATATTTTATATTTTATATTTTATATTTTATATTTTATATTTTATATTTTATATTTTATATTTTATATTTTATATTTTATATTTTATATTTTATATTTTATATTTTATATTTTATATTTTATATTTTATATTTTATATTTTATATTTTATATTTTATATTTTATATTTTATATTTTATATTTTATATTTTATATTTTATATTTTATATTTTATATTTTATATTTTATATTTTATATTTTATATTTTATATTTTATATTTTATATTTTATATTTTATATTTTATATTTTATATTTTATATTTTATATTTTATATTTTATATTTTATATTTTATATTTTATATTTTATATTTTATATTTTATATTTTATATTTTATATTTTATATTTTATATTTTATATTTTATATTTTATATTTTATATTTTATATTTTATATTTTATATTTTATATTTTATATTTTATATTTTATATTTTATATTTTATATTTTATATTTTATATTTTATATTTTATATTTTATATTTTATATTTTATATTTTATATTTTATATTTTATATTTTATATTTTATATTTTATATTTTATATTTTATATTTTATATTTTATATTTTATATTTTATATTTTATATTTTATATTTTATATTTTATATTTTATATTTTATATTTTATATTTTATATTTTATATTTTATATTTTATATTTTATATTTTATATTTTATATTTTATATTTTATATTTTATATTTTATATTTTATATTTTATATTTTATATTTTATATTTTATATTTTATATTTTATATTTTATATTTTATATTTTATATTTTATATTTTATATTTTATATTTTATATTTTATATTTTATATTTTATATTTTATATTTTATATTTTATATTTTATATTTTATATTTTATATTTTATATTTTATATTTTATATTTTATATTTTATATTTTATATTTTATATTTTATATTTTATATTTTATATTTTATATTTTATATTTTATATTTTATATTTTATATTTTATATTTTATATTTTATATTTTATATTTTATATTTTATATTTTATATTTTATATTTTATATTTTATATTTTATATTTTATATTTTATATTTTATATTTTATATTTTATATTTTATATTTTATATTTTATATTTTATATTTTATATTTTATATTTTATATTTTATATTTTATATTTTATATTTTATATTTTATATTTTATATTTTATATTTTATATTTTATATTTTATATTTTATATTTTATATTTTATATTTTATATTTTATATTTTATATTTTATATTTTATATTTTATATTTTATATTTTATATTTTATATTTTATATTTTATATTTTATATTTTATATTTTATATTTTATATTTTATATTTTATATTTTATATTTTATATTTTATATTTTATATTTTATATTTTATATTTTATATTTTATATTTTATATTTTATATTTTATATTTTATATTTTATATTTTATATTTTATATTTTATATTTTATATTTTATATTTTATATTTTATATTTTATATTTTATATTTTATATTTTATATTTTATATTTTATATTTTATATTTTATATTTTATATTTTATATTTTATATTTTATATTTTATATTTTATATTTTATATTTTATATTTTATATTTTATATTTTATATTTTATATTTTATATTTTATATTTTATATTTTATATTTTATATTTTATATTTTATATTTTATATTTTATATTTTATATTTTATATTTTATATTTTATATTTTATATTTTATATTTTATATTTTATATTTTATATTTTATATTTTATATTTTATATTTTATATTTTATATTTTATATTTTATATTTTATATTTTATATTTTATATTTTATATTTTATATTTTATATTTTATATTTTATATTTTATATTTTATATTTTATATTTTATATTTTATATTTTATATTTTATATTTTATATTTTATATTTTATATTTTATATTTTATATTTTATATTTTATATTTTATATTTTATATTTTATATTTTATATTTTATATTTTATATTTTATATTTTATATTTTATATTTTATATTTTATATTTTATATTTTATATTTTATATTTTATATTTTATATTTTATATTTTATATTTTATATTTTATATTTTATATTTTATATTTTATATTTTATATTTTATATTTTATATTTTATATTTTATATTTTATATTTTATATTTTATATTTTATATTTTATATTTTATATTTTATATTTTATATTTTATATTTTATATTTTATATTTTATATTTTATATTTTATATTTTATATTTTATATTTTATATTTTATATTTTATATTTTATATTTTATATTTTATATTTTATATTTTATATTTTATATTTTATATTTTATATTTTATATTTTATATTTTATATTTTATATTTTATATTTTATATTTTATATTTTATATTTTATATTTTATATTTTATATTTTATATTTTATATTTTATATTTTATATTTTATATTTTATATTTTATATTTTATATTTTATATTTTATATTTTATATTTTATATTTTATATTTTATATTTTATATTTTATATTTTATATTTTATATTTTATATTTTATATTTTATATTTTATATTTTATATTTTATATTTTATATTTTATATTTTATATTTTATATTTTATATTTTATATTTTATATTTTATATTTTATATTTTATATTTTATATTTTATATTTTATATTTTATATTTTATATTTTATATTTTATATTTTATATTTTATATTTTATATTTTATATTTTATATTTTATATTTTATATTTTATATTTTATATTTTATATTTTATATTTTATATTTTATATTTTATATTTTATATTTTATATTTTATATTTTATATTTTATATTTTATATTTTATATTTTATATTTTATATTTTATATTTTATATTTTATATTTTATATTTTATATTTTATATTTTATATTTTATATTTTATATTTTATATTTTATATTTTATATTTTATATTTTATATTTTATATTTTATATTTTATATTTTATATTTTATATTTTATATTTTATATTTTATATTTATATTTTATATTTTATATTTTATATTTTATATTTTATATTTTATATTTTATATTTTATATTTTATATTTTATATTTTATATTTTATATTTTATATTTTATATTTTATATTTTATATTTTATATTTTATATTTTATATTTTATATTTTATATTTTATATTTTATATTTTATATTTTATATTTTATATTTTATATTTTATATTTTATATTTTATATTTTATATTTTATATTTTATATTTTATATTTTATATTTTATATTTTATATTTTATATTTTATATTTTATATTTTATATTTTATATTTTATATTTTATATTTTATATTTTATATTTTATATTTTATATTTTATATTTTATATTTTATATTTTATATTTTATATTTTATATTTTATATTTTATATTTTATATTTTATATTTTATATTTTATATTTTATATTTTATATTTTATATTTTATATTTTATATTTTATATTTTATATTTTATATTTTATATTTTATATTTTATATTTTATATTTTATATTTTATATTTTATATTTTATATTTTATATTTTATATTTTATATTTTATATTTTATATTTTATATTTTATATTTTATATTTTATATTTTATATTTTATATTTTATATTTTATATTTTATATTTTATATTTTATATTTTATATTTTATATTTTATATTTTATATTTTATATTTTATATTTTATATTTTATATTTTATATTTTATATTTTATATTTTATATTTTATATTTTATATTTTATATTTTATATTTTATATTTTATATTTTATATTTTATATTTTATATTTTATATTTTATATTTTATATTTTATATTTTATATTTTATATTTTATATTTTATATTTTATATTTTATATTTTATATTTTTATATTTTATATTTTATATTTTATATTTTATATTTTATATTTTATATTTTATATTTTATATTTTATATTTTATATTTTATATTTTATATTTTATATTTTATATTTTATATTTTATATTTTATATTTTATATTTTATATTTTATATTTTATATTTTATATTTTATATTTTATATTTTATATTTTATATTTTATATTTTATATTTTATATTTTATATTTTATATTTTATATTTTATATTTTATATTTTATATTTTATATTTTATATTTTATATTTTTATATTTTATATTTTATATTTTATATTTTATATTTTATATTTTATATTTTATATTTTATATTTTATATTTTATATTTTATATTTTATATTTTATATTTTATATTTTATATTTTATATTTTATATTTTATATTTTATATTTTATATTTTATATTTTATATTTTATATTTTATATTTTATATTTTATATTTTATATTTTATATTTTATATTTTATATTTTATATTTTATATTTTATATTTTATATTTTATATTTTATATTTTATATTTTATATTTTATATTTTATATTTTATATTTTATATTTTATATTTTATATTTTATATTTTATATTTTATATTTTATATTTTATATTTTATATTTTATATTTTATATTTTATATTTTATATTTTATATTTTATATTTTATATTTTATATTTTATATTTTATATTTTATATTTTATATTTTATATTTTATATTTTATATTTTATATTTATATTTTATATTTTATATTTTATATTTTATATTTTATATTTTATATTTTATATTTTATATTTTATATTTTATATTTTATATTTTATATTTTATATTTTATATTTTATATTTTATATTTTATATTTTATATTTTATATTTTATATTTTATATTTTATATTTTATATTTTATATTTTATATTTTATATTTTATATTTTATATTTTATATTTTATATTTTATATTTTATATTTTATATTTTATATTTTATATTTTATATTTTATATTTTATATTTTATATTTTATATTTTATATTTTATATTTTATATTTTATATTTTATATTTTATATTTTATATTTTATATTTTATATTTTATATTTTATATTTTATATTTTATATTTTATATTTTATATTTTATATTTTATATTTTATATTTTATATTTTATATTTTATATTTTATATTTTATATTTTATATTTTATATTTTATATTTTATATTTTATATTTTATATTTTATATTTTATATTTTATATTTTATATTTTATATTTTATATTTTATATTTTATATTTTATATTTTATATTTTATATTTTATATTTTATATTTTATATTTTATATTTTATATTTTATATTTTATATTTTATATTTTATATTTTATATTTTATATTTTATATTTTATATTTTATATTTTATATTTTATATTTTATATTTTATATTTTATATTTTATATTTTATATTTTATATTTTATATTTTATATTTTATATTTTATATTTTATATTTTATATTTTATATTTTATATTTTATATTTTATATTTTATATTTTATATTTTATATTTTATATTTATATTTTATATTTTATATTTTATATTTTATATTTTATATTTTATATTTTATATTTTATATTTTTATATTTTATATTTTATATTTTATATTTTATATTTTATATTTTATATTTTATATTTTATATTTTATATTTTATATTTATATTTTATATTTTATATTTTTATATTTTATATTTTATATTTTATATTTTATATTTTATATTTTTATATTTTATATTTTATATTTTATATTTTATATTTTATATTTTATATTTTTATATTTTATATTTTATATTTTATATTTTATATTTTATATTTTATATTTTATATTTTATATTTTATATTTTATTTTATATTTTATATTTTATATTTTATATTTTATATTTTATATTTTATATTTTATATTTTATATTTTATATTATATTTTATATTTTATATTTTATATTTTATATTTTATATTTTATATTTTATATTTTATATTTTATATTTTATATTTTATATTTTATATTTTATATTTTATATTTTATATTTTATATTTTATATTTTATATTTTATATTTTTATATTTATATTTTATATTTTATATTTTATATTTTATATTTTATATTTTATATTTTATATTTTATATTTTATATTTATATTTTATATTTTATATTTTTATATTTTATATTTTATATTTTATATTTTATATTTTATATTTTATATTTTATATTTTATATTTTATATTTTATATTTTATATTTTATATTTTATATTTTATATTTTATATTTTATATTTTATATTTTATATTTTATATTTTATATTTTATATTTTATATTTTATATTTTATATTTTATATTTTATATTTTATATTTTATATTTTATATTTTATAT
>OY282643.1:94383686-94386186 GCA_958299015.1 Tetanocera ferruginea
TAAATTGAACGGATTGAATTGAATTAAATTGAACGAATTGAATTGAATTGAATTGAATTGAATTGAATTGACTAGAATTGAATTGAATTGAATTGAATTGAATTGAATTGACTAGAATTGAATTGAATTGAATTGAATTGAATTGAATTGAATTAAATTGAATTTAGTTGAATTGAACTGAATTGAATTGAATTGAATTGAATTGAATAGAATTGAATTGAATTGAATTGAATTGAATTGAATTGAATTGAATTGAATTGAATTGAATTGAATTCAATTGAATTGAATTGAATTGAATTGAATTGAATTGAATTGAATTGAATTGAATTGAATTGAATTGAATTGAATTGAATTGAATTGAATTGAATTGAATTGAATTGAATTGAATTGAATTGAATTGAATTGAATTGAATTGAATTGAATTGAATTGAATTGAATTGAATTGAATTGAATTGAATTGAATTGAATTGAATTGAATTGAATTGAATTGAATTGAATTGAATTGAATTGAATTGAATTGAATTGAATTGAATTGAATTGAATTGAATTGAATTGAATTGAATTGAATTGAATTGAATTGAATTGAATTGAATTGAATTGAATTGAATTGAATTGAATTGAATTGAATTGAATTGAATGAATTGAATTGAATTGAATTGAATTGAATTGAATTGAATTGAATTGAATTGAATTGAATTGAATTGAATTGAATGAATTGAATTGAATTGAATTGAATTGAATTGAATTGAATTGAATTGAATTGAATTGAATTGAATTGAATTGAATTGAATTGAATTGAATTGAATTGAATTGAATTGAATTGAATTGAATTGAATTGATTGAATTGAATTGAATTGAATTGAATTGAATTGAATTGAATTGAATTGAATTGAATTGAATTGAATTGATGAATTGAATTGAATTGAATTGAATTGAGTTGAATTGAATTCAATTGAATTGAATTGAATTGAATTGAATTGAATTGAAGTGAATTGAATTGAATTGAATTGAATTGAATTGAATTGAATTGAATTGAATTGAATTGAATTGAATTGAATTAAATTGAATTGAATTGAATTGAATTGAATTGAATTGAATTGAATTGAATTGAATTGAATTCAATTGAATTCAATTGAATTGAATTGAATTGAATTGAATTGAATTGAATTGAATTGAATTGAATTGAATTGAATTGAATTGAATTGAATTGAATTGAATTGAATTGAATTGAATTGAATTGAATTGAATTGAATTGAATTGAATTGAATTGAATTGAATTGAATTGAATTGAATTGAATTGAATTGAATTGAATTGAATTGAATTGAATTGAATTGAATTGAATTGAATAGAATTGAATTGAATTGAATTAAATTGAACGAATTGAATTGAATTGAATTGAATTGAATTGACTAGAATTGAATTGAATTGAATTGAATTGAATTGAATTAAATTGAATTTAGTTGAATTGAACTGAATTGAATTGAATTGAATTGAATTGAATTGAATTGAATTGAATTGAATTGAATTGAATTGAATTGAATTGAATTGACTAGAATTGAGTTGAATTGAATTAAATTGAACGGATTGAATTGAATTAAATTGAACGAATTGAATTGAATTGAATTGAATTGAATTGAATTGAATTGAATTGAATTGAATTGAATTGAATTAAATTGAACGAATTGAATTGAATTGAATTGAATTGAATTGAATTGACTAGAATTGAATTGAATTGAATTGAATTAAATTGAATTTAGTTGAATTGAACTGAATTGAATTGAATTGAATTGAATTGAATTGAATTGAATTGAATTGAATTGAATTGAATTGAATTGAATTGAATTGAATTGAATTGAATTCAATTGAATTGAATTGAATTGAATTGAATTGAATTGAATTGAATTGAATTGAATTGAATTGAATTGAATTGAATTGAATTGAATTGAATTGAATTGAATTGAATTGAATTGAATTGAATTGAATTGAATTGAATTGAATTGAATTGAATTGAATTGAATTGAATTGAATTGAATTGAATTGAATTGAATTGAATTGAATTGAATTGAATTGAATTGAATTGAATTGAATTGAATTGAATTGAATTGAATTGAATTGAATTGAATTGAATTGAATTGAATTGAATTGAATTGAATTGAATTGAATTGAATTGAATTGAATTGAATTGAATTGAATTGAATTGAATTGAATTGAATTCAATTGAAATGAATTGAATTGAATTGAATTGAATTGAATTGAATTGAATTGAATTGAATTGAATTGAATTGAATTGAATTGAATTGAATTGAATTGAATTGAATTGAATTGAATTGAATTGAATTGAATTGAATTGAATTGAATTGAATTGAATTGAATTGAATTGAATTGAATTGAATTGAATTGAATTGAATTGAATTGAATTGAATTGAATTGATTGAATTGAATTGAATTGAATTGAATTGAATTGAATTGAATTGAATTGAATTGAATTGAATTGAATTG
>OY282643.1:94391186-94481186 GCA_958299015.1 Tetanocera ferruginea
TTGAATTGAATTGAATTGAATTGACTAGAATTGAGTTGAATTGAATTAAATTGAACGAATTGAATTGAATAAAATTGAACGAATTGAATTGAATTGAATTGAATTGACTAGAATTGAATTGAATTGAATTAAATTGAACGAATTGAATTGAATTAAATTGAACGAATTGAATTGAATTGAATTGAATTGAATTGAATTGACTAGAATTGAATTGAATTGAATTGAATTGAATTGAATTGAATTGAATTAAATTGAATTTAGTTGAATTGAACTGAATTGAATTGAATTGAATTGAATTGAATTGAATTGAATTGAATTAAATTGAATTGAATTGAATTGAATTGAATTGAATTGAATTGAATTGAATTGAATTGAATTGAATTGAATTGAATTGAATTGAATTGAATTGAATTGAATTGAATTGAATTGAATTGAATTGAATTGAATTGAATTGAATTGAATTCAATTGAATTTAATTGAATTGAATTGAATTGAATTGAATTGAATTGAATTGAATTGAATTGAATTGAATTGAATTGAATTGAATTGAATTGAATTGAATTGAATTGAATTGAATTGAATTGAATTGAATTGAATTGAATTGAATTGAATTGAATTGAATTGAATTGAATTGAATTGAATTGAATTGAATTGAATTGAATTGAATTGAATTGAATTGAATTGAATTGAATTGAATTGAATTGAATTGAATTGAATTGAATTGAATTGAATTGAATTGAATTGAATTGAATTGAATTGAATTGAATTGAATTGAATTGAATTGAATTGAATTGAATTGAATTGAATTGAATTGAATTGAATTGAATTGAATTGAATTGAATTGAATTGAATTGAATTGAATTGAATTGAATTGAATTGAATTGAATTGAATTGAATTGAATTGAATTGAATTGAATTGAAGTGAATTGAATTGAATTGAATTGAATTGAATTCAATTGAATTCAATTGAATTGAATTGAATTGAATTGAATTGAATTGAATTGAATTGAATTGATTTTCGAACTTGACCTTAATTTTCTAAAAAAAGCTTAAATATCGAATTTCATTACGATAGCTTCAAAATTACGGCTGTAATCGTATCGACAGGCAGACGGACAGACGGACAGACGGACGTGGTTAAATCAACTGAGGTTGTGATGCTGAGCAAGAATATATATACTTTTCCATGCCTCCTTTTGGGTGTTACACTCGTCGTGACAAAATTAATATACCCCTTACGCAGTTCGCGTGGGGGTATAAAAATGGAACAAAAACTAGTTTTTCGAAAAATTGGCGCTTACGATAATGGGGCGCTTAGGGGACGATATATGAATTAATATGGAGTATCTGTACTTTTCATAAGCCTTAAGCATTAATTTTCTAATGTTTGGTAATATGTTTTTAGAGTCACACTCTGAAAGTGTGACCAAATTAAAAAAAAAAAAATAATAATCTGGTGAACAAAAACCTACATCAGATATAATAAAAACGTATTTCTAAAAGTTTGTACTTTTACAAAAATGAAAATAACTTTTTCATTTAAAACCTAAAATTGAATCAGGCTTAAATTAAGGGTTTTATATTATTTAACTGGGTAAGATATAAAAAAAATATTTTTTAACATTTGGTCCCTTAAAAGGAATTACTTTATCAGTAAAAAGTTTTGTAAATTCGCAAAAAATTTAATGTTTGAATAGTTGTATGTCTTCTTCTTTTTGGCAAAAGACACATATGGGCATCTCCCAGAAAAGGTCCACCAAAAGTGAAGAAAAACATTTAAATAAAGTACTCTAACAGCTTTTAAATTTATTTTTTTTTATTTTGATTAGTATTACTGCTATGTAACTTGAATTTAACTTATTATGATGTATTTTTATTAAAATTTATAATGAACATCTTTACTGTATTTTACTATGGTGGAAAAATTTGTCGCGTCCGAGATGTCGCGTCCGTATTCGTGCTATATCTATTTAAAAAAAGGGAAGAGATAATTCTAATATTTCATAAGTCTACGAAGAATAGTTATCCTTTGACCTCCAATAACATGTATATTATATATAAAAAAAAGTTCTCAAAATTAGGTAAATTTTGCATATTTCTATACGACTTTAAAAAAACTTCTGTTTTTGTAGCGTCCGTTCCATTGAATGATTGCTTATTTCTTTGTACTGATTTGTTTTAAATCTCGCTAATTTTTTTTTTAAATGTAGCATTCTTTCATCGCGTTAGAAAACTTAAAATACATATCGGCTCATTTTGTTTCTTTCCTGTTTTTCGAGTAGTTAAAACCGTGCGAATGTCGCGTCCGTGCCATTGGGAGATGCCCATATTTAAACGCCACTAAATGCCAAATTGAATTGCCTTACTTACAATATATAGAATGTTACTGTCGAATTTATCAATGATGAGATATTTTCGTTTGAGTGGACCCACTACCTAAAAAACACCTTTTTGTCGATATCTCGAAAACCCGCGCAATGAAAACAAAAAACAGCCATTTCTGCGATCACAAACCTCTAATTGTGTGTAAAAAATTACTTTGGTCCGGGGTGCATTTGAGGTGAAAGCCAGTGCTATTAGAAACCCATATATTCTACAATAACGCTTTTACCCTTTTGCTATTTATACAAAGTTATGTAAGATTGCAATTTACTTATGTTTAATGTTTTTAAAAACCGTAGTGTAGATTTGAAATATTATATACAGTTATAGATTTAAATTCCGATAAAATTTACATTTTGTCTAGCAGACCACGTATTACACAAAAGAGAAGCATCTTCCAACAAGCGGGTCTGAAATAAAATGGATATAAATAAATACATTATTTATAATTTGGCATCAATTCATAACATTATTAAAAATATTGTGCACAAAAAAATGATGGTTTCTATAAAAACGAAAATTGCAATAACACAGTAAATTTATTAAAAATGGTAATCAAAGAGCTAATACGAGTAAAGAGTTGCCAAATCAAGTTTAATGCTTGAAATGTCGAAAGGCACCATGACTTCTGCAACATGGAGAGTCTATCAATTAGATATACCGACACAGGGTTTTGGGGTTAAGACCCCCTCCCCCAAATGATCGAGAAATAAAATTTATTTTATTTATTTATTTATTGTGTGAAAAGTAATAATAGATTATTATTTTATAAATTTTAAGGGGCACTAGCTGCCAGGGTTTTCGGCTCAAATAAAATTTATAAAGCAAATTGATTACATAGGACATTTTATGAATAATATAAATAGAAATAATAGGATTTTAAAACACAGGATTTAATATTCTTATTTTCTTCTATTAAAAGCAAATAAAATGTATAAAGAAAACGATTAAAAATTCTAAATAATGTTGTATAAACTTTATTATTTTAAGCTTTTTGTTGTGTTATATATTGAGTTGATAATCATCAGTAAATATTTGCAGAAAGCACTACTTAGAAAAGTATTACCACAATATCAAAAACCACTAAATATAGTGCAAAGCACTACCTGCAATACTAATAGAAGAGTGTAGCATAAAACAACATCGGAAGCTGATAGGAAAGCGTGTTTGACCACCAAACCAGGTCCCGTGTTTGAATACCGAGCAATGTGGCGTATCGAATTACATTATTTTTTCGAATTTCACATTCTAAGAGGTCTCAAAGTTGCATGTGGTTGTCACGATCTGCCAAAAAAATTTTATGAAAATAAAAGGACATCTTCCTCTCCCTCAAGGACAAAGTAGTTTCTTGAGAAAAACAGTCTCAAAAACAAACATCTTAAAATGCTTTGATTTTTGTAAGAAAAACTTACTACTTTGGGATCTTGACAAGCCGATGCAACTTTTGAGACCACTTAGAATACGATCTTAATTTTTCGATACGCCCTACCGAGCAAGCCATGGTCTTACGCGTTAACCTTCCTTTAAATCTTTCCACATTTCTTATCAAATCAATATAAAAATTCTAATTGATAGTTGAGAAGTTTGGAAATGGCATTGCTTAATAACTAAAGCTCCCATCTCAATTTTCCACAAAACATGACAAATTGGCAATAGTTTTTGATTATACAGGAAATTTTATAATTTTTTTTTCAACATATCTTAAACTAAAAATAATTGCTAGTGCTCGTTTGTTGTTGTGCTAAAACTGAAAATTTGGCATTTTCATTGACAAAATTATCAAGTTTATTATTAAATTACGGAAGTGCAGCTTAAGCTTCAAATATTAATAAATATGAGTTATAAAACTGGCATTTTATTTTTTTAGTCTGAGTTAATAATTCTTAAAAAACATATTTTTTAAGAATTATTTTTTAGAGCTTTATATCAAATAATTCATGAAGTAGTAGGCTTGCAACAACAACAAAGTGTTCTTTGCAGAACAACCGAGCAGACTAGACCATGATTTCGTCGGACACTACTCCGACTCATCAGTAGTCGCTTTGGTTCATGCAGTCCGCAAACTTTGAAAAGCTAATAAGTGCAACTGCGGCAAAACCAAAATGGAATCACCCAGGCACTTTTCACTTTATCAAAGCATTGTTTTTCTACTCTTTTGGTAATCGCAAAATTACAAAAAAAATTGATTGCATTGATTCTTTATCACGTGTCAATGTAGGTTTCAAGTTTTTGTTGGTAATAAACCGTAGAAAGCGTAAAGAAGGTTTTTTTTTTAAAGCAGGAATAAAACCAACAAAATATTGGAACCCCAGATGGACACGTCAACAAAAAGCACAACAAAAAAATCTTTGCAGATCAATGCAGTCAATTGCATTGATAATGTTATCAAAACTCATACTATGTCAAAAAATATAGGCCCTCTAAACATATGTTCCTTGTTACAAATTTCACTCATTTCAAGTTACTAATACTTTTTCAAATCAATTGCAATTAATGAAATTCAATTTTAGTTTCAATAAGTCGAATCTATTTTAAAAACAGGACCATCAAATGGTTATGCAACAAATTACAACAATTTGAGTTATTTTTGATTTTAGTTCACACTTTGCACAGTTGGATTATTTTTTTTTTATCTTAAGTCAAGTATTAAAGTTAGTAAATAATGTGTGTAAACTTTGTACAAAATTATTAATCGCTCAATTTTAACTTCAAACTCTTCACAATTTTTAACCGACTTCAAAAAGGAGGAGGTTCTCAAGTTGGTTGGTTTATCTGTTTTTTTTTTATTTAAATGTATGTACATCGATTACTCCTAAAGTACTTGCCCGATTGCCGTAATTTTTTGACAACATATAGAGTGGGCGGTATTCGACAAAGGGGCGTGTCGCTAAAAGAAAAAACTGTATCTCAGTAAATATTGTCACTAGAGAAATAAAATTTACTGTAAAATTAGAAGGGCAGGCACAAATATTAAAAACTGCAAACACTTAAGTGGGCGTTGTTCTAAAATAGGGTGTGGCAATATTGAAAAACTCTGTTTCTCGAATAAAATTGATACTAGAGTACAGAGGTAGGCACAATTATTGAAAATTACTATGAATAAAGTGGGCGTTATCTGACAAAGGGGTGTGGCAATAAAGGACAATTACTGTATCTCGAATAATATTGGCACAAGGGTACAGAAATTTATTACAGCGGTAGGCACAATTACTACAAATTTTTGTAAAAAAAACGTGCGTTATTCGATAAGGGGTGTGGCAATATTAAAAAAACATTTTATCTCGAATACTATTGGCATTAGGATACTAAAATTTAGTACAGAGGTAGGCACAAGTATAACAAATTACTGCCAATAATGTGGGTGGTATTCGATAGAGGGGCGTGTCACTATAAGTAAAACACCCAGTAAATATTGAGTACCTCAGTAAATATTAACAATAGGGCACTGACATTTACAGCAAAAATGCAAGGGTTGGTATAATTATAAAAAAATTACGGTCAATTAGGTAGGCCTTATTCGACAAATAGGTGTGGCAATATTACAAAAACTCTGTGTCTCGAACAATAGTGACAGTAGGGTACTTAAGTTTACTACAGAGGTAGGCACAAGTTTAAAAAATTAATTGCAATAAAGTGGGCGTTGTTTGATTAAGGGATGTGGTGATATTTGAAACACATTGTATCTCGAATAATATTGACACTAGAATACTGATATGTAGTACAGAGGTAGGTACAATTATTACAAATTAATACCAAGGAAGTGGGCGTTATTCGACTAAGGGGTGTGGCAGTGTTTGAAAAAATTGTATAATATGGACAAAAGGCTGATCAAATTCATTGTAAGAATGGGTACGTGTCACTATTCAAAAAAAAACACTATGTCTCAGTCAATATTGACACTAGGGTATTGAAATCAATACAAGAATAGGTAGAGTTATAACAAAACACAATCAAGAAAGTAGATAAGATTCAACAAAGAGGCGTGTCACAATTAGAAAAACACTGCATTTCAGTAAAAATTGAAACTTGGGTACTAATATTTAGTAGCTGGATAAATAGAAAAATTAAAAAGGTGGGAGAGATTATAAATAGCGTGAGGCACTTTAAGGAAACTACTGTACATCGGTTAATACTGATGCTAGGGAACTGAAATTTGGTGCGGGGTAAGGTTGAATTTTCCTTAATAATTCTTGCAAATGTATTAAAAAATTCAAAAGAGTAAAGAATAAGATACGACAGAAAAAAACATTTTTAAAATCATTATCTTAAATAGTTGTGTTTACAAAATTTTCCTTAAATTTATCATATTCTCTAAAAAGAAAGAAATAAAAACTTTTTAACAAAAAAAAAACCTTCTTCAAAATCACTTCAAAGTAAAAAACAGTTTTAAATTACTTTTTTTATTAATCGTGGTAAGATCTGATAATATCTTTTTATACATTATTAAATTGGAAATCTTATTATTTTAACTTTTCCTAATTTGCTTATATTTTTATCATAAATATATTATTATTTTATGATAATAAAAGTTTCGAAGTCGGCGCTAATAAAATCAGTTTTTTGTGAAGCTGCAACACACAATAGCATATTCAATGTCAGTTTTCCAAGCTCACCCAACCAGTAGATTGAGAATATTTATGTATGCAAAACTTTTAAAATTACTTTTAAATTAAAATTAATAAAAAAAGTTGAAATGAGGGCAGGGATGGTAAAAATATCCTGATTTAATGACAAAGATTAGCGCCGACTACAATGCTTTTATTATCATAAAAAAAATATATTTATGATAAAAATAAAACAAATTAGAAAAAGTTAAAAAAATAAGATTTCCAGTTTAATAATGTATCAAAATATATTATCAGATCTTACCACGATTAATAGGAAAAGTAATTTAAAATTATTTTTTACTTTGTAGTGATTTTGAAGTAGGTTTTTTTTTTGTTAAGAAGTTTTTATGTATTAAAAAATTAAGCCTATTGCAAAAAACTTTTTTATAAAATCTGTTAAAACGCTGATACATGTCATTCTTTATATCATTTTTTTCTTCGAGAATCCAAAGCCAAAATCTTTTGAAAGCTTTTAAAGATAGGATTTCATGTTTCAATCTTATTAAAATTTTATAAAAAATATCACATTTATTGTTAAACAGTTATTTCTAGAATAATCGTGTCACGTGTCAATGGTTCAAAAATCTGCTTTTTGTTTTTTTGTCGTGTTTTTACTTTTCTTCTACAGTGTTTGAACTTCAGAGCTATTTATTTATGTTTGATATTTAAACATTTTTTAAGTAATTAGTCAAAAATTCCCCTGAAACCATGTTTGTCATTTTAATAAGACTATTTGACTATTTTTCAAAAATACTTGACAATTGCAATAGCGATTGCACCATAAATACAATTCCATCCATTCATTCTATTCCATCAAAAAAATAACGTATATACTTTAGTTTTAACATGGTTTTACAAATATCTACACAAATTTAATAACATATCTAAAAAATTTCGTAAAACGCAAAGATAAAAGTTATTTCTAACGTTTAGACTTGCTTCAATAGGAGCATATTTGTCATGTTTTCCGCAATGAACACAACATTAAACGAGAATGAACAAAATTTACAACTTGACAAAAAATTAACCTAGGTCGTAGCAATCGCTTAGCAAATACGTAAGCTGGCCACACAAATAGGTACTTTGAGGACACAAATTAGTTGGGTCGCTCGCTTTAATAAATTTTTTCTTATAACTATAAAAGAAAACATCTTCCGATTATCTTAAACAAAAACTATAAAATTTTTTAATTTTTTCGAATTTTATGAGCCAAAGTGTGAGGTCATTGAGGTCGTGTGAGGTCATTACTATTGTTCGTTCTACGTTTAAATAAAAAACCAACAGTTGTTAAGTTGTACAAATTATATTTATTAAAAAAAAAGACAAAATGTTTCTTGCAGGCGTCTATATTCAGCGAGAGCAAAAAGTACATGACGCAATGTTTTATGCTAACGTTTTTCAGAATTAAAAAAATGAACAATCCAATACACCATTGAGTTGGTGGTAAATTATCATCTTTGATAATAACAACATCATTGCATTGCATATTCTGCAGTTTTTGACTCCATTTGGGGCGTTTTTTAAATTTTCTTATATATTCGATGGTCTACCTTTTCCAACATTGGTTGAAAAGACATTGCAAATATTGCCATTGGTGCAAATGATTGATTTTTGCTGGCAAGTTATTGTCATCTGGTACAGACGCCAGTGGACGCAAAAGTAAAACATGTGCCGGTGTAAGTGGATCACAATCACCATCAAATTTAGTACAAAGTGGTCGAGAGTTGAGGCAGCTTTCAATTTGGCAAAGGATTGTGTACATTTCTTCAAATGTGCACTCAAAAAATAGAGTCATATCAAATTTAAAGTTTTGTCTTATCATTTTTAACGTTAAAAAAAAACTCTCAATTTGATAACACAAATATCATTCCAATAGTTTTCCTGTTAGATAGAAAGTTTTTCCGTTAAATTAACATTTTTAATGTAGATTTGATATTTTACTATTTTACGTTGTACTATCAATTTACAACGTTAAACTTCAGTCAAAAATATTAATATCAATTTAACATTTTTTAACGTTACAATTTAGAACAAAAAAAGTAAAAACTGTAATTTTGTTATAATTAATTATTATTTCAACGTTAAAAATGTGAAATGTAAACATATTTTGATTTGAATTCTTATTATTTTTACTATAATAATCTGTTTACTATAATAATCACTCCCATTTGAATTTTTTTCCGAAGAATCTCGGTGACGAGAGTGACGAGCATGGAGAAAGATTCCACCAACAGATGAAAGCAATTGAGAATCGGTACCAAAGATTTTGGTACTAAGGAATGATGGGCGACTATTGTTGGTTTCTCATCAGAGAAACCGATCCCGAATTAAATAAACGACATAACAAGAATTCTAATCATTTTGAATTTCTGAATGATAAATAAAAATTATTTACAATGTAAATAACAATATAAATGATTTAATGCAACAATAAAAATTATTAATAATAATTATATACAATTTAAATAATGTAAAAATAATGTAAATTATTAAAAGAACAATAAAAATTAAGAATATATGATTTTATTACAACAACCTTTAGTTCTCATTTTTTTTTTATGGCAATAAAATAAGACCAAATGCATAAATTGATAATCACACAATTTGGGTGATTTCGTTCCATTAAACACAACTTTTTCATTTCTCAATAGATTTCCTTCAACAATAGCTTATTTTTTTTGGAAAAATAAAGGCTTTTAGTAAAATATAAAATACAAAAGTAATAAAGTATTTTGATTTCTTAACGAAATTTGCAACTTTTTTTTTCTTTTTTTGGAAATTTTTCTGAAAAATAAGAAAAATCCCCGAAATTTGAATTTATTCCGCCAAAACTAACAAGACCAAAAAAATGGTGTTTGCATTGTTTGTAAGAAATTTTATTAGCTTTTATTTGATATATCATATGTTTGATTACTGTTGTTGGTTCTGGAGATATATGCAATTAAGTGGAACCAACTTTTTTTTTTGTTGAAAACCCTACAGTGGGCAATATCTCGAAAACGGAGTGACAGAAAATAAAAAATTTTTTTCGGAATTAGCGACCGATTTTACATGAGAAAAGGATAGTGGCATTCAAAGTACATATTGCCTGTAAACCAGTGTAATACTTAAACACCAGTAATATTGACTCAAACTGTCGTATATACATAAACACGTTTAACATTATAACGCTAAACCAAAGATATATGACGTCATAAGGAAGAGTGCGGTATCTACATTTTTCAAATTTATGTGTAAAACGCTTTATCAATTATTATTAACTATTTATCAATAACTTACCCATATGTGGTTGGAATACTAATAATTTTTTGATTAGTTCGTGTAGTTTAATACAGTTAAATACTTAATACAACTTTATTTTTCTTATATTAACAAAATTGCAAAAAGTAGGGGAGAGTGGTACTAGTTGTCACAAAATTTGAATGAACCGCTGTAACTCCCACAAATTAAGCAATAATTGCACTGCAAAACTTTTAAAAATAAATTCAATATTTTATTCTTCAATCCTGATATGAATAATGAATATTATTTTAAAATAAATCAAAAAATTTTCTTGATAAAAAATTCAACTCGTCTGGGACAAGTAACCCCACCCGTGGGGTAAGTTGTCTAGTGTCCGACCGAAACCAAAATTTTGGCCGAAACCGAAACCGAAACCGAATTTCGGCCATTTTTGTAATATTCGGCCGAAACCGAAACCGAAACTGAACGTCTACATGAAAATTGTTTTAAAAACAATTTATTTATTTTAATTTTTTAGTTAAAAGCTTTCAAAAACATAACAATTGAAACAGATTATAATAACGTATATATTCGATAAATATTCTTTTGCCTTTATTCATAAAAATTTACGAACCTCTTATAAAGCCTTTACAAAAAAAAAATTTCAAAAACAGTATCCATAAACGTCCAATAACGACAAAAATCTCTTATAAAGGCTTCTTAAATGAGTAACCTTCAATAAACCCTTGATAAAGCTTTTTAAAATTTTTACTCTAATGTGAGCACAAATATTGTCAAAAATACTTCAAACTGTTTCAAAAAATATGAAAACATGGCAAAACATTTCAAAATATTGAAAATAAAAATTATAAGTGACAATATTTTCACAGAAGAACATAGATTAAACAATTTTTTGACTGTTTGCATGTCAAAGTATTGATAAAATTGTGACAAATAAACAAAAAATTATTGAATTTATCAAATTCACGAACCATTCTGGACACTGTTCCCATTTCAAATTGAGAGTGTTCCTATTTTAACAAATAAGCTGAGACAATATTTTTATGAATAACAAAATTTTAAAAAATATTTTATCTCTAAAAAGCTTTTTGACTATTGAGCACTTTAAATCTATTCCAAAATATTTTTATGAATATGACCGTTTGAATATTAATGTTCAACTTTAAAATAATAAATATGGAGATCATTTAATACCACTTTAAGGAACTTTTTAGTATATTAAGTTAAATAACTTAATATTAGAATCTAAAAAAAACTACATTTATCGTTTTGTGCTGGACTCAACTCACACGGTCAATCAAATAACTGAATTTAACGTTTTTGTTCTACTTAACACCATTAAAAATTTTGATGAAAGCGAACTCACATCTACCATTGAAATATATGTAAAAACCGAATTAGTAGTGTCCGATCAAATATTCGGTTTCGGTTTTGGTTTCGGTTTCGGCCATATTGATGCCGAATAGCCGAAACTGATTTAAAGGGCCGAAACTGGCCGAAACCGAAACCGAAACCGAATATTCGGTCGGACACTAAAGTTGTCCCAATGCGTAGTCCCCGTTGTCACACCTCTTAATCGTCGTAGTTGCCGCACTCCGAAGCACAATTTAAGCAGCAATGTATCAAACAATCACTTTCAATTCATTATGTGCACAACGTTTGCAGTTTATATATTGACGACAATTGTTATTGGATTTGACGCTTGACAACAAACTACACGTAGTGAATCCACGTTATCTCTATTGATACTAGCTGTAATCGGCTTGCATCATGATATCTGAAGCTGTCCGACCTCGGTTTGTAAGTCGTTTGCGATTTCTTGGCATATTTCCTTATATTCAAATAAAACATAGAATACTTTCAAAATGGTTATATGAAATTATATGTGACAACAAGCCCCACAAGCGCTGTGACAACCTGTACCATTTGGAAAAAAATGTAAACAATGTTCTGTAAATTTAAATATAAAGTTTTATCTAAAAATTGATAAGTATTTGCAAAATATAATATTAATTGCATTGGAAATTTATTTAAAGTTGAATATTGCACACTTCTATTTGCCTACACACAAATTTTTAAAAAATATAAAAATACACAAATCCAACTTAGTTTCTTAAATCTCTTTTAATATTTGCAAAATGAAACTAATGGCACTTAAACTTTCTTGGGATGCTAGAAATTGCAAAAGCGTTTAGATGGCGTTGATAGTCAACTCAATAACGTGTTGAATCAAAAGATATCGGCGTTGTGACAACTAGTACTTGAGACAACGGGGACGACTCTCCCCTATAGAGCAAAAACTGCAGTTGCTACTTTTATGTTCTGTTTGTTCTCCATTATCAAGTTATCTTATACAATAAAAAATGCCGTATTTACATTTGATTTTGTATTTTTGCGCATTTTGGTCCATGGTTTCTAATAATTTTGAAAAGCCAATTATAGTAAATAAGAAATAATAAAAATATAAAAAACAAACCTGACGAGCTGGTTTAATGATGTTTTATGGTTTTTTTAGGGAAATTTAAAATTCACAATTTTTTTTTTTTAAAATTGTTGTAGAATAAAATTATTTCGATAAAAATATCATTGATGTATACGAAAAGTTTTTTTGGGGAAATTAAAAATCACAAGCAAAACCAAGCTAAAGTAGGGTATCTTAAAAAACAGGGTAAGAACGAGGTATTTACATATAGATAGCGCATTTTTAGCTCTGTTTATGTATTTAATGCTTTTTTTCGTTGTTAGATTACAATAATTATTGTAGATACGACATTTAAAGATAAAATAACAAAGAAATGGCTGGAAAATTCGCCTTTTTTTAAATTGAAAAATAAAGGGGAGGAAGAAATAAGTTAGAAAAGCAAATAAAACAGATTTTCATTTTTATGCTAGATACCGCACTCTTCCTTATGACGGCAGAATAATATTGACTCAAACTGTAGTATATACATAAAAACTGTCGTTCCTACACAAAATAAAGCTATCATACCATCGTAACTCGCTCTATAACACTCCTAATGGTAGACTTTATGTTTGTTAGCTCTGCAGTTACTTCACCAATTCTCTGCATCACTCTACCCTCAGACGCACTTATTGCTTCAGTTAGCTGGTCAATAATGCTTTCTCGAATGCAATTCACCTTGATGTTCCAACTAGCATCCGAGAGAGTAGGTGTAGTTGCAGTCGATGAGTCATCCGATCGCGAGCTGGAAGTACCGAGAGGGGTCACCGGAGCCGCAGGTTTGCGATTTATTGCAGCACTTCGTGTGTTTTTTGTTACATTCGACATTTTTGTATTTTTATTTAAATTTAAAAAAGATCGATAGACTTTATAAGTTGATTAAAATAAAAACATGTTTGGACACGGCAGATTATATTTAACAAATGGTGACAAAGACAAAACTAGTTTAATTAAAAATGCCAGCGAAAAAGCGTCTATCTTAGAATTTTAAAATATCTAGAGACGGCACTCTTCCTTATGACGGCAGTACACTGGCTCAAAGTAACAATGGAACAAACTAAAAAAAATTCATTCAAATCCAAATTTAAGTTATTTTCCAACTGGCAAGTTTTTGTATATTTTCAAAAGAGTTTTATGTGGTTAATATTAAAAAATTGAAAGAATTATGATTTAACAGTTCATTGATTTAAAAAAATAAAAAAAAAATTAATAACAAAAAACAGAACAAAAAACAAAAACATTATTATCAAAGTAATAATGGAACAAAATGTTTATTTATTAAATCTTAGGCAAAATAATTAAAAAAATAAAGAGTAAATATTAAGTTGGTAAGCCCTTCTGTTTAATGACTGCTTCTAAATTATTTGGCACTAGCGGATGTAACCCGGTGTTAATCGGGGTTGTGTTTCGAGCACAGAAAGAGGATGATTTTCAAGACTGCTCTAATTTTTACGTATTTAAAATTATCAATTCAATTTTAAAATTTTTAAATCCCCCCAAATTATAGTTTTTTGGGGTTTTGCCCCTTCCCTTGCTCCTTCCTTCGAAAGTGTTTGGTCAAATTTCCGTAAAACTTTACCTCCCAGATATGATTAAAAAAAATGACATCTTCAACGTCTCGATCTTGCATCTGGTTTCTGAGAAAAATTGTCACCCACACTCAGAAAAAAACACATATCTTTCTCCGGTGAAAATTTCTCTATTTTCGATAATAGCAATTTTCTCTTTTTCAAATAAAATTTTCTTCAATTAGAATAAATTTTCACATATTCGAAGAAATATTTCTTCACTTCTAGGAAATGGAAATATTTCAATATCTCTTATAATAATAAATATTTTTCTCGCACAAAAAATTATCAATTATAGAGAAAAATTTATTGATAATTAAAAATTGTTCCAATATTTTGATAAAAAATTCACTATGAGAAGTATTTTCTTCAATAGAAACAAATTTTTTCTCAAAAATAATAAGTCTTTTTCTCTAAAAACGATATATTTTTATATATTTCTCTTTTTCATAGTAGCTTTTTATCATTTTTAGGATCGCATTTAGAGAAAGACATTCTTTGGAGCAAAGCCTATAGACTATTACACTATAGACCATTTTTCCTTAAATATGATGCCTTTTATATCATATTCCTAGAAACTTCTTTCTGAGTGCAGTTTGAAAAGTCATTTCGCAAAAAATGCGTTGAAACTTTTTCTTAGCATGCATTTAATATGCAATTTTATCACAAAAAAAATCCAATTTTAACTAATCCTATAAGCATTTATTCGGTTTTTGGATTGTCTTCGTTCAACTTCGGTTTTGGTCGATACTGTTGGGTTAATTTTTATTCATCTTTCATCATCAACATAGTTGATTGAATAAAGCGCTCTCTCACGGTTTTCTGAAATTTAAATAGCCTCAATTCTGTTGCAGAGTCAAGTTATTTCACGAACCAAATTTTAGTAAAATCGATCAAGTCATTTAAGAGTTATTGTGTCTTAACAATGCACTACTTAAAGCGCCCTCTTTCGGAAGTCTTTGGAATTTTTTTATAGCCTATGTTTTATCTTGGGTGCAGTTGTACGTTCATACCAAATTTCATTGCAATCGGTTCAGGTGTTTAGGAGTGATTGGGTCTTTAAAACGCACTACTTAAAGCGCCCCCTTATGGTAGTCGTTGGAATTTTTAAAGCCTATGTTATCTTGGGCGCCCACATACTTCCGCCCAATATTTTACCTATGCTTTATCTTGGGTGCAGTTGAACCTTCATACCATATTGCATTGAAATCGGTCCAGGAGTTTAGGAGTTATTAAGTCTTAAAAACGCACTGCTTAAAGCGCCCTCTTACGAAAGTCTTTGGAATTTTTTTATTGCCTATGTTTTATTTTGGGAGCAGTCGACCTTCATACTGTCATCAGTCAATAATGTGGCATCACCGCACCAACTGTCATTTGTATTCATTTTCTTTTGTTCTCACATTTCTTTTGTATTTGATTCTTTTCTTTTGTTTTTCTGTATTCGTTGTAAAAGTCAGTTAAGTTTCAAATGTGCGCTTGGTCGACAAAATTCTTGCTGTATAAACTTGAAATCGAATTAACATTATTAAAAATTATTAAAATAATAAATTATTCGTTTCTGTTCCGCTTTGCTCCTGACAGAATCAGAAGTGGGATTGCCAAAACAACTTAAATATTGATAAGTTTAAATAATTAGAATAAAACTATTAGAAAAGTGGAAATGAGTTTAAGTGATTTGTCGGTCGTTGACTTAAAAGACTTGCTTCGGCAAAAAGGCATGAAGACATCGGGAAGCAAGGTTGAATTGATAGCGCGTTTGCAAGGGCAGCAAGTGGACGTTCCTTGCCGTTCAGAGGAAGCCGCTGCTGGCAAAGAGGCGTTGACGAATTCGGGTGCTTCTGTGGAGTGTCTGCAGGACGAGATTAGAAGTCTTCAGCGTACAGTGGAGCTATTGACTCAGCGGCTCCAAACTGTCACCAGTCCATCACTTCTGTGTGCTGAGCATACGAGCGTAGGTATGCTTGCTCAAACATGCGCCGCTTCCACTATTCTTGAAAGTCAGTCTTTACCAATGTACAGTCAGCCAACTTCAGTTACAGTCCCGTTTCCTACGAATTTCGTCGAAATTCAAAGCCACGCGACTGTTTGCGCCGCCGATACGATGACGCCTCACATCGCTGCTTCACAAGTATCTGCATGCGTTGCGTTGCCGACGCCAGCAATATCGACGAGCATGCATATTAAGTCAAGTAGGTACGAAGCGCAGTTGTCAAGCGTGTACAGCCTGTCGCCGCAGATCGCTGCTTCGCAGATACGTTCATTTGCGCTGCAGACGCCGGCGCAGACAACGAGCGTGTATATGCAGCCGAGTTCGTACAGAGCACCACTTTCAAACGTTCGCAGTGTGCCGCATGCAAGCGCGGGTTTTGCACCATATACGTATTCCACAGTGCCGACAACAAATAACCAAGCAAATCAATTTAATAACGTGCGTGATTTAATTTCAATTATGCCGGATTTCGATCCATGCAACGGCGACGTCACGTCAATACATTTTGTGGAACGCATCGAGCAATTACAGAATGCATACGGCTGGGATGAGAAGCTGGTAATTTTTGCAGTACAAAGCAAAATGAAGGGCTCTGCGAAACGGTGGATTGATGCTCAACCAATATTTATGAGCTGGGTGGAGTTTGTTAGCGCATTTTTGACGGACTTTCCGTATGTAACAAATTCGGCAGATATTCATATGCAAATGATGAATGCTCGCATAGCCAAAAATGAAACTTTAATTGATTTTTACTATAGATTATTATCTATCGGTCGCCGTGGTAAAGTGGACGATATTTCAATCATTCGTTATATAATAAACGGTTTGTTTGACGATGGTCTTCGGAAGACTCTATCAGCTATGAATTTTTCTAACTGCTCCGAGTTATTACAATCGCTTATTAGTGTCGACTCAAATCAGAGAAAACTTTTAACTTGCACTGCTCAACCACAGCCACAAGTGTTTACCAAAAATTCAAACGTCTTTAATAAAAATAAAAGTGTAAAAACTGATTATAAAGAAAACCAAAAATCGGGACCCATTTGTTTTAATTGCCGTGAACGTGGTCATCTATCACGCAACTGCCCGGTGGCTCAAAGGAAGCCAAGATGCCAAAAGTGTTCTTCAACAAGTCACGAGACACAAAACTGTCCATCACGTGTCGCGCCGCGTACGCAAGCACAGGTAAACATTATCGAAAACGAAATACAAGAAAAAAAAAACAAATATTGAAATTATTAAAAAAATTATGGTGAATGGTGTAGAATGTCGCGCGCTTATTGACTCCGGTAGCTGCAAATCCTTAATCAGCCAATCTGTCGCGAATAAATGCAATGGCATTATAAGTGAGTGCAATGAAACCTTAGAAGGTTTTGGTGGTGGCAAGTGGCAGTGTCGCGATGTTGTGTTAGTGACGGTAACGATTGATGGACGCGATTATGAAAACAATTTGTGCATTATAAATGACGGTATGATAAAATACGATGCGCTCATTGGAACTGACATTCTGTCGCAAGGCCGCGTGATTATCGAAAATGGACATTGTGAGGGGGTTGCGCTAAATACTGCCAGAGTAGATGTTGGTGAAAACCTTGCTTCGAACGAAAAAAATAATTTGATATCGCTTTTGAATATTTACAGTAATTGTTTCGGTGAGAAACTTAAAGATATCGGTAAGTGCTCGACAACTAAGATGCAAATCACGTTGACGTCTTCGAAGCCAATTGTAAAGCGTCCATACCCGGTTCCGATCCCAAAACAACAGACAGTGGAAAAAATAATCGCGGAATTGTTAGAATTAAAAATCATTCGGGCGTCTAATTCATTATACGCGTCACCCATCGTCTTGGTCCGTAAGCAGAATGGAGAAGATCGCTTATGCGTAGACTATCGCGAACTTAATGCGATAACCGAGAAGCAGCCATGGTCTATGCCAACGGTGGATGGAGTCCTCTCAATGCTGGCGGGTAAGAAGTTTTTAACAACTCTTGATCTAATGTCGGGTTATTACCAAGTAGAAATCAGTGAAGAATCGAAGCAATACACCGCTTTTGTGACCCACAATGGACATTTCGAGTTCAATAGAATGCCGTTTGGGCTACGTAATGCTCCAAGCACCTTCAAGCGGATGATGTCACAGGTGATTGAACCAATGAAAAATAAGATTGTTATTTATGTAGACGAAGTAATCGTAGCGTCAACAACTTTTAATGATGGGATACGTGACTTAGAGGAGTTTTTAAAAATTATACAACAACAAGGCTTGACATTGAGCCTGTCGAAATGCTCATTTTTGAAGGGGAAGATCACGTTCTTAGGGCATGAGTTGGACGAAAATGGATTAATGCCAGGCATAATAAAAACAGTGGCAATACAACAATTTAAAGTTCCACGTAGCGCAGTAGAGGTGAGACGATTTTTAGGCCTAACTGGTTTTTTTAGAAAATTTGTGCCCAATTATGCACACATTGCTGCACCCATAACCCGTTTGACTAGAAAAGCCGTTGAGTTCAAGTGGTCAGCCGAATGCGACGAAGCTTATCGAAGATTGATACAACTTTTGACTGAACCACCAATTCTTGGCGTTTACGATGTTCACAAGGAGCATCAGGTGCACACAGACGCTTGTAGTGTCGGAATTGCAACAATCTTGCTTCAACGTGAGGAAGATGGTGCACTTAAACCAATTGCGTACTACAGTCGGTAATGCAATGATGCTGAGCAGAAATACCACGGGTATGAAATTGAGGTACTGGCAGTTGTTGAAGCTTGTCAACGTTTTCGGATGTATATCCTTGGAAAGAACTTCACTGTTGTCACCGATTGCCAAGCAATTTCGAGTCTGAAATCTTCAAAACCGTTGATTCCACGTGTGGCACGTTGGTTTTTAAAACTTTTGGAGTATGACTACGAAGTAATTCACCAAAATGAATTTTTAATTAAAAATAATCGTCTTTTAAAAATATTTGGAGAAAAATTATTGTTGATCGTTCCTCGAGGTGTTCGATGGCGCGTTGTTAGATTATGCCATGATAAATCTGGGCACCCTGCAGTGGATGAAACGCTGAAACGACTCACACAACATTTCTGGTTTCCACGAAGTAAAAATTTTATCAAAAGCTACATCAAATCCTGCGTTGAATGTTGCTACAGTCGAGAACCTCGCCGCAAAGAGTGCGAATTATACGGAATGGATACGCCAAGAGTTCCGTTTGAGGTACTACATATGGACCACTTAGAACCATTTGTACGAAGTCGCCGGGGATACGAGCAAATTCTAGTTATTGTGGATGCCCTCACAAGATATTCGGTAATTGTTCCAGTTAGGTCAACGAAAACTAAGCCGGTTATTGATGCACTGCAGTATTTGACGCTATGTTTTGGATTGCCAAAAAAATTGGTGACGGATCGAGGAACGTCATTCACATCAGCCATGTTCGAGGAGTATTGCAGTGTCAACGGTATCAATCATATAAAAGCAGCTGTTCGAACGCCTCGTGCCAACGGGCTGGCGGAGCGTGTAAATCAAGCAGTTTTAGCGTATCTCAAAGCGTCCACCGACAACGCTAAGGATTGGGATCTTGAGCTTCGACATTTACAGTGGACATTAAATACAAATATAAATTCCACCACAAAGTTTGCACCGATGGATCTCATCTACGACTTTCCTCTACGTGACATCAGCGGAAACAGGTTGCTTACCGCACTACATGACGACGATAAAATGCCAGAAAATATTAATCTATACGAGCGACGACAAGAAGCTATAAAGAGTATCGAAGTTGCACATGTGGCTTGGAAATCAAGATTCGATGCGAAGCGCAAGAAGCCACGAATTTACAAAGAAGGAGACTTGGTTCTTCTCGAAAGCGCTATGCTAAGTACTGGAGAGTCTCGCAAGCTGGACGCTAAATTTCGAGGGCCTTATGTGGTAGCCAAAGTCTTACGTTTTGATCGCTATTTAGTTGAAGACATTGACGGCGCTCCACGAAAACATCGAAAATTCAGCTCAGTATCAGCCAGCGATAAAATGAAGCCATGGTGTGAGCTATATCCGGATATTGACAACGATTTCGACAATGTTGGCGATGCTAATGATGCCATACCACCAGACGAACCATAACTCGGGACGAGTATAATCAGGAAGGGCCGAAATGTCATCAGTCAATAATGTAGCATCACCGCACCAACTGTCATTTGTATTCATTTTCTTTTGTTCTCACATTTCTTTTGTATTTGATTCTTTTCTTTTGTTTTTCTGTATTCGTTGTAAAAGTCAGTTAAGTTTCAAATGTGCGCTTGGTCGACAAAGTTCTTGCTGTAAAAACTTGAAATCAAATTAACATTATTAAAACCATTTTAAAATAATTAATTATTCGTTTCTGTTCCGCTTTGCTCCTGACAAAACCAAATGTCATTGAAATCGGTCCAGGTATTTAGGAGTTATTATAGAGTGCCACGCCAGCATACTTCCGCTCACTTTGTTAACCTATGCTTTGTATTGGTTGCAGTAGCACCATACCCAATTTCATTGAAATCGGTCCAGACGTTTAGGAGTTATTGAGTCTTAAAAATGCACTACTTAAAGCGCACTCTTGCGGAAGTCTTTGGAATTTTTTATAGCCTATGTTTTATCTTGGGCGCAGTTGAACGCTCACACCAAATTTCACTGAAATCGGTTCAAGTGTTTAGAAGTTATTATATAGTTCCATAGTTTTTAACCTATGCTTTATCTTGGGTGCAGTTGAACCTTCATGCAAAATTTCATTAAAATTGGTCCAGGAGTTTAGGAGTTATTGAGTCTTAAAATCGCACAGTTAAACCTTCATGCCAAATTTCATTGAAATCGGTGCAGGCGTTTAGAAGTTATTATATTGTGCCACGCCCACATAACTCCGCTCACTTTTTACACCCCTATGTCCTTTCTCCCTATGAAAGGTACTCGGTGTCCAAATTTCAGCTGAATCGGATAAGCGGTGCGCGAGCCTATACGGAACAGACAGACGGACAGACAGGAGGACAAACATTTTATTTTCTACTAGCGGATGTTACCCGGTGTTACTCGGGGTTGTGTCTCGAACACAGAAAAAGGACGAGTATTAAAACTGCTCCCATTTCAACTTTTTTTAAATTATCAATTAAATTTTTTAAATAATTTAAAATTATAGTTTTTTGGGGTGTTGCCCCTTCTTCCGTCGAAAATGTTTATCCAAATTTCCATAAAACTGTACCTGCCGGATATGATTACAAAAAATTATATCTTCAACGTCTCGATCTGACGTCTGGTTTCTGAGGAAAAGGTCACATGGTTTGAAAAAAGCCATTTCGTAAAAAATGCGTTTAAAGTTTTTCTAAGCATGCATTTAATATGCATTTTTATCTCAAAAAAAAATTCCAACTTTAAAAAGTCCTTTTGGCATCGATTCGATTTTGGATTGTCTTCGTTCGGTTTTAACTTCGGTTTTAGTCGAAAATGTTCGGTTGATTTTTGTTCTTTACATAGCTTCTGCTCATATTCGTTTAACTTTTTTTTAATCGTTAGTCTTTGGTTCTTGACTTCGTTTGCCTTCGGCGCATTCCTTAATTTTTGTCGAAAGAATTTTTAAAAGCATAGGATCTTTTTCAGTAAGAGATACAAATGTTTACCGAGTTTCATCAAAATCGGTTCATCCGTTTTGACGTGAATAAGCCAGACGTAGTTGGTTGAATAAAGCGCTCTCTCATGGAAGTTTTCTGAAATTTAAAAAACCTCAATTCTGTTGCAGGGTCAGGTAATTTTATGTATCAAATTGAAGTAAAATTGGTCAAGTCATTTAGGAGTAATTGAGTATTAAAAATGCACTACTTAAAGTGCCCTTGGGTGCATCTTGGGTGGAGTTGAACGTTCATACCAAATTTCATTAAAATCAGTACAGCTGCTTAGGAGTTATAATGTCTTTAGGCGCCTACTTAGAGCGCCCTCTTTGGAATTTTTTATAGCCTATGTTTTATTTTGGGAGCAGTTGAACCTTCTTGTCAAATTTCATTGAAATCGGTCCAGGCGTTTAGAAGTTATTATATAGTGCCACGCCCACATACTTCCGCTCACTTTTTCCTATGATTTATATTGGTTGCAGTTGAACTTTCATACCAAATTTCATTTAAATCGGTCCAGGAGTTTAGGAGTTATTGAGTCTTAAAAACGCACTACTTAAAGCGCCCTCTTGCGGCAGTTTTTGGAATTTTTTATTGCCTATGTTTTATTTTGGGAGCAGTTGAACCTTCATACCAAATGTCATGGAAATTGGTTCAGGCGCTTAGAAGTTATTACAGATTGCCACGCCCACATACTTCCGCCCACTTTTTACCTATACTTTATATTGGTTGCAGTTGAACCTTCATACCAAATTTCATTGAAATCGGTCCAGGCGTTTAGGAGTTATTGTCTTAAAAGTGTGCTACTTAAAGCGCCCTCTTGCGTGAGTCTTTGGAATTTTTTATGGCTTTTGTTTTATTTTGGGAGCAGTTGAACCTTCATACCAAATTTCATTGAAATCGGTCCAAATATCATGGAAATCAGTTCAGGCGCTTAGAAGTTATTACAGAGTGCCACGCCCTCATATGTCCGCCCACTTTTTTAACCTATGCTTTATATTGGTTGCAGTTAAACCTTCATACCAAATTTCATTGAAATAGGTCCAGGCGTTTAGGAGTTATTTAGTCTTAAAAATGTACTACTTAAAGAGCCCTCTTGCGTAAGTCTTTGGAATTTTTTATCGCTTATGTTATATTTTGGGAGCAGTTGAACCTTCATACCAAATTTCATTGAAATTGGTCTAGGCGTTTAGAAGTTTTTATAGAGTGCCACGCCCACATACTTCCGCCCACTTTTTGCACCCCCTATGTTCTATCTCACTACGAAAGGTACTCGGTGTCCAAATTTCAGCGCAATCGGATAAACGGTGCGTGAGCCTATACGGAGCAGACAGACAGACAGGCAGACAGACAGACAGACAAACATTTGATTTTATATATTAGATTATTTACCAGTTTTCGGCAGTAGGACGGCTCCATATTCTTCCACTCTTCAATAATGGCTGATTTAGCAGATCACGAGTAGAAATAGTGTGATTTTAAAATTTTTCCTCCAAGTTACTCCATGTGTGGTCAATAGAATTGGTCATTTACTAAGAAGTCAGCTTCTCACATTATAAGCATTATGTCTTTGATTGTTATCCTAGTCAAATGAAAATGAACTCTCAATGCCCCACTTTCTCTTCAAATTACCTTCAAATTATTCTTCAATATATTAAGGTATACGTGTCGGTCCATAATACCATCGATGATATGAAGCTTTCAAAACCTGCAGCTGAAATGGCACTCCATAGCATCACTGAACTCATACCGTGCTATATTGTGGGTACTTGAAGCTTTAAAACTCAAAAAGATATTTAAAATTTCATTGCTACTTGTTTTGCTTCAATAGTGACTGCCATCTATTGGTCAAGTTTTTATTTTTGCAATAAGCCGCTGTACCGGAAATTGCGTTGTTATCTTCTATGTCTCCAAGCAGTGGCGTAGCTAGGGTTGGTCGCACCCGGGGCGGAAACTAAATTGTGCACCCCTTTAGACGATTTTTTTTTTTTATAAAATAAGTCGATGAATCTTACTACATATTTTCGATTAAGAATGACATATTTTAGAAGAGATTAAAAAAATAAACAAAACTATGCTACCCATGAATATTTGATAAAAGAAGTAAGAATCTAAAATTTTCAGAAACTTAAAGAATTTTCTCTGAATTGTTCCAATATTTTTGTCTCCCGGGCTTATAAGTTGTGAGAGAAAAATTAATTATGAGTAAACCACACAATATCAGTTTTAATATAAAAACTTAAGTTAGTTTAATATAGAAAACTTTGAAAAATTTACGAAATATTTTTCATAATTGAAGAAAAAATAAAACCGGGAAGCAAAACTTTGACAAATTTTCCCTAGTGACCCTAAATAACTAGTAATATAAATATTTTTTCAAAATCAACCCCCATTTTCTACATAAAATTTATATGAAAAATTAATATAAAATATTAAAATTAATTTATAAACATTTTCCATAATTTTTATCAATTTCTTTATAGTAAACTGAGGGAAAAATATGTTAAAATAAAATGAAATTGTGTTTTAGAGTTTGAAACAAATTCATTAAAATTAAACAGCTGTTTTTAGAGTTAAATTCAAAACAAGAGTTTTTGTTTTTAAAAGAATGTTTTTGCTGTGAAAACCAAATTTAAAACAAAAATTTTAAAATTCAAAACACATGTTTTAAAGCATATTTTTTTCGATGCCATTTTTTAACTTTTCCGAGTTTTAGCACCAGATTCACAACCAGCTACCCCCGGTACTTTCCGAATACCAAATCTTAACTCAATTCGATGAAGTTTGCTTATGAAATATTTTAATATTTAATTAATTAGTTTTTATTTTATCATATGTTCGATATTTGTCAAACCAATTCAAAAAATTCAAAAATTGTCATTGAATTCAAATTTTTGTTTGTTTTATTCAAAGAAATAATAAGAGAAAAATAAAAGAAAATAAAAAATAAAAAATAAAAGTAAGAAAAGAAAGAAAGAAAGAGAAGAAAAAGAAAAGAAATGAGTTTATAGGTAGGTGAAAATTAAACACACTTGTTTTAAATATTGTTTTGTAGAAACGCAAAGGCGTTAAATTTCTATTTAAATATTTTTTGTTTAATTTCAAAGTATGTTTTTTTTCACAGTGTATCTATATTAATCACCGCTTGGACTTTTATAGACAAGATTGGGGTCTGTAACATTTCACTGCTTTATAAATATCACCATAAGTACCACCATAAATATCTCCGTATCACAATATTACAGTGATACCAAATAGATATCAGAAATTTGTTTCATTCTCATTATTTACATAATTCCCAAAGCAAACTTGCCCAGGTTGGACAAGGCCAAGAGTCATGAATGGCTCAAAAAGAGCTGGCAATTCCAAGACATCTGTTGATTCTTCACATTCAGTGATAGAGAAAATAAATTAAATTTCAATAATTAGAATAATTTGTAAGGAACTGTGCATCATATCTTCTATTAAAACTGTATTTTTGATTGTTTTTGTTGGTTGATTTAAACATAATAATAATTATTTTAGCAAAATAAAGGATTCAGAAAACCATCTTAAAGTTTTTAATAGAGATCTTCAAAATAAAATGAAAAAAAGTCAGAACTCCATAAATTGGCATAGAACGCCATTTATTTAATTTAAATAAAAAATGTAAAGAATTTATATCAATTTTATTTTTTAGAAATTTTTTAAGCAATTAAAAAGTTTATTAATGATTTTTAAACTAGTAGTTATATGTAACAGTATAAGGTAAGCTGGGGTAGATTTGACACCTTTTTTTCAAAGTGTTATTGCTCCAAAAATTGATGACCGATTCTAAAAATTTTGTATTCTCTATAAGCGTTGATTATTTAACTTTCAAATTTAAATAGGAAATTGTATTATTAACGTCCTAACATATATTTTTTAAACATTTTCTAAAAAAAGTCATTTTGTCAAATGTGCCCCTACCACGGGGCACCCTTGACATTTGAAGGGGCACATTTGACATGAATATTTACACTATTTAAGAAATCGAAAAACCAGCCTTATTCATACAAAAATTTAATATCTCTTTAGTTCGTGTTTGTAACAGTAGAATAGAATTAAAATATCGAATGTAACAAGATTAGTTCGATACAATTGATGTCTTAATTAAATATAGTAGAATTCACTCAATTTGAATAAAAACTATTAACTATTAATTAACTATTAATTATTATTTCAGTTAGAGACTAGTAAAGCCAGCAACAATTTTCTTTAACGAACTGCCAAAGTTAGGAATAAACATTGCTAGCAAAGATGTTATGGATACGAGTTAACAGGTTAGGTAGTTAAAGGCCAGTTAACGATAACCACTAGTGTCTTTAACGCCTTTGGGAATTCCACTGATGTTAATGCTCTACATAAAAAATAATTAAAAGTGAAGTGGCTGAATACTTTGAAAAAAATAAGACAAGCATCCAGGGGCGGATCTGGAAAAAATCTTGGGGGGGAAAAAATTATCAAAGACACACATTTTCGATTTGAGAAAATTTTGCCTTTTTACAAATAGATAAATTGTTCTTTTTTGAATTGAAATTATTGAATTGTTTAAGAAGCATTTTTTCCAGACACATACACGCACATTTCTGTATTTATTTATTTCTCCCTTTTTCTGGAATAATATCTCAGCGAAAAGTAAATAAAAACTCTAAATCTAACAAGTGCAGCCCACGTAAAATTGTGAAATTTTTTCGTCTTTGAACGTCGATATCTTCGAAACTGTCGAATATATTGTTATTGAATGTGCAAAAATTGAAAGGTCTATCTAAATCGGTATATCAATATAATAGATTTAGCAATATTATCAGAAAAAAAACTGATTATCATGTTTTTGCCTAAAACTCAAAAACTCGAGCTGATGGAGAAAAATGGAGTCTATATTTGAAATCAGCAGCCAAAATTCATTCGGTATTAAATTTATTTTATAATTCTTAAAGAACGTCTTCTTTAAGAATTATATTTTGAGCTTAATGCCAAAAATTCATGAAGCAACAGGTTGCTACAACAACAAAAACTTCCTCAGAAGAACCGAGCAGACTAGACCATGGTTTCGTCGGACGCTACTCCGACTCATCAGTAGTCAGTGGTTCATGCAGTCCACTTACTTTGAAAAGCTAATAAGTACAACTGCCGCAAAACCAAAATGGAATTCGGTATTGTTTATCGAGATCTCTGCACCTTTCATAAAGCTTAATTTTGTAACTGACAAAATCATATGACAAAATCATCGCAAAATTATCAATAACTTCGTTAATATTTATTTAAATGTCTCTAAGTATATGCAATAATGCGAGTCCATTCAATCGTTCTCAATTCGAACGGAACCATATTTTTAATCGTCGCAGTATAGAAAAACTTCGCTCAGCTGTTTCTACACTGATAGGAAGCGTGGCAAAGATAGCAAACGTTATAGAAATTAGTGGAAAAATGTCATTAGTGTCACATTAGTGTCGCTCTCCTATTTACACTGCCAAATTTTAAGTTCATGAAATAATTGAATTTGAATTAGTTCCATACTAAAAGTGGACTAAAAGTGGCAGTTTTATTTCATGAAATTAGGTTGTGGTAATTTGGTTGGTTTGTTGCAAATATAATTACTAGTACCGCGCTGGGGTCGCAAATCGCCCAATTTTTGTTTGTTTATTTATAGTTGTATAAAATAGTTGGTGCACTTCTTCTCCGCACTCTAATTCATTTAAAAACAGAATTATCAAAATCGGTTGAAAAACACGGGAGAAAATGGTCCTTAACTGTTTTCCCTGCGCCTATTTATATAAAAAGTAAGTAAAGGTAGGCTTGAAAAATTTCAGAATTCCAAACAATTTAGAATTTACTCAAACAAAAATAATTGTATGCAACAAATTATTTGCGCAGTTGATACAATTTTAGCAACTTTAACCTAACATTAATTCACTTCAAAACAACCCTGTTATAAAGGGTGTTTTTTTAAAAGCTTGCTGATTTGAAATTTAAATAAAACACATGCCAAATTGTGAAATAGCCAAAAAAATTTTTATTTAGTAGATAATTTCTTGGCATTTAACATTTAAATATAATTTCGGGCATATGACCACCACGACTTTTTTGCACAAAGGGCATTCTGGAGGTCCAAAGTCTTTGAGGGCGTATTTCAACATCCATATCGTGAAGATTTGGCAACAAAAATTCATTGATCATGGTTCTGTATCGATTTCTATTCACGGTAATGCGTCGTCCTTCCTCATTTTCAGATACAAATCGATAAATTAACGTTTTCTTCGACACTGGCCTCAACGACAACAATATTTTCTTCTGTACGCACTCTTCTCATTCTTCTCGGTGGCTTGGAATCCAAAAGAGTGAATATAGACCGAAATTTGGTAATTACGTTCTTTATGGTGGTCTCAGACGGACGATTATGTGCACCATAAAATTCGCGAAGTGCTCCATAAACATTTTTAATTGAACACTGTTTTTGAAAATAAATTTTCACGATTTGGAAGCGTTGTTCTGGAGTTAACCTATTCATGATGATTTGCCAAATAATACTGAGTAGAGACGTCACTTTCAACTGTCAAAACAACTGTCAGACAATAGAGTAATCCATATTGAAAAAAAAACCTCAGAAAAAAACACCCTTTATATCATATATGACAAAAAGTATTACAGATGTATATAATATTTTCATAAGGACTGAATATAGCTGAAATATTTCTAAGAAGTAATTTAACTGATAATGAAATAATTGAAGAAAAAATCTATTGGATTTTACATTGTTTGTAATTTTTTTTTTGAAAATTTATAAAGTGAAAACTGAAAGTACAATGCACGTATTGTTTTTTTATGGTAAAATTCGTTGGCACATAGGTTGCAAAAAAGTTTGGCAGGTTTTCAGTTAAAATTTAGAAGAATAAAATATTTTAAGTGGCAACTTTGGTTTGCATAGCCAAAATCTTAATTGCGCTCATAACAAATCAAAATCAATGTTGCTTGCTCAATGATTTCTTATAAATGGCATTTTTAAACTAATCGTAAATGTCTTGCAAAAATATAATTATTATAAAGCAAACACTTACGCTAAGGTAGTGACTTCAAGTTTTTTATTTGTAAGAAAATAAAGCGTCTTTAAAGTTGATTGTTTAAAAAATGGCTGTTAATTTGAGAACATAACGATCTGTTACTTTATTTTCAATCTCATTTTTTAAAAAAATCGAATTTACTACCTTGACGTAAGTGTTTGCTTTACATATAATTATATTTTGGTTTTTGCAGATGACTACAGATCATGTGATTCTACAAGCAAAATGGTCAAACTCTTCTCGCATTGCTTCATAAAAACGTCATCTACACGCAAATGACCTCACGAAACAAAAATAAACAAAATTTTTTTTTATATACTTTAATAATTGTTGAAATCAATAAAAAAACTAGAGTTTAACAATGTCTCTGACCATTTTTTTTAGTATTCTTTCAAAACACGCCTTCAGAATCGCTGATGTATACATAAAAGTACCCTTAAGCTGTGGGCATAACTATTTTTTCCAAATAATGTATTAAAAAAAAAGTATTTGCGAGTTCTTGGGGGGTAATTACCCCCTTTACCCCCCCCCTTGTATCCGCGCCTGCAAGCATCACAGAACAACCCAAAAGAATCAAAGCTATAGTTGTTACCAGAATAACTAATATCAATAGAATGTTATTAATCACTAGACTTTCATTCTTCATTCGTTAACCAACGTTCTGTTCTCTTAATGTCCTTTTATTTCTTCGGCTAATTATAGTCCTATTCTGATGTTTGAAACCACCTTTTTTTTAAAACAAATCTAGAAATATATTAAAAAATTTTTAAATGATTTTTTTTAGCTCTTAAACCAGGATTTCAGGTGTCATACCTATTCAGTCAAGTCTGCCTTGGTTGGTAAATGGGGAGATAGATAAGTAGGAGGGAAAGTGGAATCAAGACAACAAGTGTAGAATGTTGAATGTGTGGCGGAGCGCTATATCAACATGCGAAGTTATGCTTTACCTCAGTCAATTCGAGTTATTAAGCAATCTTATTCCACAAACATCTCGACCACCAACTACAACTTCCAAAGCCGAACATATTCATGAATTTCTAGCTTATTTTGATTAGAAATGCGGAACGAATTAAAGATAGGTAAAAGCGTAGGACCATGGCTAGACCGGGATTCGAACCCGGAACCTCTGGGTTGGCAGTCGAGCACGCTAAACGCTCGACTACCGAGGCCCCAAAAATGTCAAAAGTGTTGGGGCACTTTTGACAAATGTCAAAAGATTCCCAATCAAAAATGTCAAATGTACCCCAAACGCTCTCGGCTTCTTTTTTTAAATTTTTTTTAGTTTATATTTAGTTTTATTGAAATTCACTTTATTTTCAAAAACATAAATAGTTGTTCTTACCTTTTGCAAAAGATACTTTTATTAACTTTTATAACTTGACCAGGAGGTCCTTACGTATCAATGCCGCAAAATAACAGTTACACGTGCAAAAACACAAAAACACCTGTTACTTTTTTTCATGTAATGCAAGAATCGTCAAACTTCGTGGCGATCAATAAAATACTATGATGCAAAATTTATAAAACAAATTATTGAAAAATAACGGTTAGTTCATACCGAAAACGTCAAAGTCAAATGTGCCCCAAAGTCAAAGGTACCCCAGTTTACCCTACCCAAAACATATTACTATTCAAATTTATGTTTTAGCAGATTAAAAGCTGTAAATGAGTTTTGTTTTATGATATATAGTCTCAGAACTTAGTAATCACAAAATCATAAAGTATTTTTAATTTTTGACATATATGACATGAACATGTTTTTCTGAAAAGTTCTGGAGAAATGTATTGCTACAAAACAACTGACTCCTCCATTCATCATACTCTGAAAATCATCCAGGTTTTCGAAACTTAATGGTTTTAGAAATGTCTACTATACTAGCAAGTTTGAACACTTCTTAACCTGAATATAAAATGTAAAAAGTGTTTTTTTTTATAAAACTTAATGGAATATAAAAAAATGTTTTTACATTTTTACTTTTATCATGAAAATTTTAATATAATTTGTTTGGAAATTGTACCCCTAACCAATGAAAAATTACATATGGAATTGACTTGGGTTTTAGTGTGAGCGTTAATATTGAACAAAATTTAATATAAAGTTAAAGTTTGTTTCAATAAAAACAAAGTCCTGGTGATGGTAAAAATATTTTCATTCACTTGTGCACCCTCTTGATATTTACATATAAAACCGAAGTCATTGAGGTGTGTTCTTTATATTAAAAAAATCAAAAATTATGTGGTAAAAAGTTCTTTTGCCAAATTTTGCACCCCATTCTGGCGTGCACCCGGGGCGGACCGCCCCCCCTTGGTACGCTACTGTCTCCAAGTCTTCTCTTTATCACCGGAGAACTGCTTCATTTTGCCTTAATATGCCACCTTCCTGCTGAAAACATGTGAAATGCTTAGATCTTTTTCAATCCAGAAGCCAACACAGCAAGTCGTGCTCTCACAAAAGTTTAATTTTTACCAGTGAAATTTGTGTTTTTACTTCCTACGCTATTTGTGTATACTTTTATATATTTTTTGCTGTTGAAACAGAGTAAATTTTGGTTTTTTTAAAGAAAAAAAAAAGAGAATTATGTTTTACACAATCTCTAATGATTTCGTTAGTTTAATTATAATATTTTTATATATTTTTTCTGTTGTAGAAATAATCTACATTTTGCTTATAAAAGATCGACATATGTATTGGGAAAGATTGTTTCTTTTTTTCGTTTTTGCACCAAGTCGAAAAATATATATAATCTTGGCGTCAATTCCCAAATGGGTAAATTAAAAATCTTTTTATTATATAAATTCTAATAAAATTCCTTCAATTAGATTGGCGCCTAGTTAAAATCATAAAACTAGGTTCCTCAGCGGATATGTATGTACATATGTAAAGCTTAATTAAAACCAACGGCAAAGCTCTTCTTTTTCATCATCATCGTCACCTTCATTTGCAGCAAAAGAAGAAAACAAAATTTTTTTCTCCAAAACCAAGGGTCGCTAAATACAGCAGAAATATCAATCGGCAGTGTAAAACAATCGAATTACCGTCGCGATTCTATTATCCGCGTTGTTTAAAAAAAAAAAATGTTAAAAACGGTGAAAATTTTAAAATTTTTTTTAAATAATTCATTTTATTTTTTAATTCATAAACGGGCATTAAATAGTTTTTAAATAGTGTTGAAGTGCATTTAAAGCTAAAATTGTAAAATCCAAGTAAGAGAAAAACATTTGAAAAAAAAAGTAAAGTAAATTCATAAACAATATGTATGTATGTATGTTTTTGCACGCATATAATGAAAAAGCAAAAAAAAAACATTAACACGCGAAAAAGTCAACAGCTAAGTTGTGGTGGAAAAAACTTTTGTAAGTTTACACAAATTTATGTGGTGTAAAAAAAAGAAATAGAACATTCGGTTCTATTCTCTATAGTTCGGGTACAAAAATAGAATTGTTTTTATTAAAATTATTAAATCCACTAATTATTAAATTATCGGTCAATCGTTATATATACGAAGAATTGGAAAAAAGAAAAAAAAAAGCAAGAAAATGTTAAGTTACAAAATAATTGACCAAAGTTACCAAAAATGTCGTGCAAAATTTAAAGTCAAGTGAACCAAAAGTCATTTAAAATATAAAATGTTAGTTAGCAGATTGGCTAAGATAAATGTTACATTTTTTAACACTTAGGTCAAATTTAACATTTTCTTGCATGTTTCTAGCCTGTTTATTAATGCCCCTATTATAATTTACAACTGAAGCTAAAGTTGAGTTGTAATTAAAAAATCGGTATTATGATTTACAACTGTGTCTGTCAGTTTACAGTTGAGCTCAATAGCATTGGTCCTCCAACAGGCTCATCGCAAGAATGGCAAAGGGTTTGTTTATAAAGAGCAACAAATGAAATCATATTTTGCTAAAATATTTTTGTTCTCGCAATTAGATGTGGATACACTACATACAACAACAAAAATAATATTTCCGCAACAGGAGGAGGACCATCAGAAGAAATCAGTTTGAGTCCACTTCAACAAAGTGTTGCAGACTAATAAAATTTCAAAACTCAGTTTCACCATCCGGTAGATCGTACACCAATCCTTCAAGTTTTGACGTGGAAAATGATGGCAACTAGTTGAACTGCCAACTGCATAATGACTCTGCCCCACCTCCAAGCCGATCTCATACACATCCTTGTCGGTCTCCACAGCCCAGCCGATCTCCTACACATCAACATCCAACACGATCTCCTCCAAATCTTAGCCGCTGACGAACTAAAGGCCCAAATAGACTACACAGACTGTCGGTCAGACAGATGTTTTTTCTTGTCATTGCGACGACTATACACTACACAGATTTCATGCACGCAGACTTGGTTTTTTAGTTCACTTTTGTTGCGCGATGAGTGATGACAGCAATGCTTCATATTCATTGTTTTTAATATTTTTTCAGAATAATTTTTGCTTTCAATCCTTCAAAGTGACGGCAGGGATTTAAAAAGCTCAAAAAATTCAGCTAAATTTATCCTTTCATTCGCTGCCACACGTCTTTGCACAACAAAAGTTTCGCAAGTCTGTGAGGTTTCACCATACACTACACAGACGGTCCGTCAGACACGACCGAAAATTAAAATACTTTAATTTTTGTCAGACATCTGAACAGACCTTCAAACAACCAAATACACTATTAGACCGTCGCAACAAACACGTGTTTGTTGCGACTGTCTGTGTAGTCTATTTGGCTCTTAAGAAAAAGAGCATTGAAGAGGAACGCCTCAATGCTCTAAAAACGCAAACAAAAACTCACTGCGAAATTTTGCAGACACTGAAGAGTTGGAAAAAACCAACTATAAAAACTATTTGCTAAACAAAAAGACATACGAACTGCAAAAGAAAAAAAATGCGTTACTAGAAAAGCAAATGGCCCTTACAAGTGAGCACCATGAATTGGAAATAGCATGCAAAACAAAAAAACTTGAAATGCTGAATGCTGGATACCCAGCATGAGTCGATATTTTTTTCTTTTTCAGTTCGAAGACCTTTTTGTTTAGCAAGAAGGCTTTTAGTTTGTGACTTGTTAATTTTTTTTTTCATTTTAAGTTCTTTTTTTCCAATTTTTGTTTTCTTAATTTTTTTATTTCTATAGAATATAAGGTTTAGTTTTAATACGCATGGACTGATATCAATTTTTTTTGTTCTTTTAAGCTTAAAGCACGCGAAGTGATATACATTTATGTTTTTATAATTTAAGGCACATGAAGTGATATTTTTTTTACCTATTATAATTAATCAATTAAATTTAAGACACATGAAGTGATATATTATTTTAACCTATTATTTAACCTTTTTAAGAAACATGAACTGATATGTTATTTAAGTTTATTATATAATATAAAGACATTTTTATACAATTTTGTGCGATTATTGTTGTATTTCCATTATTTTTATTTCAATTTCAAAAATGTATATTATTAATTCACACACAAAAAGTAATGGGTTGTGTGTTACAAAGATAGCATAATTTCATTCCTTATAGCTCTGGCGTGCTCAATGCTATTGTCTGAAATATTATTTGGAACGTCTTCTTCGACAGTAGAATGTACTTCATCTACGAGTTCGACGCTAAAACGTTGGCAAATGTTGTGTAAAGCACAACACACATTCACAATTTGCGTTGCCTTTTCTGGTGTGTAATGCAACGCTCGACTTGAAAGCAGACATCTAAATTTGCTTTTGAGGACACCAATCGTTCTTTCTACGACGTTCCTGGCTTTCGCATGAATATCATTGCAGCGAGACTCTGGCGAATCAGTGGTAGTGGCTCGAAAAGAAGTCATCAGATAAGGCTCTAAAGGGTATCCAGCATCGCCTTTAAAAAATATAATTAATTTTGAAAATTGTTGTTATGAACTCAACGTACCTAAGATCAATGAGTTTTCTTGAATGTTATTTTGCAAGAATTGCTTGTAGTCGCTCATGTTCCAAATCAAGGAATCGTGATTGGAACTTGGATATCGAGCATCAACACAGCGTATCCTCATTTTATAGTCATATGCCTTGAAAAAGAAATGTTTAATAAAATATTATTTTTAGACCAACATTTAATTATCACATTCAAGCTGTAATGTCCTTTCCTATTAAGGTAAAAATGCTGAACTTCTTTTTTGGAGCAATTATTCGAACATGGGTTCCATCTATGCATCCTACAACCCCTGGAAAACCTGTCCGTGAATAAAATGATATTTCGGACTCATTTTCTTCCTCTTCAGTGAGTATGGCGGTTATCCATGTTCCACAAATATGTTGCTCCATAATACTTAAAACTTCACTCAACACCAAAGACACAGTTGGTTGCGCGAGCCCTAAATTGTAGTCGTTGCCACTGCATTTCTGGTAGCTTCCTTCTCCGAAAAAACGTAGTGCTGTACATTAGGGCGTATCGAGTTACATTTTTTTTTCGAATTTCACATTCTAAAATTTCATGTGGTTGTCAAGATCCGTCAAAAAAAATGCTTTGATTTTTTTAAAAAAAAACTACATATCGTACACTAAATATAAAACAGTCACAACTCAAAAAACAAAACTTTTTAGGAGAAGCGAAAAATAAAACTCTTTGGTTGAAACTGCAGAAGAAAAGCAATTTTCATTTAAACAAAAAAACTTCAATTTTGCATGAAGAAAATTAAGAAAATAATGAAATATATAGTGAAATATGTGTTTTGTGAATTGATTTATATCAAAAAGTCGATAATAAAAATTTTGAGTTGTGACTGTTTTGTATTTAGTGTGCGATATGTCTAAAGGAAAAAATTTAAATGCAGTTTAACTAGCAATATCTTACCAAACACGATGATACTCACGATTTTTACCCACAGTATCCTGTTTGAAGGATATTCGAAGCGAAAGTTATACTTGAGATGATTGATGCACCTTACTTTTGATTGTAACCATTGAGTTAAAATTTTGATGACATTGATTATAATGTTGGCGTATTTCTTAAATATGATGAATCAATAATTTGCATAGTTTTTGCATATCAATTCTCTTATTTTAGAGAAATGCATATTAGAACGCAATTTTTTAACTTTTTAAAAAAAAATTAATATTAGATTTTATATCACGGTCACAAGAATTGGTGTCGAAGATAATTTTCTCAATTTGGATTTTTCAAATATTTCTGTACATGACCCTACCTTAAAATATGTATTTAATATGCCAGGCTTAGACCACGATTTTTTTTTTATATTTTAATACTTAAAAAAATTTTACTTTCTCAATTCGAGTTATATCTTCTCTATGGTTATAAAATCGTTAAAATACATTTTATGCCATTCAGTCGGTCTCAAAAGACTAAACAATTGTTTTTAAAATGTGTTTTAATGAAATTATAACCATAAAGGGGACATAACTCAAATTGAGAAATTTGATGCTAGGAAATAACTTTTTTTAAAATATCGAAATAGAAAAAAAATTGTGGTCTTAAGCTGATATCTTCTTCTCTAATTATAACATCAAATATTTGTCTGTCTGTCTGTCTGTTTGTCTGTTCCGTATAGGCTCGCACACCATTTATCCGATTGAGCTAAAATTTGGACACCGAGTACATTTGATAGAGAAAAAGAACATAGGGGGTGTAAAAAAGTGGGCGAATGTATGTGGGCGTGGCACTCTATCATAACTTCGAAACGCCTATCCCGATTTCAATGAAATTTGGTACGAAGGTTCAACTGCTCCCAAAATAAAACATGGGCTAAGTATTGCATTTATAAGACTCAATAACTCCTAAACGTCTGGACCGATTTCAATGAAATTTGGTATGAAGGTTCAACTGCAGCAAATAAAAAGCATTGGTAAAAAAGTTTGCTGAAGTATGTGGGCGTAGCACTCTATAATAACTCCTAAAGTCCCTGGACCAATTTCAATGAAATTTGGTATGAAGGTTCAACTCCGCCCAAGATAAAACATTAAATATATAAAAAAATTCTAAAGACTTCCACAAGAGGGCGCTTTAAGTAGTGCATATTTAAGACTAAATGACTCCTATAAGGTTCGACTGCGCCCAAGATAACATCTTATATATAAAATCAAATGGTTGTCCTTTTGTCTGTCTGTCTGTCTGTCTCTTCCGTACAGGCTCACGCACCGTTTATCCGATTGAGTTGAAAGTTGGACACCGAGTACCCGCCATAGAGAGAAAAACAAACGGGGTGTAACTTCTAAACGAGTGGACCGATTTCAATGAAATTTGGTATGAGGGTTCAACTGCTCCCAAAATAAAACATAAACTATAAAAAAATTAAGTAGTGCGTTTTTAAGACTCAATCACTCCTAAGCACCTGGACCCAAGATAAAGCATAGGTAAAAAAGTGAGAAGAAGTATGTGGGCGTGACACTCTTTAATAACTCCTAAACATCTGGAACGATTTCAATTAAATTTGAAAGGAAGGTTCGACTGGGTCTAAGATAAAAGAGGCTATCAAAAATTCCAAAAACTTCCGTAAGAGGGCGTTTTAAGTAGTTCGTTTTAAAGATTTCAATGAAATGTGGTATGAACGTTCAACAGCACTTAAGATAAAACATAAAATATAAAAAATTCCAAAGACTTCCTCAAGAGGGCGCTTTAAGTAGTACATTGTTTAAACTCAATAACTCCTAAATGACTCGACCAATTTTCTTAAAATTTGGTGCGTGCAATAATCTGATCCTGCAACAAAATTGAGGTTATTTAAATTTCAGAAAACTTTCGTGAGAGGGCGATTTATTTAATCAACTATGTTGGGCCCATTCACGTCAAAACGGATGAACCGAGGCATTTGTATCTGTTACTGAAATAGATTTTATGATTCTAAATGTTCTTTCGACAAAAATCAAGGAAAAAGCCGATGTCTAACAAAATAAAGAACCAAACACGAACGAAAAAAAAAAAGTTTAACGAATACGAGCAGAAGCTATATGAAGATGAAAAAAAATTCACCGAACAGTATCGACCAAAACCGAAGTGGAACAAAGACAATCCAAAAATCGAATCAAATTGAAATTTTTTTGATATAATTGCTTTTTAAATCCATGCTAAGAAAAACTTTAAACGCATTCTTCTCCAAATGACTTTTCAAACTGCACTCACAAAAAAGTTTCTCAGAATATGATAAAAAGAATATGATAAAATATGATAGAAGTCTATAGACTTTGCTCCAGAGAATGCCTTTCTCCAAATGCGATCCTAAAAATTCTTTAAAAATGATAACGATAACGATGAAAACGAGAAATATATAAAAATATATCGTTTTTAGAGAAAAAGACTGTTTATTTTTGAGAAAAACATTTGTTTTTATTGAAAAAAATACTCATGGTCAATTTTTTATCAAAATATAGAAACATTTTTCATTTTCAATAAATGTTTCTATATAAAAAATAAGTTTTTTTGCGAGATCAATATTTATCATTATAATAGACATTGACATATTTCCACTACCTACAAGCGAATAAAAATTTCTTCGAAAATGTGAAAATTTATTCTTATTGAAGATAATTTTATTTGAAAAAGAAAAAATTGCTGTTATCTAAAATAGAAAAAAATTTTCACCAGAGAAAGATATGTGTTTTTTTTTGAGTGTGGGTGACCATTTTCCTCAGAAACCAGACGTCAGATCGAGACGTTGAAGATGTCATTTTTTTTTAATCTAGTCTGGCAGGTACAGTTTTACGGAAATTTGACTAAACACTTTTGATGGAAGGAGGGGGCGAAACCCCAAAAACGATGATTTAAAAAAATTTTAAAATTTAATTGATAATTTAAAAAATGTTAACTGAGGACAGTTTTGAAAATCATCCTTTTTCTCTGCTCGAGGCACACCCCGAGTGACACCGGGGTACATCCGCTAGTACTAAATAAATATTTTAAGGCAGTATCATGGTCAGAAATTTTCAAAAAACTCAAATTGTGTACAGTGTACATAGCTTCAAAATTGGTGACATTGCTGAAGCATTCATTGCAGGCTTGAAATAAACCTATATTCAAGAAATATTCTCCAAAAGATAACGAAATGCTTCTTTGGTAAGTGTAAAATAACTCACTAAGCTACAAAATAAAATTTTGTTCAACAATAATTTAAAATAAAGCACTTTACTTTGTGTCCGGCAATTCTAAAGGATTGGTTCGATCCCGCAGCGATTTCCGGATGCGCGCAACATTTACGCTGCTTTCCTCTACGTCGTCGTCAAAATACAAATCAAAACTACTTTCCATTTATTATTATTTATTAACTTAATTTTTTCAGCGATCAACAAAAATTTAACAACGGAAAAATTACAAATTAAAAACAGCTGTTTATTTACATTCATCTGTCAAAATTTCCATTATATTCTATTACAATTTGGAAAGAATTCCATACAACTCAACTTAATACGGTTGTAAATCATAATACCGAAAAAAATTCCAGTTGTCTTTGAGTTGAGTTGTCTCCGAGTCAACTCAACTAAGTTTGGTTGTAAATCATATTAGGGGCATAAGTTTATAAAAATTCGACATGAGGCTTGGATTATATACGAAATTCGATTGGCAACGAAGTTTTTCCATCTACGTGGATGAACTGCTATCCATGATGACACTATAGTTGAGTCTGACCAACCATATAGTGTCGCATTTTGAAATTTGAACGAGTCTTGGACTTCCGCAATTAGTTTTGTCGTCAGGTGCGCAACACACAATTCAAGGTGTGGAAGTGTAACCTTTTTAACAGGTGCTAACCTCGTATTTGAAGCAATTTAATTGGTATAAATCGAACCATATGCAAGTTCTGAAGAATCTGCGAATCCGTGTTACTCAACAGCTTGTTCATTTGAATATTGGAGCCACCTTGGAGTGCTGTCAGAAATACTGTCGATGCTATTCCGAAGCTTGATCCACTGATTTAAAAGATCGTCTGGCAACTATTGATTCCAGCTGATTCCTTTGAGCCAAAGTTTTTGTATAAAAACTTTCATTAAAATTACAACTGGGGATAACTAACCAATGGGGTCGAATAATTTGGATATATCTGAAAGAATTGTCCTTTTGGATATATCTTGCGGCATTGGCAAAAGGTGAACGCTATACTTGAATGAATCAATAGCAATATTCCACGACAAACCTAAGGTTTCTACCGTTTGCGAATCATCTTTAACAGTCTCTAAAGACATTTCTCTATCTTTTGGATCAATTGTCGAAATAAATTCAGTAGCATTGGAATACCATCTACGAAAATGAAATCCAGATTTCGATTAAATTTCACATAGTTCTTTCTTTAATTTTACCGCATCTTTTACATTTGCTGAGCACGATATAAAGTCATCAACATAAAAGCTCTGATTAATGCTATCTGCAACTGTAGGATGCGACACGCTGTTGTCCGTTGCAATTTTTTTTAACGTTCTTGTGGACAAAACGGAGCCGAAGTTCCATAAGTTATGGTATGGAGATTATATGTCATAGGTGGATAATGTTCATTGACTCTCCATAAGATCCTTTGGAACTTACGATCATCAGGATGAATGAGTCCTGACGGTACATCTTTTCAATATCGCTAAAAATCCAATTTCGTGTTTGCGAAACTTTAGTAAAATATTGAATAAGTTATTTTGAACTGTTGGACCAACCAAGTCGATCGTTAAGCGAGCTACCATTTGATCCCTTACATGATGCGTCAAAAACCACACGAAGTTTGGTTGTTGTGCTGCTCGGTTTGAACACTGCATGGTGGGGCATATAATAGCTTGCTTCATTTGAAATATGTGCAGCCAATTCCATATGATTTAATTCTATAAATTCTTGCATGAATTTTGTTTACTCATGCTGTAAAGATGAATTGAATTGAAATCGACATTCCATGCCTTGTAGCCTTTTCAACGCTAATGTTTTGGTGTCACCAAAGTCACGATCATCATTCTTGAACGGAAGCCTCACAATGTACCTTCCTTCAGGGTTTCTTTTAACATTCAGTTGAAAGTGTTGTTCTGCTCGTTCTTCTTCATCGCTTATAAATTTAGTGCTGCTTTGGAGCTCTTCGATCTCCCAAAAACGTTGAAACTGCTCAGAAAAATCCATGGCAACATGTGCTGCCCAAATTCGTGAATTGTAAGAACTCCGACTTTTCCGATCAATACCCAACCAAATATTGTTGATATTGCGCTTGGTGATCCTTATGGATGTACAACCGAGTTTGGTAGCATGCATTCTGCAAACTTATCTGCGCCCAAAATTATGTCGATGCGGGCTGGATTGCCATATCCAGAATCAGCTAATTTTAAATTTTTGAAGAACTCTAATTTGTCGCTATTAACCTTGTGTGATGGCAGATTTTGCGTCAGATTTGATAAGCAAAAGGCTTCTGTTCTAATGTTGTTGTTATTTATCGTTGATTTTATACAGAGTTCAACCTTGCCACGAGTATAATTACCATTAATTGAACCAACACCAAAGAGCAAAGTCTGGTCGTGCGTTCGTTTTAAATTTAAACGCTGAGCACATGCTTCTATAATAAGCGTGGCTTGTGCCCCAGAGTCTAGAAGGACTCGGCATGGTGTGAATGCATTGGTACTATCTTGCACCATAACAATTGCTGTTGGTAATAATGTAAGGCTATTCACGTTACTCTGGTGAGATGAATTGATAGCGACCGATAGTGCTTGTTTTTCTCTTGAACTCCTGGTTTCGGTGGGTTCTGCGGTTGTGTGTTCTTTGGTGCTGCTGCCCGGTGAAGCAAGGTATTGTGTTTAGAGTTACATATCTAACAAAATGAATATTGGATTTCAGATGCCCGATGATTCGCTTGGAGACAATTAAAACATAGATTATTATCGCGAACTACCTTGCTACGATCATCAACAACAAATGATCTAAATTTTTTACATTGAAATAAAAGGTTATGCTCAGAACAAACTGGACATGTTTGCACCAGTGTGGAGTGTATGCTTGACTGATTACGTTGCCTACCCGAAACATTTTGAATATTCACTTTGCTTCGCTTTACGCTTTCTAATTCAAAAATTCGTTGCTTTAAAATTCGAAAAATTGTTGAAACGTCACCGAGTCTGGCTTATGCTCTCTACATCAGAGTGAAAGTGTTTCAGGATCCAATTTTTTCTCCAAGTGGAATAACAATATGGAGTACCATTGCATAACAGGTTCATTTAATGCTTTAATAGTATTAACACTTTCGTTTGAATTGTTAAACAACCGTTTTATCTCAGCAGAAGACGGTGCCTTCATTGAAGGCTGATGAAATAACAATTCAAAGTATGCATTTTTTATCTGATCTGACTTCTCGTATTTTTTCTTAAGTAAATCCCAGGCAATCTGATAATTGTTGTCTTAGGTGTTTAACCAGAGATAACGCATCTCCCTTCAGTCGAGTTTGTAAATATTCGAACTTTTCTACACCGGAAATGTTAGCTCTACTATGGACCATAGCTTCAAATAAATCTCGAAACCGAATCCAATCGATATATTTGCCATCAAATTCCGGAATGTATACGTTTGGCAGTTTGAAGGAATGTTGATATTGTTGTTCATTAGAACTTATTGGTGTGGAACTAATTCCAGATTGAGTATTTGTGGATATCCTTTCCATTAAGGAATGATTTGACAGCAATATCACTGCGATAAGTCTCCTCGGCCTTTGCCTCATCAGGGGTCTTTATTAATGTGTCAATTTCAAACTGAATTTCCTCAAACTGTCGCAACAGTTCATCAAGCCTACCAATATGAGCCCTTACATCTTCCACGCTAACTTCAGGGTTTTCGCAAAAGTTATAAATGCGTACAATTCACCCTTGATAATTTGTCGCTTTTGCTTTGAATTATCCATTGTAAATACATATTTAAAATAGTTCGTGCAAATATCGAATTGAAAGGATTTGTAATAATATGTAATTGGATTGTTAAAAATTTAATTATTTTGTATTATACAAAAACAAAGTTTTTTTTATGTCTTATGTCTTATCTTGTTCATTTTAAATTAATAATAAATTTCAATTAAATTAATAAGGATGAGTGAATTTGAATATTATAAACAAAATACATATAATACTATATCAAATAAAAATAGTTGCCTTTGTTTGAGTTTACTGCTGTTGATATAAACTGTTGAATGTGAATCTCATTTCTCAAGATTATAAGTTTTTGTAAAGTTGTTACAATATTGTAAAGTTGTGCAGATATACTGACAAATATCATGCTTGAGCTGGTGCTCCAATGATATGGTATGCGGCTATATGAGACGGCACTCTGCTGAATGCAAGGTTTGAGCTGGAGCTTCGATGAGTGTAATACTTTAGCTATCACTCCGACGATATTTCATAGGCGCTTCGAAGAACGCAATGTTTGAACTGGCACTCTGATGCTTTGTAATCTCACTATGTGAACCGGCGCTCCGATTAGTGTAATGTTTAAGCCAGCGCTCCCACGAATGCAATGTTTGAGTTGGCGCTCCGCCGAATGCAGGATTTGAGCTGACACTCCTATGATTGTGTTGTTTGAGCTAGGGCTCTGACGATATTCCATAAGCGCTCCGACGAACGCAATGTTTGAGCTGACGCTCCGATGCTTTGCAATCTGACTATATGAGGTGGTGCTTCGCTGATATAGTATTTGAGCTGGCGCTCCGATGAGTGTGATGTTTGTGCTAGCGCTCTTACGATATTCCATAAGTTTAGAAATCCGGTTACTACGAAGGATCAAAAAATGTTCGTTCTACGTTTAAATAAAAAACCAACAGTTGGTTAGTTGAACAAATTATATTTATTAAAAAAAAAGACAAAATGTTTCATGCCACGCAGGCGTCTATATTCCGCGAGAGCAAAAAGTACATGACGCAATGTTTTATGCTAACGTTTTTCAGAATTCAAAAAATGAACACTCCAAAGGGTGGGTAATATATTAAAATTAAGATTAAATACATGTAAAAATTAAGGCTCATTCAGACAGTAAAATTTAATGAATTGCAACAACTATATATAAAACAAATATTGGCCCTAAACAGGCAAACAGTTTTGTTCAAGATTTTGTATAAATATCTCAAACGGTATAGAAGTTATGAAAGATAAAGTGAAATGTGTGTCAGAAAAAGAGGTTGGAAAAAGTATCATTTGGCCATCGTAATTATTTGTTGGTGAAAAGTTTATTTTGTTTTTAAAATTACAAAAAAGAAACCAAATATGCACTTTTTGAGATATAAGAAAACTAAAGCTTTTTCAAAAAGTGGCAACTCTAGCATAAAAATACCAATAATATTAAATTTTTTTCAAAATAGCTTTTCAATAGCTTTCTTATGAATTTACAAAAATAGGGTTAAAACTGCCGGAAATATGATTTATTTTAAATGACTTCATTTTTTAGATTGTTGCTATTATCAACAATTAGTATCTCCATAACTTGGCGATAAAAAAAAAACAAATAACTTATATTTTTATAAGCGAAAAAGGCACATATACATACAATTTCAAGTAAATCTAAGAGCATATGATGAATTTTTGGAAAAAACTTCCATTAAGCTTGGTTACATAAGATGACAGACTAAGGCCCGTTAACTCATCTCGATGTTAAACAAAGGATAGCTGAAACTAAGTTTAAAATGCCTTTACTTGAGTTTAAAATTCTAGGTTTAAAAAATTTAAAGCTAGACGGAAATAAATTTCTATATTTAATAACGCATTTTGGATTTTACAAATTAAAAAGTGTGCAGAAGTTATTTTGAATAACGGAATAGTAATGGATTTCACAATGCAGAATTAGACATGATTTTTGTACACAATTCATGACCACGACCACAGCATGTGCCTAGATTTCATAGCTTTTAAAATAATTCGCAAAACAATGATGAATACAATTTTGCAAGAATTTTTTATTTGCATTCAATATGTTATTTATAAATTTTGCACAATTTTCTTTCTTTTCATGTCAAATTTGAATTAAGATGATATTCACAGTATATCCTCCTTCACCGCAAATTAGCCGCGAAATTGGATTTTTTAACGATTATTAAATGTTAAAATCGGATTTAGCATTATTTTACTGAAATAATTCAAAATTTTGTATGTTTTTTGAAACAAAACAATGTTGTTTTTTTATATTGAAACATTTTTTGAATGTTTTGATGTTCCATGTCAAAGTTTTAGAAATTTTACTACAGTACCGCTCAAATAAGTCTTAATCTCAGTTTAAATTTTTAAACGGAGGTTAAGTAAACTGCCGATAAAAATATGATCAGTTATGAAAATAATTCAAACTGTGTTTCAAATTTAAAATCTGTTTTTGAAATCTGAGGTTAAGGAATTTAAACTTTTGAGATCAGTTAACGGGCTCACTATCACTAATCACTACTATAATTTTATTATTTATTATTATTTATATGTCTATGTCTATGGTACAAACCTTGTAATAAAATTTATTACCAACACTAAAATAGCTACAAGAAATACATAACAATCGGAAAATTCATTAATGAAAGCTAAAAGAGATTAAGTACTAAAATATAAATGTTTCATTCAGCAAAGCCTTAAAGCAATCTCCAGAAATAGAAAAATCAATATTAAGTATTCTGGAGAGTGAATTAAAATCATTCATAGTTCTTGATAATGGCTCATTCAATGCATAATTACTACTATGAAATGGAATAATAAAGATATTATGTTGACGTAATTGACGAGAGGGAAAAAAGAAATTAATGTGTCTTAGTAGAGTTGGACAATCAGTTACACCTGAAATAATGTCAAACGAAATCATCAAAGAACGAATTCTTCTAGCGAAGCGGATCAGCAAAATTTAAAGATCTAAGTGAGAACTTTAAGAACTTTTTTGTACTTTTTCAAGTCGAGCAGAATGTGTGGAATAAAACGGGTTCTAGATAAAAATATGCAAATTCTAATTTGGTGCGTATAAATGTGGTAAATACACGCAAAGAAATATTTCGTTTATCGTAACTGAAAAATTCACCAACTATACTTCGTTTGCGAACTGTATTTGCTGCAAACGAGTATTCAGTTGTCATCAATTTAAAGATATTCTTGTTTGAAACGAAAAAACATCGAACTTAATAAAATTTTATCATTGTTTTGGAAGTTCAAGTTTAGCCTAGCGTGCTGGCGTTCGAGTCTAGAAACTTGAGTGACCTGGGTTCAATTCCCAACAGGAACACCAAATTTTTTTTTTTAATTAATGTTTTTTATTATTATTTTAATTATTCTTATTTTGACGGTTCCTTTTGACCAAGCAGTTAATGAAACAGAATTACAATTTCAATAATTAAATTAAAATTTTTGATACTTACACAGCCAAGAATCGAACCCACGTCTCCCGCGTGCCAGTCTAGCATGCATCCATTGAGCTATTGTGAGATATTGTCTAGAATGAATTTTTTTAGATTACAAATGTGTATGAAGTTTTCAGTTGAACAAAACAAATTTGTCGGTTGCCGAAATTTAAAAACAACTTACGTTAATCGAAATTAATTTCTTGCAATTAATTAACGCGTTTTCCGCAACTGACTATTATTATAAAAACAACAACTTTGAGATGCCATTTGTGTGGCTGAGCTTACTTAAACTGTTACACATTCTTGTTTCTTCGTTTATGGCAAATATTTTACATTTGTCATCAACGAAAGCGAGCTGTATAGCAGTTGTGTGACTGCGCTGGTGATTCACTGTTGTGTGTCTGTTGTTCACACTCTTAAAATACTTCCTTTTCGTTGATGGCAAATATTAAACGCTTTTCATCACCGAAATCAAGCAACTTTTTTTGTCAGTTGAGAACTACTCGCTTATAACAAATTAATTTCTTTTTCGGCAAACGAAGTTTTCAGTTGGAAAAAATAAATTTTTCGGTTGCTGCAATTTAAAAATCACTGCCGTTTATGACAAATAAAATTAATTTCTTGCAACTAAATAACGTGTTTCCCGCAACTAACCATTATTATGCCAACTGTTCAAACGTTTACAAACAATGATTTGAAGCATGACAAACGAAGTTCGTTTGCAGCAAACTGGCGATAAACGTTTTTTTTCTCTGCGTGTAGTAGTTTATGAGTATACGGATCTGAATATTCAGAAGTATTACGGTGTAAAAAGGCAGGCAGGGAATATGCTTTCGGAATTATTGTGATATGAAATGAATTTATGTGTGAAATGAAAGTGAATTTTAAGTCAAAAATTACACCCAAGGCCAGAATTTCACCAAAAAATTTTAATTGACAGTTGTTCAGATGATAAGTTGAAACAACTAGATTTCTAGATTTGGAAAAAGTAGCATGAAAGCATTTCGAAATGTTTAACGGAAGTTTATTCGTTGCACTCCAGGATAATAAATTATTTAACTTAGCTGGTGTCGAATAAAATTAAAGTAAAATTATATTCAAATAAAAACACAATGATTTTTTTATTCGAAAAAAAGCCGAAGATCAAAAAAACCCGACATTTATTTTGCAACCTTTCTTTCCAATCTTTTTTCTAACTGACTGCCAGTCGGTCGATCACGATGCAATCGACCCTTGACAGTCACAATAAAACTTATTTTGACACGTTCACAATAATTAGTTTTATACACTGCCACCGAAAACGCCAGTTTTCCTTCCTTTCATCTTAGTTTACATTTAAAGACTATTTAGTATTGACATACATATTGATAAGATACATACAATCCAAATATCATATTACAATAATAAGTTCATAATTTGTCTGCCTCCTATGGTACAATACATAACTTCTGAACTGCTCTCCTGAGTATATTTGTCGGCGTACGCACCAGAACGGAACGAACCTTTCCATCATTACTCACGATCATCTGCTCGATTCTACCCATTGCCCAGTGTGCAGGTGGAAAATTCTCACTTTTGAGTAATACCAGATGTCCAATCTTCAGATTCTCCTTCTCTTTTCTTCATTTCTTTCTCTCTTGTAACGTTGCTAAATATTCAGCCTGCCATCTATCCCAGAAGTGCTTGAGCATCTCTTGCCTTTCTTTCCACAGTTTCACACCAACGGAAGAGGACGCCTGCGAAGTGTCAAACGGTAAAGGTAGAACTAATGGCTCTATTACCAAAAAGTGACCTGGGGTCAACGCCTGAATGTCTTCTGGATCATCGCTAATTGGATGGATCGGACGCGAGTTTAGTATCGCTTCTATCTGTGAAAGAAGGGTTAATAAATTTTCATATAATAAAACCTGCTGTCCAACGACTCTAACAAGATGATATTTCATCGACTTAACTTAGCTTCATATATACTACCTTGATGTGGTGCAGCTGGAATCATGAACTTTCATTCTGTACCTTTGTAAGCTAAATGTCTAAGAGTCTCATGATTTCCCCAACTAAATGCCTTTCTCATTACTCTATTGGCACCGACGGAGGTTGTACCATTGCCGCTGTATAGTCTTTCACATCTTCCTCTTCGTGCAATAAATATTTCATAACATGCTATGAAAGCAAGTGATGTTAAGTCTGTCACAATACCTATGTGGATGGCTCGTGTTTTCAAACACACAAAAATTGCTATCCAACACTTTCCTTTCTTTAACCTTGAAGCATCTTTACTAATATTTCTTATCTCAAGCGGACCTGCAAAATCAACACCCGTATGCAAAATGCTTTGCCCACCTGTACTCTGTCTGATGGCAAATCAGCGATTATCTATCCTCCATCTTCGCATTGTAGCGTGCACATTTGATAAATTTATGAATTATACTTCGCAGTGCATTTCTTAACCTTGGTATCCAGTAACGCTGCCGTATAATGTGTATTATTACCTGGACACCCCCGTGTCTTGTCTCTCTATGAACTGACTCTAATATCATTGAAGCAAGCAATGAATTTGCAGGCACTATGACTGGGTGCTTTATCTCGTAGTCAATTTCAGCACGCTTTAGCCTGCCGCCAACCCGCAATAGGCCCTTATCATCAATGATTGGTTTCAGTGACTCTATCTTACTTCTTTCCGCTGTGCTCTGTCCTCTTTCCAAAGCTGTTAATTCAGCATTATAGAATTCCTCTTGTGTCTTCCTTAAAATAAATCTCATAGCTTTACTTATTTCCTCTGCCGTTGGCATCTGAATTATGTCCTTCCTTGATCTTATTCTTTTTCTACCAGGTTTAAAACGTAACGCATTAACGTAGCGAAACACATATGCCCTAATACTGACTGTTCTTTCTAAAGACCATATGCCAACAAAGCCTCTTTTTCCCAAATTCCTTTAATCCGGATACTTAACTCTTCTCTCACCTCTAGTGGCTCACTGTTTAAAAATCTGTCTTTGGGCCAATTGAATTCATCTAGTGCCAGCCAACTTGGGCCATGCAACCACAAATTATTGTCCATGAGTTCTGATGGTGACAATCCGCGACTTAATAAATCTGCTGGGTTCTCTTTAGTACTGACATGTCGCCAATTTTTTACATCCAAATTCTCCTGAATAGCATCTACTCGATAAGCCACATACATTTTCAGGCTATAAAGCGCTTTTCTTATCCAATGCAAAACTATGCTTGGCCAATCCATTGCTCTCTTTATATCAGCTTATAATCTGGCTAATAATTCAGCTGCCGCCAATTCTAGTCTAGGTACCGTGAGAGTATGTAAGGGAGCCACTCTCGTCTTTGAAACTAATAGCTTTTTCGTCACTTTCCCATTTGAATATTCTGTCCGAATATAGACCACAGCACCATAAGCAGCTAATGAAGCATCGGCAAAACCTTGCTTCTGCACAACAACGCCTTCCGTCGTACCTATCCATCTGTCAATTCTAAATTGCTCTAACAACATAATTTCTTTCCAAAATTCTATCCATCTCTTTTCTATTTCAGCTGAAACCATCTCATCCCATCTTTCTTTTTGTATACTCTTTATCTAATTTATCTAACTAAAATGCAAACTGATCTGTCAAAATTAACCATTTCAAGCCTAAAATGCTTGACCCTTCCCCCGGCAAAAACACCGCTGGAAGGAGTCGTTCTCGGAATTCATCGCATTCATCAACCGCTTTGAATTCGATTTCCACTGACATAGTTCAAAGCCAGCACTTTGCAGGATAATGCGCATCTCTTTAGCCAATATAATTGCCTTCTTGTCCGTATCGGCGCCTGTAGCGCAGTCGTCCATGTAGAAATCGTTTTCAATGGCATTCGATGCTTCTGGAAAATTATCTGAAGCTCATCATGCACATTGTATCACCGACCTTACAGCAAAATGTGGTGAAGACGTCAATCCGAAGGTAACAACTGTCAGCCAATATTCCCGTATCGGTTCTTTGCAGCTTTCTCTCCAGATAATTCGCTGAAAATCCCATTGCTGCTTAGCCAATCTTACTTGATTAAACATCTTCTTAATGTCTGCACATATCGCCACCCGATGACGCTTAAACCGCATGACTATCTCATGCAAATCTCCTAACAATTGAATTTCATCAAGTGAAATCCCTTTATCTGTCCTGCAACTAGCATCAAAAACAATACGGAATTTCTAAGTTACACAATGATGTGGTATGTAATATGTGATCTGTCCATCTTTCGGCCTTCCATCCGTGAGTTGAATATAACCTAATTCAATATTCTTGCGCATCTTTTCTATATACCTATTCTTCAATTTCTCATATTTATCTTATCTTAATAATCATATTTATCTCTCCAAATATATAAACCGTTTAGACGAAATCTATCTGGAACTACCAATATCTTCTAAATCATCTTTCAATGGCATAAGCACGACAAACCTACTGCTCTCGTCTCGCCTGTAAGTGCTCATAAAATGTTGTTCAACCATTTCTTTTTCTTTTGTACGATATGTGCGCGGTCCAATTTGATCCAGTGTTCATAGTCGTTTGAGCAATCCGTCTAAATGTTCATTCTGATTATATTCTACTAATGGTAGTGCCTGACCAGTAAATTTATATATTCTCTCTGACTGACCACCAAAGGCAACCGCACCAAACCTTGTTTGCAAAAAGATTGTATCGTCCATCGATTTTGTAATGACCGATTCTATGATTTTTGCAACAAAACTTACCCCAAACAGCATATGCACCACATCTGGCTTCCAATATTCTGGATCGGCCAGTTTGATATCCGAGGACATGCATCGGTATTGTGGTGTTAACATTTTCGACGGAGAAATTGGCCACCATTGGCTTTCTCGGAGTAATATCCAAAATTCCTCTTGAATGTAATCGCTCGATTCATGCCATGGAAAAATTTTGAGATTGACTTTCCTCTCTCTTTCGAACGGCTTCCCATCTATACCAATCATTTTCCTAGCTAAAGGTAAAGTGGGTATCTTTAAACTCAGACACAATGCATAGATAGCTAATGAGATAAGGTTGTGCACCTGTGTTTAACAAAGCTCTAACTGGACCAAAAAACCCTTCAAAAATTTCTATCCTTACCATAGCTATTGGCATCAAAGTCACTCTTTCCTCTATCGAAACATTAAAAGCCTTCTCACACTGAAAAATGCTTCTTTCGGCCCGTTAGGTTTATTTGTTTTTATAAAAAATTTGTCTTTCCCTTAAAAAATCAAAATTCTGGCTTGCAGCTTCATTGATGTCTGTCTTTCTTTTCTTCTCTTTCGGTTCAGATAGTTATTTTTTGGCTGCCCTCTTTTGTTGCTCCCTCTTAGACGTTCCATGTACGGCTGCCGGTCCTGAAACTCTTTCTCTCGGAAAATCCTCCAAATCTCTGTCCTATTTCTCTTTTTTCGTCTGCACCATCAAAACCGTCTCCTTCTTTCCATCTTTCTTTGGACACAGCAGGCTATTGTGGCGAGGTTTACCCGGACATCGCACGCATCCACCCAAGAAGCACGTATTAGAGCCATGTCCTCTTTTGAGACAGTTCCGACACAAGCTGTGATTTTCAGAAAACCTTTCCTGCTTCGAATATTCAACGCCAAAAAATCCGGACACTCCCAAACCTGGTGACCACTGGCCTTAGGAGTCTCTGACTTTCGTTGCAGCTCCCATTGTCTGCCTGTTTCGCTGTCCAATCTCTCATGAAGATTATGCACAATAATCAGCCTTCTACTGGCAATCCCTGAGCCTTCAGCTGTCGAAGCGTTTCATGTGTGCCATTCGACATCCGCTGTAAGTCGTTTGCCGTTGGCGCACGCTGAATGGCCGGCAATCTATAGAACTGCCACAAATTCTCTCGACAAATCAAATATTTTTATTGTAGAGCTGTTTCAATCTTTCCAAGGCATCGTCGTAGCTGTCCTCTGTCAGCTGCCATTCGCCAAGCGTACGTGCTGTGCTTCCAGTCAACGACTTCTTTAAATACAAAAATTTGTAGGCTTTTGTCGAACCGGACCACGAACCGGTCATGAAAACCCTGCCACCTGACGTATGACCCGTCAAATTCAAATGCTCCTCCGTATCCTTTATCTTCTCTTTGAGAGCTGGTACGCCTTTCGGTGTCACGCTTGCCAACAAAACATGATGGATTCTTTCGAAGTCTTTCTAGTCTTTCCAGTCTTTCCACATGCATCCAGGAACTTCCCTTCCTCAGCTAACGCTGTGAACCTAGCGATAGCTTCCGCATCCTCCTCGTACTGATTCTGTTTAGTCGTCTTTTCTTACTGAACTTCTATCCTATATTTTCTTTTAATCTGTCTTTGCATTTGTGTTCATTTAGAATTTCAACGAACTCTTTCTTAGTACTTTTTTTAATTTAACCTTTTCTTCACTAATTTAATTCATTTTTCCACCTTGTCTGCGCACTTAAATCTTTTTTGAATATTTGTCTTACAATCTGCCTATTTTATCCTTTGTTGTAATCTTTCAACTTAGTAATTTAAAATTTCTTACAATCTCTCCACTTTTATTCTTTTTTTTCCAATTATTAAAATTATATTTCTCCTTTGTTTCATGATGTGCACTCATCTAAACATTCTTATCCTAGAACTACACATTTCCTCTCTATCTTTCCCTATCCTGTTTTCTTGTGTTCATTTATTCAAAATTGAATGACTTTAATTTCAACCTAACCATTTTATTATGAATACTCATTCTAACATTTTTGTTTAAAAGTCGCAAATATTTCCTTCCATTGTTTTTTTCCATTTACTTTTCTATATTTTATCTTTATTTCTTTCATTCTTTCAATTTTGTTTAAATATTATTTTCTTTCATCCCTTCCATTTTCTTTTCTTTATTTTTTATTTTCTTTATATTATTTCCTCTGCCCACTGTCCAAAGCATGCTTTAATTCTTTCCACTATTGTTTATGGGTTATGCTTATTCTTGCATCTTTGTGCTAAAGTCATACCCTTGTCTCTCATCTCTGTCTGTCAAAAATGTGCTTTGATTCTTTCATCTCTTGTTTATGGTATATGCTTATTTTTGCATCTTTGTGCTAAAACTATGCCTTTGCCTTTCCCCTCAATCAAAAATGTGTACACACTAGCAGCGCACTACTGCCGCTGCCGCTGCGTGGAACAACAGCAACCACAGCATCAGCAAAAAATTTAGCGAGTATGAAACATACACACACACATGCTGCAATTCCGCCAACTCGCTACCGCTGCGCACTTACAACATATAACCCCAGAAACAGCAAAAATTATGTCGTGTACAAAACACGCACACACATGCTGCAACTGGGGGGATCAGGAGGGGGATCAAATTTTAAGATCCTTCGGGCCTAACAACCCCGCGGACCCCAGTTACACAAATCCAAGCGCGTCTGTCCCATATTGGGCGGCTTCCTGGTCTGCGTCTATACCGCATCGGTCGGCAGTCTTTTCAACCTGCCCGGAGGTTAAAACGGAATTTAGTTAATAAGAAAATAATGAAAAAACAATAATAATAACAATAAAAAAAAAATCTACAAAATACAAATAAATCCATTAAAAAAAAATAATTAAAAAAAAAATAAAGATCTAATTAAAAAATTATAATAAAAAAAAAAATAAATATATATAAAACAAAAAATTAAAATAAACAAACAAACAAAACACAAAAAAAACACCTTCAAACCCAAGAGCGTCTGTCCAAATTGGGCGGCTCCTCGGTCTGCGTCTGTACCGTAGCAGTCAGCACTTTTAAAACCTGTCCGTAGGTATAAAAGAAAATGGGTTCGTCCCCTGAAAATAAATCAAAAAAAGTATAATGCCGGCAAAAAACAACATTACTCCAGGTGGCAGCCACAGTAGTAAAAAACCACCCGTGGAAACCCCACGGTAGAGGCAAGGATTCTGGAGGCCTCAACCAACATTAAACACACGACAGCAGTATCGGTGACTGTTGGGAGTGAGCAAGTGGGCTTCCAGTTATCGTCATTAAATGACCGCAATGCTACGGCGGTGGCTAACTTGGCTGCCGTAGCAGATAAAGCTACAAGGAAAAATAAAACTGAAAATGAAAGAGGCGGCACTCTCGGTTCATCATATGGATGGATTCATCATCAAAATTCAGGAGCTGGTGAAAATTATGGCCCTCCCACGAAGAAGCATCCACCAACATCTAAGAGACCTCGTGGACGAAATTACAGCATTGCACCAGAAGTGTTGTGACTCATTCGTCACAAGCGAAGTTGAGTTGTTTTTATATTATAAACTACAAATACTAACCTACCTCAATAATAATGAAGCGATCAGCGTTTTTGTAATGCTTGCCAATTTAAGTTTACGGTCAAGCACCCAACAATTAAAAAGTGCAACGGTCAGCTTAAAACAGCAAGTAAGCACGGGCCAGCTACTTTAGCTGAGCTTCTGTTACCATAGCTTATAAATTATATTGCGGAAGTAAACAAAGAATGTATATTTGCAATATGTTTGTTTGTATATTTAAAATACGAAGTATGTATATTTGTATGTTGTTTAGCAAAAATGTCTAGGTTAATGTCTAGGTTAATTGTATATATGTAACTATTATGTAATTGTCATCAAGTTTCATTACGGAAGTTAAGATAATGATCTTGAGACAAAGTAGATTTTAAGATTCAAATCTGTGATATAAATAAGAGTAAAATTAATAAAAAGAAGGGAGTTAATTAAGCAATCAAGAAGTGAAGTCTCATTTTAAACTTTCAGGTACCACCAGCGCAGAAAAACATTTGGTGAGTATACATTTAATGATGTAACAGGTAATACATATAACGTTACACAACAGAGTTGTGTGGGTTCAACGAAGAACGCCACACAACATTATGGCGCAGCCGGTAGGATTTCACCGGGCCTGCACACAACATTATGGCGCAGCCGGTAGTCCTTTTTAAAAAAGGGTTGTCCCTTTTAAAAAAGGATAGTAATTCGAACTCGGTTACCCGTGTTCAAATAAATAAATAAATAAATAATAATAACTTCCCAAAGATTCTGCGATTCCGTAGCCAATTCCTTGTAGTTGACCGGACCCTCCAGAATATAATTAAAAAGGTTTAAAACCAGTAAAATAAAAATTTGTAGATTAGATTACAGAATTAAATTCAGAGAGACACTATAGTATAGGGTGAGAGTTGTTGTTGAACACAGAAAATTTTAAAGGCAAAGAAAAGATAATGAAATCATAATAAAAAAAAAAATTCAGAATGAACATATGTGAGATAGAAAAAATAGTGGAGGATGGTTTGACGTCGCAAAAGATAGTAAACATCCTCGCCACTGGGTCAAAGACGGACGTATCAACAGATAAGGATACAGTAGGAAAAGATGCTATATTAAGTAGTTCTCAGGAAAGAGATAAAGATTTAGCCAACTCGTTACACAATAAGAATTTTACGTTTCAAAATAGAAACGAACAATGTAGGAGTTTTGGTTTTCGCAAAGTCAATGATGTGTTCATAGAAATTCCCTGTAAGGATTCTATAAAAGGACGACTCATTTTACTTGTGGATACCGGGGCTGAAGCCAGTTTAATTAAACTGAATACATTAAAGAAAAATTTGAATAAAGATACAAGGGAAATTAAACATTTGAGTGGAGCATTTGGAGGTTTTGTAGATACTTTGGGGTCTGTAGAGATCCAACACGATAAGATAAAGAACTTAAGTTTTAAGTTACACGTAGTGGCACTAGAACAAGGGTTGCCTGCAGATGGTATTTTAGGTCGGGATAGTTTGTGGAATAATTCAGTTATAGATGCGATTAATAAGACGTTAACAGTCTATGGTAAACACATGGAGACTAGGGTGGAATTACCTCTAAGACAAATAAACGAGTTAAGTTCTATTAACTATAATAAGGAGTAAAAAAATAAAACAAAAACAATACAGTCGATCGAAATTCCGTTAAAAAACAAAAATTCCGGTGTAAGTAATTCACAAAGAAGAAATCACGCCAGGGGTTTATCTAGATGAAGTTTTTCAAACCAGGTTAAAAACAAAAGACAAGGAACAAGTAAGGGAAAATGAAAAATATTCAAAAAAATTGAATGAACCAAGTAGTGAAAAACAAAATACAGAAATAAAATTTCTTACTGAGCCAAATGCAATTCAAAAAATATTAAAAGATTCTCATGATTTGCCAAAAGGAGAGCACAAAGGTGTTTTAAAAACATATTTTAGAATAAGGCAGGAATACAAATGGAAAGGCATGCAAAAACATATTAAAGAATATGTGAATAAACGACAGAAAAACAAAGCAAATAAAACTTTTAAAATTGAAGACAAAGTACTTATGAAAAATAAGGCTAGAAAAAATAAATTTTCACCAATATGGATAGATTGGTAACCACTGAGATTTTAATAAAAGGAAAATCTAAGAAAATACATAATAATTTACTGAAGTTGTTTCACAGTAATTAAATTATGTTATAAAAATAAAAATTAAATTAAATTAAAATTAGAATTACATTAAAAATTCAATCAAACATTCAATTAAACCAAAAATATGAAGATAAAATCAAACGAAACTAAATAAGTTTCATTAAACAGAGATATTGAATTTTTTTTTGAGATGAAAAAAAAAAATTTTTTCGTTGAAATAAAATAAATTAATTTTTTTAATTTAACAAGGGCATTTGAAAATTAAATTTTTTGAAAAGAAGTTTTCAAACATTAAATAAAAAGAAAATTGGTTTTAATCAATAAACAATTTCAAATTAATTATATGTTAATAGAGGGTTAAATACAAAAGATTAAAAAGTTGTAAGAGATATTTAAGAAATTAAATTAAAATTATACAAGAGAAAACTCACAAATTTAATTTACCATACTACAAGATAAAAATTAATATTTACGATAAGATTTTTATAAAAATCAAAACTACACATTTATTACACGAAACTTTTCCGTATCAATAATCGTGGTCCTAGTACTGGTTCGAGTTGACGGTAGCAGCAATAAAACTGAGTCGATCAGGTGGACAACGCTTTACAAGAGAAAGGAGCTATTCTGACGAAGTTCGAGGCCTCAGTCGTTAAAAAGTATCAAAGGCTTAATAATGAAGCAAAACATGTTTCAAGTAAAACATATAAGAAAGCAGTTAAAAAAAGAAAAAATACAACAAGAAAATATACAGGCTTTTAAATGTTTGTGGAAGGTTACAAAGTGTTATTAAAAATTTGAAATTACAGCGACAGATTGTATCCTTAACGAATCAAACAATTTTCCATTTAAACGAGAAAATCAATTAAGTCGTAAGATTTCTTTATGATTGAAAGGCTTACAAGTACAACGATTAAAAATGAATTCGGATATGCATAATTTGTTATTACAAAATGCATTCTGGCTTAAGAAAACCACGAAAGTACGTCTATAATGTGAAATACCTGCATTTAGTTCATACCTTTCTAGGAAAACGCTTAACCAGAACGAAACCAAAGTGTTTGATAAATATAAAGAGTCGCTTCCCAATTAACAACACTAGCAAACATATCTTGTCAAAACTAAAAGCAAACTTTCATATAAACTAACGAAAATATGAGCAACACAAAACACGAAATAAAAATGAAATTTGGCATCTTTTTCGTAACTTCAAGACTTCACCAACTTCAAGAATTAACTTCTAGAATCAAGTAGTTTAAGTACTTCAATAGAGAAGAAAAGGAGTGACATATACTTATCAGTAACGGTTATCAAATGATCATCAAAGACAGAACATGTGCAGAGTCATCATAATAATGCCAGGAAGAAGAACAACTTATAGAAAATCAAAAAACTAATCATCAAAATTACTAGGACCCACGAACAGATACACATAAATAAAGAAAAGAATATAAGATAGCTTATTCAAAACTTATTTAGCACACAATATTACTAAACAATGCAAACATGCAAGGAATTTTAAAAAATTAACTGTAAAATGATGCCTGTCTCTTCTCACATATAAGTACTTTAGGATTGAAGAAAATTAAACCTCTTCAAGGTAAAAATTTTCTTTCATATGGGGGAAGGAAACCTACAATTACTTTGTCACGTAATAATCAAAAATCCTAAATTTAAGAGAATATACAAAACAAATAAATAGAAAAGAGTGTACAAAATAAGAAAAATAAATGTATAAAAGGAAAATATAAGATACAAATTGCTGTTAAGAAATATTTTTATTAAAAACAATATTAAGAGAATTATTATTATAAGACAAAAAATTCAAAAGAAAAAAAAAAAAAAACACTGCATATAAAGACTGCATATAAAATAATTCGAAAAAGTTATTAAATATTAATGTATTAATGATTAAAATGAACCTTACATGATGCAAAATTCTGATAAATTCATGTGACGAAAAATTATTGCTAAATGAATAATTTTTCTTTGTCAGAGGGGGGAGGAATGTTGTGACTCATTCGTCACAAGCGAAGTTGAGTTGTTTTTATATTATAAACTACAAATACTAACCTACCTCAATAATAATGAAGCGATCAGCGTTTTTGTAATGCTTGCCAATTTAAGTTTACGGTCAAGCACCCAACAATTAAAGAGTGCAACGGTCAGCTTAAAACAGCAAGTAAGCACGGGCCAGCTACTTTAGCTGAGCTTCTGTTACCATAGCTTATAAATTATATTGCGGAAGTAAACAAAGAATGTATATTTGCAATATGTTTGTTTGTATATTTAAAATACGAAGTATGTATATTTGTATGTTGTTTAGCAAAAATGTCTAGGTTAATGTCTAGGTTAATTGTATATATGTAACTATTATGTAATTGTCATCAAGTTTCATTACGGAAGTTAAGATAATGATCTTGAGACAAAGTAGATTTTAAGATTCAAATCTGTGATATAAATAAGATTAAAATTAATAAAAAGAAGGGAGTTAATTAAGCAATCAAGAAGTGAAGTCTCATTTTAAACTTTCAGGTACCACCAGCGCAGAAAAACATTTGGTGAGTATACATTTAATGATGTAACAGGTAATACATATAACGTTACACAACAGAGTTGTGTGGGTTCAACGAAGAACGCCACACAACAGAAGGCGTGCAAAGTGCGGCATAAACGGGACTCCGCCAAAGCAAAAGCACCGGAGCCACCAACAAGAAGGAGTGTGGAAACACAAACAGAGCCGACAGTAGCCCCCATGAAAGGTGCTGGCTTTGCCAAGAGATCAAGAGGAGAACAGCGCGAACCTCAATCGCCGACTCCATCCGCGAAAGAGAGGAAGCATAAAACGCCCCCTCAAGGCCAAGGAGTGGTTAAGATTTCTGAGGTAAAATCCAGCCAGGGCCAATCAAAAGTGAGTGCAACCGCGCCCAAGAGCAAAAAGCTCCCACATGAGGAAGTGGTGAAGCTGGGTTCAAAACAATAAGTGGACAAAAGTGCAGAGAAAACCTAGGAAAAAACCTAGGAAAACAAGGAAGAGACCTCCTCGAAAGGATGCAATCGTTATAAGAACGACAGGCTCAGTTTCCTGTGCTGATATCCGGAGACAGATGAAGGCTGAAAACGAAATAAATGAGTTGAGTCAAAATGTCGGTGGATAAAGAAAAACTACCAAAAGAGAGCTATTACTTCTCCTAGAGAAAACCTCAGGCCCTGCATCCGGAAAGGTCCAAAATGCAGTCCAAACGGTGCTCGGAACCAACGGCGAAGTCAAAATCCTAACCGAAATGGTGCAAATAGAGATAAAAGACATCGTCGAGGTCACCACGAAGAAGGAAGTACTCGATGCACTGCAAAACCAATTTGCTGTGCAGAAAGTGTTGCCATCCAACATACTCAGCCTACGCAGAGCATATGGGGGCACCCAAACAGCAACAATAAGTGTGCCACCCGAAAGCGCTTCAGAGCTGACTAAGGCTGGCAAGATAAGAATTGGTTGGGTTGTGTGCCGAATACGACATAAAACAACCCCCAAGAGAAGCTTTAAATGGAAGGTCAAATGAGGAAGAAGTCAAGATTTTAGCAGTGTCTAAAAAACGAATAAAAACATATTAAAATTAGCTGAAAATTGACAGAATCCATAAAACTGCACAAACCAACCCTGGAGCTTCTGTGTACGTTGAAGATTTGAGAGACTTTGTTGGATTTTCGACTTTTGCCCGCGCTGCCTGTTCTGGGTTGTTGCTGGTGCTGCTTGCTAATTTTTGATTGCTGCCTCTTGTTGTGTGGTTGCTGCCTGTTGCGATAGCCGTTGTGCTCTTGTGCGCTGTTTTTGCTATCTTTGAGGAGAGGAGACTGCATGGTTCGGATTCCTGAAGTGAGTAGAATTAGCGCAAATTAAAATTAAATATTTATTTACATTTGTACCTGTTGTGGTATTGCGCCAGAACTTGATAAACTACAAACTAAAACAATCGGCTGCGAACTGTCAAATCAGTTTTGATCCAGTGCTGCCATATTGTATAAAGCAAAATACAACCGCTGTAACTTGTTGCGCTGTATACACGTAAAGTTTTAGTTTTTCAATTTTAATCAAGCCGTGTGGCTGCTTAGCGAGGGTTGAACACAATTTATCTGATGATAAAAAAGTCAAGTGCGCAACTTGCAATGATTATTTTCATTGCCATTGCGTTAACATAAAACAAACAGATTTAGAGTTTATGCATAAGAAAAACCAAAGATGTAAATGCTCATACGTCTCAGCGCGTCGGGATTAAATTGTTCGCTCACTACCAATCTGGGCTAATTCGTCCAATTCAAGCCCACCAAACAAAGACTCAAAAGCGACTGGCTCCGTGGCTACTCCTCAAGTGGGTGTCTTTTCTAAAGATGTCAGTGAGTGTGACGCATAAACACCTTCACCGCGGCTTTCAAAGGACGAGCTTGTGGAACGCGCTTTTGATCTCAAGCAGAAGGTGGAGGAGCTGAAATCCCAGCTGGCTAGGCAAGACAATGCGGCCATTGCATGTGACCTGCGTTTAAGTGGAATTCCTTTTTCTGAAGGTGAAAATTTGCATGCCATACTAGGTCAAATTTGTACCACAGCCAAAATACAGCTTCCCAGAATCAAAAACTTATTCCGGCTTAACCAAACCCCAGCAAATAACTATAACAACAAAGATACCACAATCATCGTCAAATTTTAAACGCCCTTTCTTAGCTCTTTTGCTAAATTCCGGCGTGAAAGTAAGGACTTATTACGTCTCCAGCATGCAGCATGCCCTACGGTATAAAAAAGAAAACTTCTTATCAGCCGCTTTTACTCGTCGTGGTATCGTGCACATAAAGCTTAAGGGTAAAGATAATGCTATGCCGATAATGCCGATCATGATCCTGACGATCCTGGTGTAATAAATGTTCATTGTTGTCGTGATTTCATTATCTTTATTTTAATTTTCTTTAGACTTAATTTTTATTATGATATTGTTTTTACATCTTTACATATTACAGCAGCGAAGAAAACTTACTTTATTATTAAGCACGCGATAAATTTTAATCCTTATTTGAACTTACTGTTGACACATGATAAGCTCTCATAGCAATGTTAATTCCCGTTCCAAAGATTATTGCTTCAATATGATAGGAATACTCTCAAAACAAAGGACTGGGTTAAAAGTTTGCCACCTTAATGCACAAAGCTTGATTAATAAGATTGATCAAATGCGGTATGTGTTTGAGGATTCTGGTATGGATGTGATTTGTGTAAGTGAAACATGGTTTAATAGTGATATGTCAAATGCTTTGTTCAGTTTTAATGGTTATAATATATTTATGCAGATAGGGTTAGTCATGCAGGCGGCGCGTTGGGAAAAAATCAGGCAAAACGCGCGCATAGCGATGACATATCAACTTTTATTTATTGGTTTTTTGCAATGATTTTATGATTTGGGATATATTAAATGATAGAAATCCATTTTTTTTAAGTTCATAGGCCTTACCACTTTTTTTATGGACCTCCAAAGTCATGCCTAACTTCAAAAATATTTAATCAAAAATTTCACTAAACATATCACCTTACTAAAATGCTCATAAAAACTTCAAACTAAAGTGAAACTTAATGAAATTTTCAACAATGAATCACAAAAAAATATATTTTAAATTTGTAAACCTTAAAGTTTGGTCCTGTGACAAAATAAGGAGATGTACTTTCTTGAAATACCATAAAGTTTATTTATTGGTTTTTTGCAATGATTTTATGATTTGGGATATATTAAATGATAGAAATCCATTTTTTTTAAGTTCATAGGCCTTACCACTTTTTTTTTATGGACCTCCAAAGTCATGCCTAACTTCAAAAATATTTAATCAAAAATTTCACTAAACATATCACCTTACTAAAATGCTCATAAAAACTTCAAACTAAAGTGAAACTTAATGAAATTTTCAACAATGAATCACAAAAAAATATATTTTAAATTTGTAAACCTTAAAGTTTGGTCCTGTGACAAAATAAGGAGATGTACTTTCTTGAAATACCATTAATTTTAAGAAAATATAAAAAAATAATCAATTTTCTTTCAAATGCAACTTCCACAGGTAATCGCGGGTACTTATCAAAACAATGGACATGAAAATATAAAGCTTTATAAACAAATGGTACAAAATCTGTTTGCTACTTCTTGCAATCTTGTTTGTTATTCTGTGTATAATAAAAGCCTTAAAATGCTTTTTATTTTTTTTTAATTTTTATTTAATTTGTTTTTTAATTGGTTTTAATAAGAAATATCAAATAAAATATTGATAACCAATTAGCTATCAGAATTCTTTATTTCATGACTTAAATAGATAAGCATCAACACTTAAAACTTTAAAATGCTTGCGCTGCACAGTGGACTGTTTGCCTGTGTAGACGGAATAAAATCTGTTACTCGAGTTTGAGTGCACGGAATGATTTGAAATTTGCAATTTAAGCTATTGAGTGGCACATCTTCGTTACACGTAAACTTCATACAGATATACCATATGGTACCAAAGTTACAAAAATTTGTATGGGGAAATTTGTCATTTCGCTTCCCTACATCACGATTTTCCATTTTCTGTTAATAACATAAATTCTTAACGAAGAAAGTCACAGAAAGGCAAACCATTTTCGGAGTAGTTATTCAAGAAGAACAAATAGGACAGCAAATATGACTGACATATTTTATAGATTTATGATCACTTCGGATCCATTCATTACTTACTTTCGATCACCAAATACACTAAAAAAAAAGAAAAAGAATTGCCTGCAGAGGTCAAAGACTTGCTGAATACATCGAAACATAAAAATGTTTATACAAAATAATTAACAACTATTTAACAATATTTTAATTGAAAAATAAAAACTACATAAAACACAAGAAAAGAAAACATTGTCTAAAAGAAAATATTTTTTCAGTGTACAAAACTTTTTCTACTGCAAAAACAGCAGACCGATTCTGCTTTGAAATAAAGTTGAGTAACCTCGCATACAAATCTGCTCATATATACGCTGGTTGTTTGTGAAGTTGAATTATGGAGATAAATATTAAACAATTTTTTTAAGTGTAACTATTTTCAAAAAAAGACATACATGACTATAAAACGCAATGAGCAGACATGAATTTTTCATAATTTAATACTATTTTGCTAATATTGTATACGTTTTAATTTTCCTTCCATTTTAAACGGACATTTTAAATATTTTTTTTAAACTGTAGGGTATAAATGTAGGGTGCAACAAAAAAAAAACAAAAACATACTGGCTGCTCCTTAGTAAATTCTTCTTTACATGTGTAAATTACAGCATTGTAAGTCATTTAATGTAGAAACGACAGCAAATAATAAGCCATGCGCGCGTTTTGTTTCATTTTTTCCCAACGTGCGGCGTTGCAATATATGTGAAAGAAAATGTTTTGTGTAAAATACTCTACAAGTCGTGGCCTGATAGTGTAATTGAATATATATTTGTTGAAGTTTCAAATATAAATCAAAAATTGCTTCTTGGATGCGTTTATAATCCAAACCGTTCTGTTGATTTTTCAGCTTTTATAAGCATTGTAGAAAATATTGCACTATCCTACACTCAAATAATTATAACTCGAGATTTTAATAGTACCCTCCTTGTAGAAAATAGCCTAGTACAAGGTATGGATAGCTTAAGACTGTTTTCTGTTAATACCAGTATGTCGACTCACTATACAAGAACTACTAATACTGTCCTGGATTTATTCTTTGTAAGTACCAAGACCAAAATCCTTCTGTACGATCAATTATCTGTTTCAAATTTTTCTAAACATGATCTCATATTCCTTGCCTATGATTTTCAACTCAATGATACTACCAGCTGCTTTAGTTATCGGGACTTTAAAAACATAGACTACGCTCGACTTGAATTTGCTGCAGCTGAAATAAACTGGGAACAAGTTTTTTACATTAATTCAGTTAATGATCAAATAGCATTTTTTCAGGGAAATGTTAATCATCTATATAACGAGTTAGTCCCTATTAAGCAAAAAATAATTATTACTAAGCAACGTCCCTGGTTCAACAGAGCTATTGAAAATCGAATTTTAGCGCGCAATAATGCATATAATCGCTGGAAATGTTTCAAAACTCCATCTATACTATTACATAAAATTGAAGTGGAAATATTAAGTGCGCTAGAGGCTCCAAAACTACTGGACCGATTTTTATGAAAAAAATTTTAAAATATCATATTTCTGCTACAGAATGCCATAAGCGGGATTTATTTAAGAAAATTTAACAATAAATATATTTTATGAAGTTGTTAAGTTTTTTAGGAAATTACCACCCATGCTAAGCATTGCTTGGTCGTTTGCTTTTCACGCGTTTGTGTTACGAGAGTTTCAACTACATGTTGTTATCAAGCCTTCTCTTTAAAGTTTATTGATCTCGCTCTCCACACTCATTCGAAGAGTAACCAAAAGCAGTTGGCGCTCTTTGATGTGATGGGAATACAAGTTAAATAAAGCTTGCTGTGCTGTTGTTGCTGTGAAATGATGAGCTGCAAGCCAATGTGTGCATATTTGTTTCGCCACATGCAATTTCTTAACACATATTTTTATTGTAGTTTTCCAATTTTTTAATTTACACTTGAGAAAGAAAGATATTTTAATATTTCAAAATGTGGCATTCACAAGTGTGATAGCATATTTTTAAGATTAAAGATAAATTAAATGTTTGAAAAATGAAGTGTTCGTATATCCCTTAAACTACAAATAAATGCCTCGACGTAAAACAAGTTTGACAAGTTTAACAGAAAATGCAAGAGCGATGCTCCACGCTAGGAGAGCAAGAGCAGGGACTTAAGAGAAAATTGTTGGTAAATTATGCGTGCAATTACACTGGTTTACAAATAAAGAAAATTTGTTTTTACTTTGAATGCCACTATTATTTTCTCATGTAAAATCGGTCGCTGATTCCGAAAAAAAAAATTTTTTTTTTCTTTCACTCCGTTTTCGAGATATTGCCCACTGTAGGGTTTTCAACGAAAAAAAAAAGTTGGTTCCACTTAATTGCATATATCTCCTGAACCAACAACAGTAATCAAACAAATGATATATCAAATTAAAGCTAATAAAATTTCTTACAAACAATGCAAACATCATTTTTTGGTCGAGCTGTTAGTTTTGGCGGAATTAATTCAAATATCGGGATTTTTTTTATTTTTAAGAAAAATTTCCAAAAAAAGACAAAATAGTTGCAAATTTCGTTAAGAAATCAAAATATTTTGTTGCTTTTGATATTTTTTACTAAAAACCTTTATTTTTCCAAAAAAAATAAGCTATTCTTGAAGAAAATCTATTGAGAAATGAAAAAGTTGTGTTGAATGGAACGAAAGCACCCAAGTTATGTTTATTTTACAAATTTTATTGTCATATAAATAAATTGGGTTATTGTACTATAATTTTTTATTGTTCATAGGAATCAAGTTAAGAGTTTTGCGATAAGAGCAAACACGCTACAATAAAAACAGGTAGGCTCACGACTGAGAGTGCAACCGTCGAAACCGTCACAGTAAAACGTCTGATTTCGACACTTATGAGAAAGAGAGCCTACCTGTTTTTATTATGCCATGTGAATACTTATTTTGTGTTTTTTTGACAGTTTCGGCGGTCGCGCTCTGAGTCGTGGATATACTAAAAAACGTGGCAAACAAAGGGACGCACAATTTGTAACGAAAGGAAAAAATAAGATATACTTCAAAATAAAATGAGTAAAAGACTGCGAAAATTCCAGTGCAAAAACTACCCAGATAGTTTCTGCTACGTGTGCGGTGAATTTACTTTCGACAAGAAACGAGTCAATTTTACGAATTTACTCCAAATGTCATATCTACATTATTTTGGTATTGCGGCTGAGAACATTGGTGAATCATGGACGCCAAGTATTTTGTGTCAATCGTAAAAATTAATATTGTCTGAATGGAGCTCGGGTAAAAAACGATACATGAAATTCGATGTTCCGATGATCTGGAGACAACCGTTTTGCCACCTAAACGATTGCTATTTTTGTCTGGCCAAAGTGACTGGTGTTGGAAAACACAAACGAGTGATATACGCCACTGTCCCGAATGTTTCATTGCCAGTATCTCATTCTGACGATGTTCCATATCCTACTTGTCCCGATTCAACACGCGAAAACAATCGAAAATCCGTAGATTCAATGGAGTCGGAAGGAACCACAGGTGGTAGTACTATTACAACTGAAAACACAACTCACCTTTTATCGCAAGCGCAGCTGAATGATTGGATAAGAGATTTGGAACTGTCAAAGGAAAAATCGGAATTGAATAATTCTCGTTTGCAACAATTCAACTTTTTGAGACCCGATGTTAAGGTGACATACTACAGAAATCGTGAAAAACCGTTTGCTATACACATTACTAAGAATGACAATATCTGCTATTGCGTAGACATTCCTGGCATATTTAATACCTTTGGTAGGCCGTACATTCCCAAAGAGTGGCTTTTTTTATTGATGGCAGCAAAGTGAGCTTGAAGGCGGTATTACTACATATAGGAAACAAAAAGCCATCGATTCCGATCGCACATGCAGTCAACACAAAGGAAACGTACGAAACAAAAGCGAAGCTATTGACATGTATTAAATATGAACAACACGACTGGAAAATATGTTCTGATCTCAAAGTCGTTGTTATGCTTTGTGGTTTACAGAGTGGCTACACAAAGTACTGCTGTTTTCTATGCAAGTGGGATAGTTGAGCACGTGAACACCACTATTACAATAAGGACTGGCCAGAAAGAATTGAGTCGAAAGTTGGAGAGAGCAACGTCAAAAACGTTCCACTCGTCAAAAAGGAAAACATAATTCTCCCACCGTTGCACATCAAACTTGGACTTATGAAAAACACTGTCAAGGCGTTAGACAAAGAAAGCGAAGAATCTCGGTGACGAGAGCGACGAACATGGGGAAAGATTCCACCAACAGATGAAAGTAATTGAGAATCGGTACCAAGGATTTTGGGGCAATAAAATAAGTCCAAATGCATAAATTGATAATCACACCATTTGGGTTCTTTCGTTCCATTGAACACAACTTTTTCATTTCTCAATAGATTTTCTTCAACAATAGCTTGAAAAAAATCCCCCAAAATTTGAATTTATTCCGCCAAAACTAACAACTCGACCAAAAAATGATGTTTGAATTGTTTGTAAGAAATTTTATTAGCTTTTATTTGATATATCATTTGTTTGATTACTGTTGTTGGTTCTGGAGATATATGCAATTAAGTGGAACCAACTTTTTTTTTTTCGTTGAAAACCCTACAGTGGGCAATATCTCGAAAACGTAGTGACAGAAAAAAAAAATAATTTTTTTTTCGGAATTAGCGACCGATTTTACATGAGAAAAGAATAGTGGCATTCAAAGTACATATTGGCTGTAAACCAGTGTTATTAGCTTACACGACTGCGATTGGAGTGAGGTAGTGACGTAACTAGGGTTGCTGGCACCTGGGCCGGAAACTAAATTGTGCACCCTTTAAGAAGGTTATACTTAACCTCATAAAAGCAATGCTTAAAAAGTACTACGAAAATACTTAATATAATTTTTTTAAATAATAGTTTGCTGTTATGATTATTTTGTTAAAGTGCAAATGAGTAAACATCTATATATTTTAATTCATTGTATTATTTATAAAAGTCGGTAACAATATACAAAATTAATCCCATCGATATTAATATATTTGATATCATTTGAAAGATAATTTGGTAACTTAAACAAAACTAAAAAATTTTCCGCAATCAAGGAGTTTTTCAAAAATGTTTTGTTTACGCAAAATGTTGACTTGCAATAGTGAGTAAATCCCCAAAGATCTATTTTGAATAATTGAGTAAAAAATAAGACCGGGAAGTAAAACGTTAACAAATTTTCCCTCAGTGACCCTGAATAACTATCAATTTAAATATTTTTTCGAAATCAATCCACGTTTTCTATATAAGAGTTAAATGAAAATTAGAACAAAATATTAATATTAATTTATAAACTTTTTTCCTAATTTTTATAAATGTCTTCATAGTGCTCTTTATACGTTTCAGCTTCGACTTTAATAAAAAAGACTGAGGTCTGTAACATTTGACTGCCTTATTCTCGACCATAAATATCACAGTATCACAATATCACAGTGATACAAAATTGTGACATTTTTTTCATAGTCAATATCTCCATATTTCCCAAAGCAAACTTTCCCTGGGAGAACAAGGTCAAGAGTCATGAAAATTAGAATAATTTTTAGAATAGTTTTACTTAAAAACTGTATTTTTGACAGTTTTTGTTGGTTGATTTGAACAGAATAATAATTATGTATTTTAGTAAAGTAAAGGAGTTAGGAAACCTTCTTAGACTTTTAAACAGACATCTTCAAAATAAAATAAAAAAACATCAGAACGCCATTAAATTGTTATAAAACGACATTTATTTAATTAAAATAAAAAATTTAATGAATTTTAATCAATAAATTTTTTTTTAGAAATTTTAAAGCAAGTAATAAATTGAGCTTTTAAATTGTTTTATGTAACAGGATACCCAAAAACATATTACTATTAAAAATTATGTTCTAGCAGGTTAAGAGCTGCAAATAAGGTTTGTTTGTCGATGTATAGTCTCAGAACATAGTAATCACAAAATTATAAAGTATACTTTTATTCCGGACATTTATGACATGAGCACGTTTTTCTAAAAAGCTCTGGAGAAATGTATTGCTGGAGAACATCCCAGCAAAATCTTCGCTTACATATAATCGAAGAAGTAATCCAGAAAATTTCATTCATCGCTTACCCTCTCGCTTACTGAACCCACTATTTTTATAAAGCCATGTTATTAGAGGTAGTCGAAAGCGCTGTCACTTGAAAAGATTAAGCGCTTAAAACGGTTGGTTTATAACTGATTTTACGAAATTAATACTTGAATAACAACTTTCAAGTTGACGTGAATGCATTGCCGTGAATTTAATACGGATTAAATTTAATTTCTTGCATAAGCATTTCTGTAATACGTTTTAGAATCGATTAAAAAACAAGATCTAACGAAAAATTTTGCTGGGATATTGAATGAAATGTCTACTATACTAGCATGTTTGAGCACTTCTTTAGATGAATATTTGAAATACAAAAGGTTTTTTAAAAAATTTTATGGAATATAAAGTGAGGAATATATACATAGGAATATACTTTAATTCATCACTTTAATGATGAATAAAAGACAAATGAAAAATAAAACCATTAAAATATGGTCTTCGACTTGCCCGAAGTCAAAATAGTCAGGTTGAAGTTTATTCGAATATATTTAGGTTATATTAGTTTGGTGACGTCACTTTGTATAGGGGATAGGCGTATTTTTTTTCAATTTTTCATATTTCAAGCTCAGAGTACGTTTTATTTATCAAGAAAACAAGACTAACGTATGAACTTTCAATTCAACACATTAATTTTTGTTTAAATTATGAACTTTTAGGATATTTTGGTGACGTCACTTTCTATGGAAATTATGTTGAATTTCAACTTCAGGGTATATGTTTCAAATATAAGCATTACAGTGGAGCTCCAATTTAGCGAACACCGATTTAACGAACTTCCAATATAACGAACCCTTATTTAAAGTTCATTGTTGACTCTATATTGCGAACATTTGAAATTGTAGGTATTCAATTTAATAAACATTTGCTTTTCTGAGCGTGCTTCGTTTGTTTTTAAATTTGTAATAACATTAATATGTATTTACTTATCTAATTCTCAAATAGTCTCTTCGGGTTAATATACATATTGTAGGGTTTCCTTTTTAAAAAACGTTATAGGAATGTATTGACATAATCTTGGATTTTTCATTTAGAGTGTAAACAGATTTTAACCAGCAGCTTTCTAAACATTTAATAAAAATAATTAATAATACTTAAAACAAGTTCAAAAATTCAACTTTTTTTGGAGTGCATAATTCAGACAAAAATGTAAGGATATTTGTTTCAAGTTGACAAATTTATAAGCTTTGTTATATGATAAAAAACTCGAAAATAGTATTACCGATTTAATTAACTTTTCGGTTTACCGAACGACCCTGGACATTATATCATTCGTTAAACTGGAGAACCACTGTATGACAAATCTCAAATCATGAAAATTATTTCATTATGGACTTTAAAGAGATTTGCAATAAAGAGACGGCTGTAATCGTGTGGACAAACAAATGAACAGACAGACAGACGGATATTGCTTAATCGACTCATGGTCGTGAAAAAAATTTCGTGACAAAATTATTGTGCCCGCTACGCTTTGCGGGTGGAGTATAATAAATATTCAATAAAAAACGTTGAAAATCGTAGAAGTAGATTATGGTAAAGAGTCGGTACAGCAGAAAATACGATTTTTTCTTATTCCTGGCAATGCCAATGAATCAAAAAACGTTGTTTATACTGAAGTATTAAATAACTAAAATGAAAATATCTTCACTTTATTACCATTATTCTATTTAATATAATTTGCTTCCAAATACAAATAATATGCAAATATTTTAACATTTTTTATTATTGAAATTTTTCAAATATACAAAGGTATTATTGATAAAGAAAAAATGTCCGTGGCGACTGTGGCCTGCTAGTAATTATATAAAGAATTTAAAGTATTGCGTTCGACAGTGGTGAAAGAGGTGAAAATTGCAAAAAGTACTTATTATAGGAATAAGTTTAGTTCATCGATGAATAGTAAGGAGAAGTGGCGTGAGATACGCAATATAGGCCTTTGCAGAAAATCATTCGATTCCTGTGATAACGTAGACGTCGAGGGTTTAAATAAAAAATTTGTTGATATACCTATGCCTTCTATCAGTCAAGACGCTTACCAGAATATTGAGAGTTCTTCTAATGCCAACTATAGCTTCAGCTTCCATTGCGTTTCTCATGCTGATGTACTGAAAAGTATGTCATCAATCAAATCAAACGCTATAGGGTATATCCTGCTTAGACCTGCTTTTTTGAAAATTTTGCTTCCGAATATCCTCCCTTATCTAACCCACATTTTTAACACAGTGATCATGAAATCAATTTACCCGATAGAATGGAAAAAAGCTAAAATTATACCAGTTACAAAATCTCATAGTGAGTACCGTCCAATAGCTATACTCTCATTTTTATCCAAAGCGTTAGAATCGTTACTTAGTCAACAAATTAACAGGCATTTGCGCAGAAATAGTTATATAAGTGAAAGGCAGTCAGGTTTTAGAGCCAAACATAGTTGTATCACTGCTCTTATTGATGTAACTGAAGACTTGCGTTCTTGCATAGATGACAATGAAGTTGGGTTCTTAGTTCTTTTAGACCACTCCAAGGCTTTCGATATAGTAGACCATAATATTTTGGAGACAAAACTTCTTAAATTATTTAACTTTTCACCATCTGCCGTGAATCTTATTGCATCATATCTCTCCGATAGGTCGCAAGCTGTTTTCGCCAATAACGTTTCGTCAGCCTTTTTCCCCATTACAAGAGGTGTTCCTCAAGGTTCTGTTTTGGGTCCGCTCTTTTCTTCAGTGTACATAAATGACCTACCCAGTGTCTTGGAAAACTGTAAAATCCATATGTACGCAGATGACGTTCAATTGTACGTTAGCTGTAAACGTGAGAACCTCTTTGACTGTATCAACAATCTGAATACTTTTCTTGGAAAAGTTTGTATGTGGGCAATAAAAAACGGTTTAAGTCTTAATGCAACAAAATCAAAATGAATGGTAATTGCGAAGAACATCATTGACATCTCCACTGCCCCTACCCTTTCATTTAATGGAAGCAATATTGAATATATAGTCTCTGTAAAGAATCTAGGTGTTACTTTCAATAGAACTCTTACTTGGAATAACCACATAATTAAGACGGTTGGGAAAGTCTACGGCATGTTACGTGTTCTTTGGACGACACAGTATTTTACACCTCTTCACATACGAATGCTACTTGCTAAAGCATATCTCATACCAACAATGATATATGGCTGCGAAATTTTTGCTAACTGTGATAGTCTAAGTGAAAACAAATTAAATGTCCTTTTTAATTATATTGCTCGTTATGTGTTTGGATTAAAAAGAAGAGACCATGTTTCCCAGTATTCTAAAAGAATTCATGACATAACCGTTGATAACTTGCTAAACTATCGTACACTTTTGTTGTTGAATAAGATTATATGTAATTCAGAACTCAGTTATTTGTTCTCGAGAATAAACTTTTCTAGATCCAGTCGTACTAATATGATTAATTGTTTACGTGTTTCTTGTCTAGGGTATGAAAGACAGTTTTTCGTACATTCAATTCGTCTTTGGAATGCGCTTCCTATTATTTTAAGATCGTGTAATAACGCTGTGCAATTTAAAAATAAACTAGCTTTACTCTTTTCTTCGCTGTAATAGTATGTAAAAAGTCAGATATGTCAAGTTATTAAAATGTTTATCGATGTATGTTTTATGATTGTTATATTTATATTGTTATACTCCACATTAGGTGACGTGTTTATTGAAAGTTCTGAAAATGTTGTTTTTTTTTTTTTTTTAAAGTTAATATTTTATTTTTTTTATTTCTTTATTTTGTACTTCCACAAGTTTGTCACTTTCAACTTGATTTTATATGTTATGCACTATTATATTATATGCCATATATTTAATCGTTGTTTATGCTAAATGCTGCTGGTACTGTGAATAAGGTTTTTAAAACTTTGTTGTGCCAGTTTTCTAAGCAAATTAATACTAAATACTCCGACAGAAGAAAGGCGAGCACAAACCAGAACAAATATAAAGAAAGCACCCTGGACACTGGTAACCTAGAAGTCATGTTTTCAGATATGTCAGTAACGGGCTCTGCAAGTGACAAAGTCTCGCAAGTGATGGCAACTATTAAAGCAGCATATGACACCGCGATGGTTAAAAAGGGTAGAGGTTACAATCGCCGGGCTCCAGTCTACTGGTAGACTGAGAAAATTTCCAGCCTGCGAAGGTGCTGTATAAGAGCGAGACGAACATACTACTGCTCGAGAGGTACTGATGAATTTCTACCAAACCAGTTGCGTTTTAAAGCCGCTAGAATGGAACTCAAAAAAACTATAAAAAGCAGCAAATCCCATTGCTTCAATCAAATTTGTGACGATGCTGAGCAACAGCCATGGGGCTTTGCGTATAAGCTTGTTATTTAGAAGCTTTCGGTGTTTAGACAACCAACACCCACGTGTCCCGTACTGATGAGGAATATAGTTCACACACTATTCCCACAACAGTCCGACACGCCAGCAATAAGCAGAGGAGATGAAACAGAGTTAAAAAATTTTCAAAATGTAACCAATGACGAGCTCCTAAAAATAGCAAAAGAAGTTGTGGATAAAAAGGCCCCCGGACCTGAAGGAATCTCAAACAAGGTGCTTAAGTTTGCAATAATGCAGAAAGTAGAGGTGTTTGTTAACCTGTACAATGCGTGCCTAAAAGAAGGCGTATTTCCTTCTTCTAGTCCCGAAGAATACTAGTTCCTCAGAGGACCCATCGGTGTACCGTCCGCTTTGTATGCTCGATACTGCCAGGAAAATCCTAGAACGGTTGATAAGCAATAGGCTCCAGGCGTCTATTAAAGATGCTGGGTACCTTTCTAACCAGCAGTTCGGATTCCGCAAGGCCCGATCAACTACAGATGCCATTGGAGCCGTGCAAAAATGGCACTTAATGCAAAAGCTGGCACTCGATGGATGCACGGTGATAAAGAGTACTGTTTAGTTACAACACTCGATATCAAAAACGCCTTTAATACTACTAACTGGGCCAGAATATTAGAGGCTCTTGCTTACTTTGGTGTCCCTTTCTATCTTCGTAGAATCATCCGAGACTACCTCGAGGACAGAATTCTCCACTACGAAACAGAAGCGGGCTCAGAAAGGTATAAGATCACAGGCGGAGAGCCACAAGGATCAGTGCTGGGTTCAGTTCTATGGAATATAATGTATGACGGAGTCCTGCGTCTACAGCTGCCGGATAGAGCCCTTATTATCGGGTTTGCAGATGACATTGCCCTCGTAGTCGTAGCAAAGCATTTGCACGAAGTGGAGCACAAGTGCAATCAAGCGGTAATGGTAGTACAGCAGTGTCTGAACACAGCGGGGCTCTGTCTGGCAGAGCACAAAACGGAGACACTAATAAGCAGCCGGCAAGTCGTTGAGTCCGCTAAAATATCGGTTGGTGACCATACGTTCGTTAAGTGCCTTGGCGTCATGATTGACCATAGGCTTAATTTTAAGCAGCATCTCACATACGCAAGCGAAAAAGCGGGAAGCGTTGCTGCAGCGTTAACAAGGATTCTATCGAGTACAAGAGGCCCTAGACAAAACCGTAGAAAGCTTATTGTCACCGTCGTTAAATCAATACTCTTGTACGCAGCCCCCATATGGGCCGAGGCTACCAAATCTAGCTCCTTTTTACGAAGCATAGATTCGGCTTATCGCATCTGCGCACTAAGAGTATGCTGTGCATTCCGAATAAGTAAGCCTTCCTACTCTAAGCAATAGAGTAGGAAGGTCGCCAACAGTGGAAACTTTGATGGACATTATGCTAACCTCAGAAGGAAACTGGACCTCAGTTTGCAACACGGCAAGTGCGATAATGAAAGAATTGCGCCGAGTAGAAAGACTTCGCAGCGCTAAAAGAAGTAAAGAGGAGTAAACAATACTCAACCTTGCTAGGGGGTTTGAACATAAACGTTCATCTTGCTAGGGACCGTAGTCGACGTTGCGTTTGCGTCATCCCCTTACAAGAAGAGACCGCAGGGATCAGACCATGCACCTGCGTCCCCGTAGAATAAACATTCTTATTTGAAAAAAAAGGAGAGCAACCAATCAGCATGGCTGCTTAGCTAGTGGACGGTAGTTCTTGTTATAGATTAGTATTGGGTGACTGTACCAGAGTGCAAGTATCCTAAACGGATAATAGAAGGGGTACTACATAGAAACATGACAATACTAACGACAGCTGAATAGTGAGCGATAGGTGCTCAGTCCTCCCTCCTTCCGAAGCAATACTTATGGTGGTTCCGGGGGGATATAAGGGTCAGATGCAGAGGTGTTTTTAGCGGATTAAAGCCCCGTACTCAGGCTTGCGATGCTTTTCATCTCACGGGGGAAAAACAAACATGCTGCAACTGAGGCTCAACTTTTCGCCTATATGCACTGCAGCTACATATAAAAAGTTAAGTTTGTTGTTCTTTCTTTATTTTGAAATAAAATCAAATGCAAATAAATCTGAATAAATGAACACATGTTGTTATTTTTCCTATTTTTTTTTTTTTGCACAAACACTTTCCTACCACAATTTCTCTCCGTTTAAAAACAAACATTTTTTGCCTTTGACTAAGCATAAAGCCAACTCATATATCCACTTTACTTCTTAAATATCACCTTTTATCAACTTACTGTCTTTTTAATTTATATTATTTTGTATTTGTTTAATATTTAAGTTTTTGTTTTTAAGCTGCATCAATCTGCGCACGCTGTACTTTTTTATGTTTTTTTAATTTATGCACAATGGCGGACACTTGTTCACACTTTGAATAAAATTAAACTTAAATTATATTCAAATAAAAACACAATGATTTTTTTATTCGGAAAAAAAGCCGAAGCTCAAAAAACCCGACATTTATTTTGCAACCTTTCTCTTTCCAATCTTTTTTCTAACTGACTATCAGGGGTCCATTGCATCGTGATCACAATAAAACTTATTTTGCCACATTCAAAAGACGATTTACAGTACTCTGTAAATAGGGCAAGATTTGTAACCGTAGACCGGCCAGTAACAAAACTATGCTGGCTTGGAATTATAATGCGCTTTAAAAGAAAATACAATTTTTCTTTAATTATTCTCTCAAAAAGTTTAGAAACCGTGGACAACTTTGAGATTGGTCTATAATTTGTGACATTGTTCTTAGCACCACATTTAAAAACTGGAGTGATATTTGCAATTTTCCATGTGTTGATAAATTCTCCAAAGGAGAGAGATTTATTAAAAATGTTTAAAAGTGGCATCGAGAGTAAGAAAATACAATTCTTTAAGAAGAAGGAAGAAAAACCATCAATGTCACATTTTTGGGAGTTTTTAAGATTGAAAATTCCATTAATAACATAATTTAAATTCAATTTTAGGTCTCCTAAACTAAAACTTGATTGGTAGTAAGTTAAATTTTGAGCCATGTTCAGACCCAAATCAGATGCATAGTTTGATTCAAAGTATTCAGAAAATAAGTTTGCTGAATTCAAAGTTGAGTTGGATACTTTATTTCAATAAATCATGGTGGTTGGTATATACGAGGATGATTTTCGAGATTTAATAAAACGTAAAATATATCTTCTAATATATAAAATCAAATGTTTGTCTCTCTGTCTGTCTGTCTGTCTGTTCCGTATAGGCTCGCACACCGTTTATCCGATTGAGCCGAAATTTGAACGCCGAGTACATTTGATAGAGAGAAAGAACATAGGGGTGTAAAAAAGTGGGCGCAAGTCTGTGGGCGTGGCACTCCATAACAACTTCTTAACGCTTGGACCGATTTCAATGAAATTTGGTATGAAGGTTCAACTGCGCACAAGATAACGCATAGGTTAAAAAAGTGGGTGGAAGTATGTGGGCGTGGCACTCTATAATATTTCCTAAACACCTGGACCGATTTCAATTAAATTTGGAATGAAGGTTCGATTGCGCCCAATACAACATAGGCTATATAAAACTCCAAAGACCTCCGTAAAAGGGCGCTTAAAGTAGAGCGTTTTAAAGACTCAATAACTCCTAAGCACCTGAACCGATTTCAATGAAATTTGGAATGAACGCTTAAATGCACCCATGATAAAACATAAAATATAAAAAATTCCAAGGACTTCCGCAAGAGGGCGCTTAAAGTAGGGCATTTTTAGGACTCAACAACTCCTAAATGCAACCAATATAAAGCAAAGGTAAAAAAGTGGGCGGAAGTATGTGGTCGTGGAACTCTATAATAAATCCTAAATACCTGGACCGATTTCAATTAAATTTGATATGAGCGTTCAACTGCACCCAAGATAAAACATAAAATATTAAAAAAAATTCCAAGACTCACAATGCACTACTTTAAGCAAGAGAGCGCTTTAAGTAGTGCATTGTTAAGACTCAATAACTCCTAAATGACTTGACCAATTTTACTAAAATTTGGTACGTGAAATAACTTGACCCTGCAACAGAATTGAGGCCATTTAAATTTCAGAAAACTTGAGCTTTATTCAATCAACTATGTTTGGCTCATTCACGTAAAAACGGATGAACCGATTTTGATGAAACTTGGTAGGCATTTGTATCTGTTACTGAAATAGATCCTATGCTTTTAAAAGTTCTTTCGACAAAAATCAAGGAATGAGTCGGAAGGCAAAAGAAGTCAAGAACCAATACGAATAAAGATGAAAAAAAACTAACCGAACAGTATCGACCAAAACCGAAGTTGAACGAAGACAATCCAAAAATCAAATAGATGCTTATAGGATTTTTTAAAATTGGAATTTTTTTGAGATAAAGTTGCATATGTAAGAAAAACTTTAAACGCATTTTTCTCGAAATGACTTTTCAAACTGCACTCAGAAAAAAGTTTCTCGGAATATGATAAAAGGCATCATATTTAGAGAAAAATGGTCTATAGCCTAAAAGTCTATAGATTTCTCTCGGCCTTCGTGACCTTCTTTATGTCTCGGCCAGTGTGCAATATTGTCAAATCTGATGTTTTTACACTGCGGCTCAGGCGTTTAACTGGGACGGTTGCAGATGAATTAATAATATTTTGGTGTATTGTCAAATTCACAGAATGCTATACATTTAGCAATTTTCGCAGTGCATTATTACAAATCCTTCCCTTCGGTTTATATCAAAGTGATACTCTAGCCATGAGTTGCAAACTGCCAAGTTGATATAATGGAATATGACTCGGAATTTCCATTTTTTTTTATCGAATGAAGGGGGATTAGGAAGTCATTTTTATCGACTCTTCCCATTGAAATATTATAACAGCTTTTAACGGATAGACTATAAAAAAAAAACCAAGGGCTCATAGAATTGCTGCAGAGTAGGTTAATTGGGTTCCGTGAAGTGTAGCTAATCAACCAAAAATTTTAATTCCAGTTGGAACAGCAATAATTATTGTAGCAGACGTAAAGTAGGCACGAGTATCAATATCCATTCCCACAGTATATATTTGATGAGTTTGACGAGCTCAAACAATAAATTCTAAAAGTCCAATCGCAAATCCTTTCTCTAAATGCGATCCTAAAATTCTCTAAAAATGCTAAAAAGTTTCTATGGAAAAGAGAAATATATAGAAATATATCGTTTTTAGAGAAAAAGACTTTTAGTTTTGAGAAAACATTTGTTTTTTTTTAAGAAAATACTTCTCATAGTGAATTTTTTATCAAAATATAGGAAACATTTTTCATGTGCAATAAATTTTTCTCTATGAATGAGAATTTTTTTGTATGCGAAAAATAGTTATCATTATAAAAGACATTGAAATATTTCCATTTCCTAGAAGTGAAGAAATATTTCTTCGAAAATGTGAAAATTTATTCTAATTGAAGAAAATTTTATTTGAAAAAGAGAAAATTGGTATTTTCGAAAATAGAGAAATTTTTCACCATTTTGCTCAGAAACCAGACGTCAGATCGAGACGTTGAAGATGTCATTTTCTTTTTAATCATGTCTGGCAGGTATAGCTTTACGGAAATTTGACTAAACACTTACGACGGAAGGAGGGGCAAAATCCAAAAAAATTATAATTTAAAAAATTTTAAATTTTTCTCATTTTAATGTTAAAATGAGAGCAGTTTTGAAAATCGTCCTTTTTCTGTGCTCGAGGCACAGTCCCGAGTAACACCGGGTTGAATCCGCTAGTTACTTATAAAAATAAGATCTAAAATTCTATTTATTTTATTCACAAAGAAGTTAATTTGTAACAAATCATAACTTATGAGATTATCAATAAGGTAAATTTCATGATCTTTATTTACGTTGTTTGCAGTAAGTATATCATTATTATCAAAAGAAGACCATACCACAGAACTAAGGTTAAAATCACCTAGAATACATAAATGAATTATTGGACAAATGAATTTCATTGGACGATGAAATATTGGACGATTCACATAAGTGGACAAAGTGGTCAACATGCGCAGCATACAATTCAGCAGACCCAAAAGGCGGAATGTAAGATACACATAATCGAAGAATACCAGAATGACCAAAAACAGAAACACAGAGTTGATCCAAAGGTGTATCGGAATTTTGTAGACACAGCAAATGAAAACGAAGATTACGTTTTACGGCAATAAGAACAAAAGAAAAACAAAAAAAAAAAAAAAACAAATTGGCCATTTCAGCCCTTGAAAGGACTTTGACCGAGCTTCTTATGATCAATTGTGTTGTGTGTGTTATTAAATGTTTGCACACAATTGACCGAGAACTGGACCTACATGTTTTATGCCGACTCCGAACGGCTAAAGTTCATGTTCTCAAGAAGCTTTACATGGCATTATTTGCTCTCTGAGGTTTGCCATTGTCTGCAGAGAGGTGGTGACCGATCAGAAAAATTTTTTATTGAAACAATTTTTCGCCGCGGCTGTGGATCGAACCCGGGCTCCGAGCATGCTAAGCCACACACTTAACCTGCATGCCACGGTCACTACCACGGCAATAAGAACACCGCCCCCTATAGTGCAGCCAGTTTTAAATACGTCTCTTTCTTTGCGGTATATTTGATAAAAATTAGTATCGAAAAATTCTTCATCCAAAAAATCAGCATTTAGCATCAGCATTTAAAATTCGCATATGTTTAGATTTAGTTCTTATTCCAGACATGTTATGAAAGTATATGCTTAAGGAGTTAGAGTAGCAATTCAAAGTATTAGCCGAAACAGAGATATTAGAATTATAATTATGAGCAAGACCCGTTTTGTTTACATATTCGTTTTCTTTCTCTAATTGTTCCGAAAAAAACGAAAAGGTTTGACTCTTATTCCTTTTTACCAAAGATAAGGTAAAATAACTTTTCATAGAATTCAGGCGAATTTTCAACTAAATCTAAAATAATAATCCTTTAATTTATTTTACTTTTAAACTGCTCAAAGTTTTAGAAAGGTGTTTTTTAAGTGAATGAAATGAACACTCATCTCGTCCATTAGCCAGTGTCGGAAGTGTTTTAGTCATTGTCTTGTGATAGTTTTGGTTTTGATTTGTTTTGAGTGTCTTCAAATATATATGACTTTACTTCTTTTTTATAGTTGATATATATATATTAATAGTAAGACTAATTTTTAGTTATCAGACAGTTTCTTCCGGGTCCCAAACCATACTTTCATCTAAATCAGACCTAAATAAACCTAAACCTAAAAAAGAGAAAAAATAAAAATAACAAGCGTCGCAAGGTGTCTTCAAACACTTGTCAGGCTATGCAAACCTCAGCAAAGCCTTCTGAATTAAATAATGAAGTCATTACACCATCGTCAACATATATTCCTCCATTGACTAACAGTCCAATTTCAACTCAGCCCAATAATGAACTACATTTCAATTTAAGGGCATTGTCAAGGAGAAAAATAATATTTATTTCACGCCTTCAGCCCGAAACAACTACTGAAACTGTTTTGACGTTTGTCAAACAAAATAATTTAATACGTCATAATGCATTCTGTTCATGCAAAAAAATAGGTTATAAACCTTCCCACGCTTCCTTCATACTAACAGTTGCAGCTGAAGAGTTTGCAACTGTTTTAAACTCTAATTTGTGGGGCGATAATATTTTCGTTTCTGAGTTTAAGCCTAAAAATTAGTCCGAAAGGTTGAATAATATCGTCCGTCAGACCCAAAAACCTAAATAGGCTATCCCTTTACTGTTAAAATGTAAGGGGATTAAGTTCTAAGACGCGTAACATATTTTTGTCAACTCAGAATTTTTCTGAGGATATTATTGCGTTAACGGAGACGTGGCTGAACGGAAGTATTACAGACTCGGAATTGTTTGACAATAGTTTTCAAGTTTTTAGAAAGAACCGGCATACAATACTTCTGCTGTTGGTGTTGGTGTCTTAGTAGCTGTAAGGAACTCCTTTGTTAGTTCCTTTTTTAATATTCCCTGCTCTTCCAATATCGAACTTATATGCGTTAAGGTTTCACATTGTAATTCCAATGTATATATTGTTAATGCGTATGTTCCTCCAAAGAGCAGTGCTGACGTTTATGCAAACCTTGCGGATTGCATAGAATACATTATAAATTTACTTGACGTTGATGACGACATTTTATTGTTGGGCGATTTTAATTTGCCTGACTTAAAATGGCATTCTTCTGACGATGATACATATTTATGTGTATCTAATTCGAAGACCCGCCAAGAACATATATTTGTTGTAAATATATGTTCTGCCTTACAACAAGTGAGTTGCATTTATAATAGTCTTAATCGACTTTTTGACCTGGTCTTAACTACAGACAGTAACAATGTCATTGTAAAGAGGGCCGTCCATACGCCCTAAAATATGTTACGGGCGTAACATATTTTTGCCAACTTAAAATTTTTCAGAAGATATAATTGCGTTAACTGAAACGTGGCTCAACGGAATCATTACTGACTTGGAATTGTTTGACAATAGTTTCCAAGTTTTTATAAAAGATACGCTGACAGTTCTTCTGCTGTTGGAGCATTCCATGAAAAAGGGGAACTCTGAACTGTTTTACAAATATGCATTTTTTATATATTATTGCACGTACATAGTGAGATTATGTTCGCTTCTAAAATAATTTACAAAAGTTGTAGTGAGAAAAATGAGACATACATTTTTTGTAAATACCGTTATTTATTGAGAGTAACAACAAGTTGGATTTTTTCATTAGTCTTTACACAACTTTTTGCGAGGTCGCTGCCGCTATTGTTTATCAGATAGAAACTAGATTTCTGTTCTAAGTTATAGTGTATGGTCCGCTGTATTTAACTGCATACTCATTTTTTTTTTTAAGTGTTTTTTGATAAGAAATTAATCATAACGGAAAGGTAAGTTTCGATGTCCCATACGTGACGCTTAATTCCTTTTTCTATTAATAATTGTAAAACAAGTCGACTATACAAATTGAATTTTTCTGTTAACAGCTAACTTTTAGCGGTCTAAGAACTGGTGAAACAATTTTGTTTGAAATCGCTTTGCTTACAATATATTCTTGGTGATAATAAAGTGTCTGTACGTGACGCCGAAGAATAAGTTATCTGACATCTTCAACTTTTACTGGCGTTTGTAATAAACAAAGCCCTTTTTTGTACTGCAAATCTCAATAACGCAAAAATGAGTGACCAGCAACCATCAACCAGTGCTAGCCGCATGCGAAAATTTCGAGCAAAGCAAAAAGAGGAAGATCCTAATTTTACCGCTTATGAGGCTAAAAGATTGCGTGAGCTTCGTAAACGAAAAGCAGAAAATCTTTCTGAAGGTGAGTTAAAAGCAATTTTACATAAGGAAAGGGATAAGAAGAGATTGCAAAGGGCAAAAAAGCGGGTGGAACTTAAAAATCCTACTGATTCTCCTGTAAGTACTGAATCTCCGTACAAGTCGAAACAGATCTAAAGCTGTTCAAAAGGCTCTAAAAGCACTGCCTCAATCACCAAGAAAGAAAACAGCTGTTGTTACAGAACTAGCGCGTAAAATGAACATTGCTCTAGCAGAAAGCCCAAACATTAGCACATCAGTTGACGATACACGTTATGACGATGTGAAAGCATTTTACTATCGTCCGGATATTGTGTATACCTGCCCAGGCGCAAATGATTTCATCGTTGTTTGGGAAAACGGCATTAAGAAGAAGTGTCAAAAGCATTATTTGACTTTGTACCTACGAGAAGCCTTTTGCATTTTTAAAGAATTGTTTCCTAATATCGAAATTGGATTTTCAAAATTTTGTAGTCTAAGACCGAAAAATGTTTTGCTAATGAAAGACACATCTTCAGACCAGTGCAAATGTTTAACTCATGAAAATTTTATGTTCAAATTGAAAGGTTTGAAACAAAATTATTGTAATGACTGGTGGACTATGATTTTATGTGATCCTTCTTTGGATTCGAAGTGCTGAAAAAATGAATGTGATACTTGTTCTGATGGCAAAAAAATATTAATTTCTATGGATTTAAGTACAATCTGTGTATGGAAAGAATGGGAAAAAAACTCAGAAAATAAGCTACGTTTAGTAAACCACGAAACAAGTTTAGGTGAACTTAAAGAAAAATTCATTGATTCTATCCATATTATGATGAAGCATGTAAATTTAGAACGAGTTCAAGCCGGTGAATTTCAAAAAGACCAACGCAATGAAAATGTGCGAATCCTTCAAGTTGATTTTGCGATGTCTTTTGGCTGTGAATACCAGAATGAAGTTCAAAGCGCACTCTGGTCACGAACAAGTGTTCTTTTATTTACTGCTGCAAGTTTTTACAAAGGCAATTGCCAAACATATCTTATATGCTCAGATGCAAATTCGAAAGACAAGGATACAGTTTTTATTTTCATCAATAAGTTGTTTGACTTGATGCATAAAGAAAATGAAGACTTACCTTCAGCGGAAATTATTTGGAGTGACGGCCCTTCATCGGAATTTAAGAACCGTTATATGGTTAAACTAACATCAATGTTGAGTGAAAAGTACAAAAGGCCCTTTTATTGGAAATATTTTGCTACATCGCATGGAGAAGGTGTGATAGACGGAGTTGGCGGAAATATCAAAAGACTGGTAAGAGAGAAAATGATGAGCCAAAATGAACATGTTGTTGTCCAATCAGCCAAGGACTTTTCTGATTTAGCTTCTCAATTAGTCACAAAAACCCGTGTGATTTATGTGCCATCCTCTGAAATTTATGAAAGGATTAAAAGTGCATCGCCGTGGGACAATGCCAAAGCGATAACTGGAATTTCCAACTTCCATTTTATTAAAACTGAGGAGAAAGTTGTGGAGTGCAGAAAACATTGCCTTTCCCAAGACAAACTGTATTTACCTATTGATTTTTACATATATTATAGATTTAAGTTGAACTATGTCCCGTACGTGACGACTTGTCTGTATGTGACAAATATAAAAAAATGTTTTTGAATTATAAATAGGTGTTTTAATTAATATTTTTTTCACTAGTAGCAAGCATGATTCTTAGTTATAATTTCCTTCGAAGACACTTTTTATGCACCTGTAATATATTCGATGAAATCTGCATAAAACTATAACGATTTCGAATGTTGGTTAACTTGATGTGTCCCGTACGTGACGTGGGTTGTTTGCATTTTTCTTCAGTATTTCATGACTTTTTTTAAATGTTTCTGCGCACTATTAGAGACTAGTATATAATCTATTAAATTAGAGAAAAAAAACAATATCTGATAAAACAATTAAGTGCTTTATGTAATATAAACCGTAAAATTAGTTGAACTTGTCTGTACGTAACAGTGGAATGCACCTGTTGGTGGTAGTGTCTTAGGCTGCGATTATAGTGAATGCGATTCAGACAGGCAGGTAGGCTGAAATCTGTGTGAAAAAATGAGATGCAGATAGCTATCTATCTCGCTTGTTCACATTGCCTGCCTGCCTGCCTGTCTGACTCGGCGTTCACTATAACCGCAACCTTACAGTGTATTGCGCAGAGCCCGATATAAGGCAAGCATATAAATTACCGGACCACTACAGTGTCTTCCAGGCGGAGGTTTTTCCATCAGGAAGGCCACAGAGATAGCTCTTAGTACAAACACTCAACACTCTTTAATTAACATCTTTGTTGACAGCCAAGCGGCATTCAAATCCATGCGTTCCGATACCGTCAAGTCCAGAAATGTCCTAGCAAGCAAGGACGCAATAGATGCATTGAACACTTCAAAGAGAGTGTGTATCTTTTGGGTTCTAAGCCACAGAGGCATTGAAGGAAATGAGATGGCAGACGAACTAGCAAAGGATAGTGCCGGGCTGGGATCAGAGTTCACAGAACACGTAGCTATTCCACTACAGGAATTGTACAAAAACCTCGAAACCGTAGCCAAACAAGCAGTGAGTCGCAGATGGAGATAAACGACAACATGCAAGATCTCAAAAACTATGTGCGATGCAGCATGCGGAAAACGAACGTCGTTTATCCTGACTTGCACCCGAACGGACAGCAGGACACTGGTGGGAATTCTCACAGGTCACTGCATGGTGGCGGCCCACGCTAAAAAGCTGGGTATAACCATGGATGACAACTGCAGGAAGTGCAAGGAATCAGGCGCCCAGGAAACCCTGGAGCACCTTCTTTGCACATGCCCCGCCTTACTTAGATCGAGACTTTAATACTTAGGCTCACCGACTTTATCGTCGCTTAAGGATGCAGCCAAAATTCCCCTAGAATCCCTCCTAAGATTTGCGAATAAGGCGCAAATCTTTGAAGACTTCCACTAATTCTCTCAAGGATTTCATAAACCGGCACCACTACGGACCATATGGTCTATGTGAGACTCCAATGAGAGGCTACCGGGCTAACCTAACCTAACCTAGTATTTATATTTATTACTATTACTATTATTACTATTATTTAGTGTGCTTAATAAGTTTTCTATAAGCTATCTGATATTCTCTACTATATTTATGTGTTTCTGTCCGGGGTCTTAGTAATTTTGATGATTATTTATTTGACTGTCGATAAAGTTGTTCTTCTTCCTGAAATTATTATGATTTTATGATGCCTCTGCATCATAAAATAAAAAATAAAATAAATACTATACTTCGGTGACAGTGGCGGCGCTAGGCGTAGGCGAAGTCGGCCAACGCCGATGGCCTCGCGCCTGAGGGGCTTCGCAAAATCGTTTCGCCATTCATCCTGGCTTAGGTAGTCGACCCCAAACAACTCAGGAAAAAAGCTAAGCAGATGATACTGACTTTTATTATTTTCGAACACGTGCGTGATGGAAGTAAGAAGTACTCTAAAGGTATTCAGAATCGTCAGTCTGGCAACAATATGAAATAAAAGTTTCGCCTGAATGAACTTTTCACACACACTGCCCTTTTTACATACACAATATCTGTACTGGGTGAAATTGTTTCTATTGTCATTAATCATTTATTTACTTATCATTCATTCACACCAGTGTCGGGAAAAAATGAAATGGTGTAAACTTTACACAGATCTTAAATTATGTGTAAGTTTACACGTAGAGCAATCATACAATAAAAATGTGTGTGCGCATTTCATTTTCATCGTTCGATACCGGTATCGTGTTGGGTTGTGTGAAACCGCTCAATTTCGCGCACGAGACCAGAGTTCAATCGGAGAAAAATAAAAACGTACTTCAAAAATAAAATTTTGTTTTTTAAAAAAACAATTTTTTAATATATAATATTTTGTTTCCTTACAAATAAAATGTTTTTAAAAAGTCTTTTTATTGTGTTCTAAAAAAATTTTGAAAAAAAATATATTAATTAATCGTCCCGTCAAAATCCGGGCAAAATCACTGTTTGTGGCCGGAAGAGAGTCCTTACTATGTTACCATGCAGGTGTGGGTCCGTAGGAGTGGGCTATCTAAACCCCTTCAGCTTTTTTGTTACTACCTTGTAGGCGGTTCCCCATAGGCTAGCTTCTGCCTCATCACATAGCTGCAGAAAGCACTCGCGCTTGCTCCTATTAATAGCTTTTTTCAAAGATTTTTTGGATACACGGTAGGATTCGTTAAGAAATTCGAATCTGTCGGTACCTCTTGAGCGGTAGTATCTTCTTCTAGCTTGAATGCTTTCTTTGCGTGCTTCTGCGATTTCATGGGACCACCAGTAAACTGGGCTGCGCTGTCGTTTGCTTGGTCTTCTTAGGAGCATGGAAGCGTCGCAAGCTCTCCTGACTTGGTCAGAAGTTCGTCTTGCCATATCGGCTGCTGTGCCGGCGAGGTGTATGTCGGCCATCATATTTCTGAAGATGTCTTCATCTAGCGAATCTGTTTTATAAGCAGATCTGTTTTTGGTACTACTCGTATTCCTTCGGATACGATGTTGTCTACTTAACGTGTATGTAATGGCATGGTGGTCACTGTGCGTATAAATATCTTGCACCATCCACCCAGTCTGAATACCAAGCTCACTACTAGCGAAGGTCAGATCAATAAAGGAGCTACCTACTGCACTACTGAATGTGTGCTGCAATCCGGTATTGAGCAGCACCACGTCAAGTGATGCGAACGCCTCGAGAAGAATGAAGCCTCGAAGGTTTGTACGTTGACTGCCCATTCTGCAGCCCAAGCGTTAAAGTTGCCAGCTATAAGAAATGGGTTAATCTCTTGTACGTCCTTAACTATGGCATCTATGGTCTCGCCAAACTCTTCAACTGACAAACTTGGGGCAATTTAGAAGCTCACAATTTGAACACCCTCTACCTCGACTCGAACAAAGCCGTTTGCACGTGTACGAAGGTGTATACGGAGAGGATCCTTACCGCACGACCATATAGCAGCTTTGCCAGTGTTGTCTGAGGCCCAAACTCCTGGGTTTTTGCAGGCATACGGTTCGCTTAGAATTGCAAGATCGGTGCTATATTCTCTGACCGTTTGCGCTAATAGTTCTTGCGCTGCCCGCCAGTTGTAAAGGTTAAGCTGCAGGAATCTCATCTTCGCTTAGGCTTCGTAGCTTTTTTGAAGGATGGACATCTCCAGCTTCCGGCACGGTGGTTTGTCTCTGTGCTTTTCTTGGCCAAGCATAAAAAGCAGTTTGCCTCCGCACTACACTCTTTCGCCTTGTGGCTCTCTTTACCGCACTTCATGAAGCGTCAGTGTTGTTGCAGCTTTTTGCGCTATGACCAAAGTCGAAGCACTTGAAGCACCTGGTTTGAGTAAATTTTTCTCGAACCCTACATATGACCCAGCCAACTTTAAGTTTGCCAGTTTCGGTGTCAGAGGTAGACTTTCAACCACCGTTTGTGTACCAGCATAGGCTTTACGAAGTGACTTCACGTTCACCACTATAGGCTCACCCAGATACTTCTAGACGGCGTTTCGCACATCGTCCGATGTTGTCACTTCGTCGAGGTCTTTAATTTCGACCTGCATCTTCTCTGTAAGGGCTCTCGTCTCGGCTTGGCCATTAAAAACCATGTTGAACTCTTCTTTTAGCTTCTGAGTCGACTGGGTTGTGGACCGCTTGAGCTGAATAAGCACTTCACCTTTTTCAGTGCGTCGAACTCTTGAGACGTTTTCACCGAACCCTTCAAGTGCCTTTTCTTCTTTCATCTTCTTGATGATGTCGCTATATGAGAGCTCACCTGCTTTCGCTACAACGATGGCATCTGATCTGGCTAGCTTCTGGGGCGATTGTTTACGTTTTTAGCGTTTTTTCGCCTTGCTTACGAAATTGATCCAAGTCTCGACCTTGGGCTTCGCCGATAAAATTTCGGGTTGCGTGAACGGATTTTCCACGTTGGAGTTGGGCTTAGGAGTGCACTCCTCAACAGCCAGCTGCTGTAATCGAGTCTTCATTGGTGGCGTTTTCCGAGACCCGCTGCTGAATTCGCTTGATCTCTTAGGAGTGGCCTCTATGATCCTCTTGAAAATCGGATCCGTCTGGGAGTCTAAATGCAATCGCTCAATTGAATTGTGCGATTGCGAACAACTATACTGCTGTTGTTTTTTCGCAGATCTGCTTGGACTTCGAATGAGAGGTCAACGCAAGCCAGATTTGCCAGGTTTATTAGCCTCTTGATTTCGTGATGAACGTTATTTTTGCTCTTCACAAAATCTGCCAGGCCTTATAAGTGATTTCACTTTATCCAGCTTTTTGATGACGGGGTCATCAACTCCGGCGCTTGGTGCTTCTTGGGTGGATGATTTATTCACCGACTCTCTCGTTTGTGGCGCTGTTGGGGTGCCACCGGCTCTGAATTTTATTGGCGACCGCTGGATCCTGGAACTCATTTTAAATGGGTTCTCAGTGGGATCGCTGTTACTCGTAGCTTTTACTGGTGCAGCGGCCGAGTATGCCACCGCTGCAGCGGTAAAACGCCGGATCTATATCTATATCTATATCTATATCTATATCTATATCTATATCTATATCTATATCTATATCTATATCTATATCTATATCTATATCTATATCTATATCTATATCTATATCTATATCTATATCTATATCTATATCTATTTCTATATCTATATCTATATCTATATCTATATCTATATCTATATCTATATCTATATCTATATCTATATCTATATCTATATCTATATCTATATCTATATCTATATCTAT
>OY282643.1:94488343-94500843 GCA_958299015.1 Tetanocera ferruginea
ACACTGACTTTAGTAAAGCGTTTGATAAATTTCCACATAATTTAATTTTATTTAAACTCAAGTTATTGGGATTTCCACAATATTTTGTCAGCTGGATTAAATCGTATTTGACAGAACGATCTTATCAAATACGATTCCGAGGAGTTCTGTCTCCTGAATTTGTTGCGGAATCAGGTGTTCCTCAAGGCAGTCACTTAGGTCCACTTCTGTTTATTTTAGCCATTAATGATGTTACCCACATTATTAAACACTCTTATTTGTTAATTTATGCAGATGATATGAAAATATACAGAACAATAAATACTAAAGACGACTCCAACCTACTCCAGGCTGACCTGAAATGTTTTGAAGTTTGGTGCTTTAAAAATAATATGTTTCTAAATCCTGTTAAATGCCAAACTATGACCTTTTCGCGCAAAAGGAATAATTTAATTTTTGACTACAATATTAAAAATACTGCTTTAAGTCGTGTTGAGGCCGTCAAAGACCTTGTTATATGCATGGATTCTAAGCTATCGTTCAACAATCATATCGATTACATTTGTAAAAAAGCATCTTCAATGCTTGGATTTATAAAACGCTGGGCCAAAGAATTCAATAGCATGATTACAACTACAACGTTGTATTATGTAATAGTGCGCCCTCACTTGGAGTACGCAAGTCAAGTTTGGTGCCCAAGTTATAGTGTGCATGTTGAACGAATAGAGAGAATCCAAAAACGTTTTGTTCGGTTTGCTCTTAGGGGCTTAGGTGGGATTGATTTTTTGAACCTTCCTCCTTACGAGGATCGTTTAAAACTTTTAAAAATGCAATCCTAAAGTGAACGAAGGAAGTCTGCGGATATCGTCTATTTACACCAACTCATAACCGGTGTATTCGATTCTCCGGAATTACTTTCTCTAATAAACTTTAACTCTAACCGTAGAAGTAGTAGAAATGCTAACAACTTAATTTATCTACCATTTAGTAGAACAAATTACATGGCTACTGCTCCCTTGAACCGCATGAGTGCCTCTGTTAACAACTGTACATTTTTTGATGTTAGTTTGTCAAAAGGTCAACTCAAAAGTAGATTGAAAGCTATTGTGTAATTAGATCTGTGTTTGTGTATGCATGGTTAGTTGTTATGTCCTGTGTTGTCCCTGAGCCCAATCCATTCTGTAGTGGGTAAATTTTTCTCAAATTAATTTGTTTGGAGCCACTGGAATTCATGACATTGAAATATCTCAATGAGATCTGGATTGTGGCTTCAAATATATTAATGCTGAGAATGTGCGAAAAAGCTGTAGTAGCTGAACTCTATTGTTATTGCATGTACTATATCTATATCTATATCTATATCTATATCTACATCTATATCTATATCTATATCTATATCTATATCTATATCTATATCTATATCTATATCTATATCTATATCTATATCTATATCTATATCTATATCTATATCTATATCTATATCTATATCTATATCTATATCTATATCTATATCTATATCTATATCTATATCTATATCTATATCTATATCTATATCTATATCTATATCTATATCTATATCTATATCTATATCTATATCTATATCTATATCTATATCTATATCTATATCTATATCTATATCTATATCTATATCTTTATCTATATCTATATCTATATCTATACCTATACCTATATCTATATCTTTATCTATATCTATATCTATATCTATATCTATATCTATCTATATCTATATCTATATCTATATCTATATCTATATCTATATCTATATCTATATCTATATCTATATCTATATCTATATCTATATCTATATCTATATCTATATCTATATCTTTATCTATATCTATATCTATATCTAAATCTATATCTATATCTATATCTATATCTATATCTATATCTATATCTATATATCTTTATCTATATCTATATCTATATCTATATCTATATCTATATCTATATCTATATCTATATCTATATCTATATCTATATCTATATCTATATCTATATCTATATCTATATCTATATCTATATCTATATCTATATCTATATCTATATCTATATCTATATCTATATCTATATCTATATCTATATCTATATCTATATCTATATCTATATCTATATCTATATCTATATCTATATCTATATCTATATCTATATCTATATCTATATCTATATCTATATCTATATCTATATCTATATCTATATCTATATCTATATCCCCCGCAGGGGAGGATCAAAAATTTTGAGATCCTTCGGGCCTAACAACCCCGCGGTCCCCAGTTAACCAAACCCAGGCGCGTCTGTCTCAGATTGAGCGGCTCCCTGGTCTGCGTCTGCGCCGTAGCGGCCGGCAGTGTTTTGACCTGTCCGTAGGTATAAACGGAAAAATATTGAAAAAAAAAAAAAAAAAAAAAAAAAAAAAATAACAAGATATAAAAAAAAAAAAATTAACAAGATATAAAACAAAAAAAAACAAAAAAAAAAAAGAAAACAAAAAAAAAAAAATTAAACCAAGTAGCGTCTGACCCATAGTGGGCGGCTTTCTGGTCTGCGTCTGTACCGTAGCGGTCGGCAGTCTTTTAAACCTGTCCGAAGGTATAAAAGGATATGGGAAGGACACCCTGAAAATAAACCATCTTCGCATAAATGTCTGGTAATAACACTATTACTCCAGGTGGCAGCCACAATAGTGGAAATCCACCCGTGGGAACTCCCACGGTCGGGGCAAGGATTCTGGAGGCCCCAACCAACATTTCAACATTCACTGCTGCAGCGGTGGCATACTCGGCCGCTGCACCAGTTAAAGCTACGAGCAACAGCGATCTCACTGCGAACCCATTTAAAATGAGTTCCAGGATCCAGCGATCGCCAATAAAAGGCACAGCCGGTGGCACCCCAATAGAGCCACAATTGAGAGAGTCGGTGAATACATCATCCACCCAAGAAGCACCAAGCGCCGGAGTTGACGACCCCGTCATCAAAAAGCTGGATAAAGTGAAATCACTTATCCAAGGCCTGGCAGATTTTGTGAAGAGCAAAAACAACGTTCATCACGAAATCAAGAGGCTAATAAACCTGGAAAATCTGGCTTGCGTTGACCTCTCATTCGAAGTCCAAGCAGATACTGCGAAAAAACAACAGCAGTATAGTTGCTCGCAATCGCACAATTCAACTGTGCGATTGCATAAAGACTCACAGACGGATCCGATTTTCAAGAGGATCCCAAAGGCCACTCCTAAAAGAGCAAGCGAATTCAGCAGCGGCTCTCGGAAAACGCCACCAAAGAAGACTCGATTACAGCAGCTGGCTGTCGAGGAGGGCACCTCTAAGCCCATCTCCAACGAAGAAAATCCGTCCACGCAACCCGAAATTTCATCGGCGAAGCGCAATGTCGAGACTTGGACCAAGGTCGTAAGCAAGGCGAAAAAACGCAAAAAACGTAAACAATCGCCCCAGAAGCTAGCCAGACCAGATGCCATCGTTGTAGCGAAAGCAGGTGAGCTCTCATATAGCGACATCATCAAGAAGATGAAAGAAGAAAAGGCACTTGAAGGGTTCGGTGAAAACGTCTCAAGAGTTAGACGCACTGAAAAAGGCGAAGTGCTTATTCAGCTAAAGCGGTCCACAACCCAGTCGACTCAGAAGCTAAAAGAAGAGTTCGACATGGTATTCAATGGCCAAGCCGAGACGAGAGCCCTTACAGAGGAGATGCAGGTCGAAATTAAAGACCTGGACGAAGTGACGACATCGGACGATGTGCGAAACGCCGTCCAGAAGTATCTGGGTGAGCCTATAGTGGTGAGCGTGAAGTCACTTCGTAAAGCCTATGCTGGCACACAAACGGCAGTTGTAAGCCTACCTCTGACACAGGCAAGAAAGATGACCGAAACTGGCAAGCTTAAAGTTGGCTGGGTCATATGTAGGGTTCGAGAAAAATTTACTCAAACCAGGTGCTTCAAGTGCCTCGACTTTGGTCATAGCGCAAAAAGCTGTAACAACACTGACCGAAGTAAGTGCTGCATGAAGTGCGGTAAAGAGGGCCACAAGGCGAAAGAGTGTAGTGCGGAGGCAAGCTGCTTTTTATGCATAGCCAAGAAAAGCACAGAGACAAACCACCGTGCCGGAAGCTGGAGATGTCCATCCTTCAAAAAAGCTACGAAGCCTAAGCGAAGATGAGATTCCTGCAGCTTAACCTAAACAACTGCCGGGCAGCGCAAGACCTATTAGCGCAAACGGTCAGAGAACACTGGCAAAGCTGCCGTATGGTCGTGCGGGAGGGACCCCCTCCGTATACACCTTCGTACACGCGCAAACGGCTTTGTTCGAGTCGAAGTAGAGGGTGTTCAGATTGTGAGCTGCTACCTTGCCCCAAGTTTGTCAGTTGAAGAGTTTGGCGAGACCATAGAAGCCATAGTCGAGGACGTACAAGGGACTAAGCCAGTTCTAATAGCTGGCGACTTTAACGCTTGGGCTGTAGAATGGGGCAGTCAACGTACAAACCTTCGAGGCTTCATTCTTCTCGAGGCGTTCGCATCACTTGACGTGGTGCTGCTCAATACCGGATTGCAGCACACATTTAGTAGTGCAGTAGGTAGCTCCTTTATTGATCTGACCTTCGCTAGTAGTGAGCTTGGTATTCAGACTGGGTGGATGGTGCAAGATATTTACACGCACAGTGACCACCATGCCATTACACACACGTTAAGTAGACAGCATCGTGCCGAAGGAATAGTAGCGAAAACAGATCTGTTTATAAAACAGATTCGCTAGATGAAGACATCTTCAGAGTTATGATGGCCGACATACACCTCGCCGGCACAGCAACCGATAAGGCAAGACAAACTACTGACCAAGTCAGGAGAGCTTGCGACGCTTCCATGCTCCTAAGAAGACCAAGCAAACGACAGCGCAGTCCAGTTTACTGGTGGTCCCATGAAATCGCAGAAGCACACAGAGAATGCATTCAAGCTAGAAGAAGATACTACCGCTCAAGAGGTACCGACAGATTCGAATTTCTTCGCGAATCCTACCGTGTATCCAAAAAATCCTTGAAAAAAGCTATAAATAGGAGCAAGCGCGAGTGCTTTCTGCAGCTATGTGATGAGGCAGAAGCTAGCCCATATGGAACCACCTACAAGATAGTAACAAAAAAGCTGAAGGGGTTTAGACAGCCCACTCCTACGGACCCACACCTGCTTGGTAACGTCGTAAGGACTCTCTTCCCGCCACAACCAGCAATTTTGCCCCACGATGCAGATGAAGACGATCTGAATTAAATAGTTAGGGTAAGCACTGACGAGGTGGTGACAATTGCCAAATCCGTGAAGAACGATAAGGCACCAGGGCCAGATGGTATTCCGAACCGTGCGTTAAAACTCGCCATCTTAGAGCAACCTCAGACATTTGTCGAGCTCTTCAACGCCTGTCTAAGGGAAGGAATATTTCCAGCTCAGTGGAAGGCCCAGAGACTAGTGCTCATACCAAAAGGCAGTGCCTCCACGGAAGATCTCTCAAGCTACAGACCAATTTGCCTGCTTGATACATTAGGGAAAATCTTTGAGCGACTGTTGTGCAACCGAATTGAAGACGCAATTCAAATAGCCGGAGGGCTATCCAATCGTCAATTTGGGTTTCGAAAACTGCACTCAACGACAGATGCCATAAAGCTTGTCACCACAACTGCGCAGGAAGCTATCGCAGGCACTCGATGGAGGAATGGTGCAAAACAATATTGCCTTGTAGCAACGCTTGATGTACGCAATGCGTTCAACTCAGCTAACTGGAGCAATATTTTGAAAGCTCTTAGGGAGTTTAGAGTCCCAAGCTACCTCACGAAAGTTATTGCGAATTATTTCCATGAGAGAGTACTGCTATATTCAACCAATAGCGGCGCAAGAACGTACAATGTCACTGGTGGCGTTCCAGAGGGGTCAGTTCTAGGGCCCCTTCTGTGGAACGTCATGTATGATGGTGTTCGAAGGCTCGAGGTACCTACTGGTGTCAAGATCGTCGGATTCGCGGATGATTTAGCGGTTGTTGTTACAGCTAAACACCTAGAAGAAGTAGAGGCCCTTAGTAGTGTTGCTATTAGCACTATCTACGACTGGCTAAAGTCAGCCGGGCTTAGTTTAGCGGAACATAAGACGGAGGCGGTGCTTATAAGTAGCCGTAAAAAGTCCGAAATCGCAGTTATTAACGTGCGCGGGACGGAGGTACGCTCAAAACCATTTATTAAGTACCTCGTTGTGCTAATCGACTCTCGACTCTGTTTCAAACAGCACCTAGAGTATGCCCACAGAAAAGCAGCCACTTCATGCCTGGCGCTAGCAAGAATGTTGCCAAATACACGAGGACCAAAGCAAGCTCGCAGGACACTTCTTCTCAATGTCGTGCGTTCGATTTTGATGTACGCATCAACGGTCTGGGCTGCAGCGATTAAGGTGACGTCCGACCGTCGAGGAGTAGAGTCGGTGTACAGACTAGGCGCTCTTAGAGTGTGCTGCACTTTCAGAACAGTGTCTGAGGATGCAGCTCTAGTGCTCGCTAGCTCGATCCCCATCGACCTCTTGGTGGAAGAGGCCCAACCAGGAGCTGTTAGCGAGAGCGCATCCTCTCGTAAAAAACTGGCGCGAGAGAGAAGTATATCCCAGTGGCAGACACGTTGGGATAGATCGGCGAAGGGACGCTGGACCCATCACCTCATCCCTAACCTTTCCGTGTGGTGTGGTAGAAGTCATGGTTCAGTGAATTTCTACCTCACCCAAATTCTGAGCGGGCACGGTTGCTTTAAAGCATACCTGTATAAATTCAAGCATGCAAGTGACCCCTATTGCACTCATTGCCCTGGTCGCATAGAAGAAGACACTGCACACGTCCTCTTCGAGTGCCCTAGGTTCAACGAAGCAAGAACTGATGCTTCGGTCCGCCTGGGCGAAGTGGTGACACCCTAAAACTTGGTGAACCTCATGTTGAGAAGCGAAACCAACTGGTCAGTGGTAAGCTCTTTGTCCAAACGCATAATCGACGAACTTCGAAGAGTCGAGCGTTTGCAAAATAGTTCAGCTTGAGATAGGGAACTATATTCGATGTTTAGGGTTCTCCCCGACCCAGAGTCGACATCAAGTTAAGGAGAAAATTTAGGCTCTTAACTTGACAGTCATCCGACAGACAAAATTAGTCCATCAGTTTCAGCTTAGTGCTGTTCCCCCATCCCGCGAAGTTTTGCCTTACGGCGGTTCCACGGGATTCATACTGGGTCGAAGATTCAATGCGGAGGTTTAGGTTTAGTGCGTAGGAATCGCACACTCCCACCTGCACGGTGGGGCCTTTTGAAGGTTCCCCCTTCGCGAATAAAATAAAAAAAAAATCTATATCTATATCTATATCTATATCTATATCTATATCTTTATCTATATCTATATCTATATCTATATCTATATCTATATCTATATCTATATCTATATCTATATCTATATCTATATCTATATCTTTATCTATATCTATATCTATATCTATATCTATATCTATATCTATATCTATATCTATATCTATATCTATATCTATATCTATATCTATATCTATATCTATATCTATATCTATATCTATATCTATATCTATATCTATATCTATATCTATATCTATATCTATATTTATATCTATATCTATATCTATATCTATATCTGTATCTATATCTATATATATATCTATATCTATATCTATTTCTATATCTATATCTATATCTATATCTATATCTATATCTATATCTATATCTATATCTATATCTATATCTATATCTATATCTATATCTATATCTATATCTATATCTATATCTATATCTATATCTATATCTATATCTTTATCTTTATCTATATCTATATCTATATCTATATCTAAATCTATATCTATATCTATATCTTTATCTATATCTATATCTATATCTATATCTATATCTATATCTATATCTATATCTATATCTATATCTATATCTATATCTATATCTATAGCTATATCTATATCTATATCTATATCTATATCTATATCTATATCTATATCTATATCTATATCTATATCTATAGATTAGATTAGATTAGATTAGATTTATTTCATTGTTTGTTTTTTCGCGAAGCCTTTTAGGCTTGTCTGCGAAAAAATTGAGACTATATGTATATTAATTAAATTTATGTTATATAATAAAGTTAAAATAACAAATTCATAATATATCAGGAAATTTTCCAAACTGAATTCTAAACAAAATTTTAAATTAATAAACAAATTATAATTTGAAAAAATATATAAAAAATTAAGAGATTTTAAAATGTTAAATAAAAAATTTGAAGAATATTAAATGTGAAGAATATTAAATAAAAAAATTTAAAAATAAAGAAAATAAAAGTAAAAATTAAAGACTCAAAATTTAAGTGACTTGCGTGAGTATAAATACAAATATAGTAAATGTTAGTTTTGAATATAATGCATTTTGATGATTTTGTTTCGGGTATGTTTTTGTAGTTGTTGCACATATGCTATGTTCGGTGGCAACTCATTTAATTTTTTGGGAATTGTGACATTTAGTGTGTGTTTTCCAAAGTTTTTGTGGTGTTGAGCAATATCCAGATTTTCTCGTATTCGGTAGCGGGTGTTGTATTCATGTTTTATTGGAGTCCTAAAGCGCATGTCATCGTAATACTCGTTGAGTAGACAGCATTTGTGTATGTTTTCAACCGTAAGGACTTGCAGCTGTTTGTGTAGTGATGGATTGTTGTGTTGTGCTTGATTATGTTGCTTTTTTGCTAGAATCTTCAATATACTGTTTTGGCTATTCTGAAGACCACGGCAGTGACTCGATGAACCCCAATCTGTTATACCGTGACGGATGTATGATTCACAGAGCGCGAAGTATGCCTGCCTTAACACAGCGTAGTTGCATAGGAAGCTAAGGTGATGCAGCATATAAGAAGCTTTTCGCAGCTTTCCTCGCAGCTGCTCTATTTGAATATGCCATTTGAGATTTAAGTCTACTACAACACCCAGGTATTTGTATTCTTCTACGTTTTTTATAAAAGTTTGGCAGTCGTCATTGGCAGGACTTGTGATTTGGTGGTCGTGCAAGCATGCTAAGTTGTGAATCTTCACTTTAATTTCGTGGCGTGGTATATGTGGTGAGCGTATGTGCATAATCTTAGTTTTTGCCGCATTAATAACAAGTCCATTATCATGTTACCGTCTTGTTAATACGTCAAGCTCTTGTTGCATTATTTTTGTTGCTGTCTCAACGTCTTTGTGTGCAACAATAATGGCCGTATCGTCTGCGTAGGCGTACACGCAGAGAAAAAAAACGTTTATCGCCAGTTTGCTGCAAACGAACTTCGTTTGTCGTGTTTCAAATCATTTTTTGTAAACGTTTGAACAGTTGGCATAATAATGGTTAGTTGCGGGAAACACGTTATTTAGTTGCATGAAATTAATTTTGTTTGTCATAAACGGCAGTGCTTTTAAATTGCAGCAACCGAAAAATTTATTTTTTCGAACTGAAAACTTCGTTTGCATGAAAAGAAATTCTTTTGTTATAAGCGAGTAGTTCTCAACTGACAAAAAAAGTTGCTTGATTTCGGTGATGAAAAGCGTTTAATATTTGCCATCAACGAAAAGGAAGTATTTTAAGAGTGTGAAGAAACAGACACACAACTGTGAATCACAAGCGCAGTCACACAACTTCTACACAGCTCGCTTTCGTTGATGACAAATGTTAAATATTTGCCATAAACGAAAAAAACAAGAATGTGTTACAGCTTAAGTAAATAAAAAATTCATTCTAGACAATATCTCACTATAGCTCAATGGAAGCATGCTAGACTGGCACGCGGGAGACGTGGGTTCGATTCTTGGCTGTGTAAGTATCAAAAACGTTAATTTAATTATTGAAATTCTAATTCTGTTTCATTACCTGCTTGGTCAAAAGGAACCGTCAAAATAAGTTTTACTTAAAAAAAACATTGATTAAAAAAAAAAAAAATATTTAATGTTCCTGTTGGGGATTGAACCTAGGTCCATCGAGTTCCTAGACTCGACCGCCAGCACACTCGGCTAAACTTGAGCTTCTAAAACAATGATAAAATTTCATTAAGTTCGATGTTTTTTCGTTGCAAGCAAGAATATTTTTAAGTTGATGACAACTGAATATTCGTTTGCGGCAAATAAAGTTCGCAAACGAAGTATAGTTGGTGAATTTTTCAGTTGCGGTAAACGAAAAATTTCTTTGCGTGTATGTATTGCTGTTTTTAAGAGCTCTCAACATGCCGTTTGTGTAAATAATGTATAGAAGTGGACAAAGTTTGGAGCCTTGTGGCACGCCATGCTTTACTTCCACTTCTTCACTTAGGGTGTCTTTGATTTTTACAGTATATGACCGAAATTTAAGGTAGTTTTCAAGCCATTTGTAGCAGCTACCTCGCAAACCAGCATTTTCCAGAGCTTCTAGGAGCTTAACGTGCGAAAGTGTATCGAATGCCTTACTGAAGTCGACAAAAGTTACTACACTGTTAATTTTTTTGCACATGTTTTCATTCAGGTCATTCGCGAAATTGCCTAGCAGCTTGTTGATATTTCTGCCTTTTTGGAAGCCGTATTGTTTGCAGTTAATAATCTTATATTTTTCGACAAAACTTTTTAGTCTACGCGACACGATTTTCTCAAATAATTTTTCAATGAGCGGTAATATTGCGATAGGCCTATAATTCGCGGTTTCTGATTTCGCTCCACTTTTGTAAATAGGCCTGATAACCGATAATTTAAGCGATTGCGGTATTTTATTTTGTTCTATGCTCATAATTATAAGTTTTGTTATAACCGGTGCCATCACTAAAGCATTATTTTTGAGGTCTTTCGGTCGTATTAAATCGTATCCCGGACTTTTACTTGTGTTTAATGCGTTTAAAATATTGAAAACTTCAATTGCTTTAGCTTTTTCGAAAAAAAATTGAGTTGTTTTTCACTGCGGTGTTAGTTTGTAGAGTTTGGATACTGCACACATGAACGATTTTTTGTAAATTATCATTTAAACCTTTTGCAAATTTATTCGTTAGTGTTTGTATATTTTCATTTTTAAAATTTTTGACTATCATATCGTCCAGGCTTACACGCTTTTTGCCGATGATATCATTCACTATTTGCCATGTTTTTTTATATCATTTTTATTCTCATCAAATTGTTTTTTATAAAAATCATTTTTTGTGCATTGTAATTTTTTATTTAGGTTATTTCTAAAAATTTTATATTATTTTTCAATTTGCTTATCTTTTGGTTTTGCTACCCATTTTTTATAAAGTTTATCCCGTTTATCGCAGCATTTAAGTAAATAATCGTTTAGCCACGGATTTGGTTTTCTTTTTTTTTAAATTTTTGCATTTTTTTCACTACCACTTTATATGTTTTTAAAAATTTCACAAATTTTATTATAAACATTTTCGACATTTTCAGACTCTAAAGATTGTGCCCAGTTAGTGCCACAAATTTGTGCACTCACCTTGTAATCGCAGATTGCTATTGATGTTGTTGCTGTTGTTGTCGAAAGTGACGCCACATAGCAGAGAGTAGTGGTCAGATATTGTTGTTGTAATAAGACCTGCGTGTATGCTGCTATTTTTAGAGCGCACAAGCAGGTAGTCGATGTTGCTGCTTGTTTCTCTGCTTCCGTCTACCCGTGTGCTTTCGTTGTTTGCGCTCTCGATACCGTTTGATGCCAGCATCTCGAGTTTTCGCACTCTACGGTTGCGCTACAGCTGGTTTTGTTGATGTTTATATTAGTGTCGCCTACTATTATGATATGAGTTTTTCAATTCGTATTACTTATTGTTTGCTCTAATTCATTGATGTACGTATTAATATTTTGCGTTGGTGGTCTGTATATATTGCCAAAATCATGACCGGATTGTTTTTTATGACCATATTAACTGACAGTGCTTCGTATGAGACCGTTGTAGGGTGTATCGCGTGTGTATATTCCATATCATTTCTTATATACACAGCAATGCCGCCTCCTCTGCTGTTTACACGGTTAAAAAAATGTGCATTGAAGCCGTGAATATTAAATAAATTATTTTCATCAGCGCTGATTTTAGTTTCAACGAGAATGATTATTTTAACTAATGAAATTATATTATTTGTGGCTGCTAAAAATGCGTTAAAGTTTTTTCGTAGTGACCGAATATTTTAAAAAATGCACGATAAGTGATAACTTGCGAATGTTTTCGTGTCTATATCTCGATAATTAAAATATGTTTCGTTAGATATATTGTTCATTTTAAAAGAGTTTTTTTTTTATTATTGCTATTTATTATTAAAATTTTTGCACTTTTTGAATAACTATTAGTTTATAATATTGATGTCGCTTTCAATAGAGATTTGATGTGTTGTTGCCAATTAAGTTTTTTTGCAAGGATCCTACCATCACGTACCCAGACAAACTTCCAGTTCGCTGTTTTTGCTTCTGTTTTTGCTAGCCAAAGCAG
>OY282643.1:94508343-94522215 GCA_958299015.1 Tetanocera ferruginea
TGAGGTGATGGGTCCAGCGTCCCTTCGCCGATCTATCCCAACGTGTCTGCCACTGGAATATACTTCTCTCTCGCGCCAGTTTTTTACGAGAGGATGCGCTCTCGCTAACAGCTCCTGGTTGGGCCTCTTCCACGAAGAGGTCGATGGGGATCGAGCTAGCGAGCACTAGAGCTGCATCCTCAGACACTGTTCTGAAAGCTCAGCACACTCTAAGAGCGCCTAGTCTGTACACCGACTCTACTCCTCGACGGTAGGACGTCACCTTAATCGCTGCAGCCCAGACCGTTGAAGCGTACATCAAAATCGAACGCACGGCATTGAGAAGAAGTGGCCTGCGAGCTTGCTTTGGTCCTCGTGTATTTGGCAACATTCTTGCTAGCGCCAGGCATGAAGTGGCTGCTTTTCTGTGGGCATACTCTAGGTGCTGTTTGAAACAGAGTCGAGAGTCGATTAGTACACCGAGGTACTTAATAAAGGGTTTTGAGTATACCACCGTCCCGCGAACGTTTTTAACTGCGATTTCGGACTTTTTATGGCTACTTGTAAGCACCGCCTCCGTCTTATGTTCCGCTAAACTAAGCCCGGCTGACTTTAGCCAGTCGTAGATAGTGCTAATAGCAACACTACTAAGGGCCTCTACTTCTTCTAGGTGTTTAGCTGTAACAACAACCGCGAAATCATCCGTGAATCCGACGATCTTGACACCTATAGGTATCTCGAGCCTTAGAACACCATCATACATGACGTTCCACAGAAGGGGCCCTAGAACTGACCCCTCTGGAACGCCACCAGTGACATTGTACGTTCTTGCGCCGCTATTGGTTGAATATAGCAGTACTCTCTCATGGAAATAATTCGCAATAACTTTCGTGAGGTAGCTTGGGACTCTAAACTCCCTAAGAGCTTTCAAAATATTGCTCCAGTTAGCTGAGTTGAACGCATTGCGTACATCAAGCGTTGCTACAAGGCAATATTGTTTTGCACCATTCTTCCATCGAGTGCCTGCGATAGCTTCCTGCGCAGTTGTGGTGACAAGCTTTATGACATCTGTCGTTGAGTGCAGTTTCCGAAACCCAAATTGACGATTGGATAGCCCTCCGGCTATTTGAATTGCGTCTTCAATTCGGTTGCACAACAGTCGCTCAAAGATTTTCCCTAATGTATCAAGCAGACAAATTGGTCTGTAGCTTGAGGGATCTTCTGTGGAGGCACTGCCTTTTGGTATGAGCACTAGTCTCTGGGCCTTCCACTGAGCTGGAAATATTCCTTCCCTTAGACAGGCGTTGAAGAGCTCGACAAATGTCTGAGGTTGCTCTAAGATGGCGAGTTTTAACGCACGGTTAGGAATACTATCTGGCCCTGGTGACTTATCGTTCTTCACGGATTTGGCAATTGTCACCACCTCGTCAGTGCTTACTCTTACTATTTGATTCAGATCGTCTTCATCTGCACCGTGGGGCAAAACTGCTGGTTGTGGCGGGAAGAGAGTCCTTACAACGTTACCAAGCAGGTGTGGGTCCGTAGGAGTGGGCTGTCTAAACCCCTTCAGCTTTTTTGTTACTATCTTGTAGGCGGTTCCCCATGGGCTAGCTTCTGCCTCATCACATAGCTGCAGAAAGCACTCGCGCTTGCTCCTATTTATAGCTTTTTTCAAAGATTTTTTGGATACACGGTAGGATTCGCGAAGAAATTCGAATCTGTTGGTACCTCTTGAGCGGTAGTATCTTCTTCTAGCTTGAATGCATTCTCTACGTGCTTCTGCGATTTCTGGGGACCATCAGTAATTTGGGCTGCATTGTCGTTTGCTTGGTCTTCTTAGGAGCAGTGCCGTAGGGGTGTATGTCGGCCATCATAACTCTGAAGATGTCTTCGTCTAGCGAATCTGCTTTACAAGCAGATCTGTTTTCGGTACTATTCCTTCGACTACGATGTTGTCTACTTAACGTGTGTGTAATGGCTGGTGGTCACAGTCTGAATACCAAGCTCACTACTAGCGAAGGTCAGATCAATTAAGGAGCTACCTACTGCACTACTGAATGTGTGCTGCAATCCGGTATTGAGCAGCACCACGTCAAGTGATGCGAACGCCTCGAGAAGTATGAAGCCTTTTTGGCTTGTACGTTGACTGCCCCATTCTGCAGCCCAAGCGTTAATGTTGCCAGCTATTAGAAATGGCTTAGTCTCTTGTACGTCCTTAGCTATGGCATCTATGGTCTCGCCAAACTCATCAACTGACAAACTTGGGGCAATTTAGCAGCTCACAATTTGAACACCCTCTACCTCGACTCGAACAAAGCCGTTTGCACGTGTACGAAGGTGTGTACGGAGAGGATCCTTACCGCACGAACATATAGCAGCTTTGCCAGTATTTTCTGAGGCCCAAACTTCTGGGTTTTTGCAGGCATACGGTTCGTTTGGACTGATGGCTTTATTTTTTTTATTTTTAGCAGTTGAACTTTTTCTACAACATTTGCTCACCGAAAATTCATTTAGGCACGACAAATAACAAACAACAATAACGAACTTCTTCGAAAAATTATAAGTTTAACATTATTTAAGTAAAGTAAAACGCAGATAAAACGAAGTATCTTGTGTCAACAAACAAACAGTTCCAGCGTCTTGGAAACCACGTCACTGTTGACAACACCTCCTTTGAGGTAGTGAAGGACTTTGTTTACCTGGGATCCAGCATTAACTCTACCAACGATATCAGTATTGAGTTTAAACGAAGGATAACTCTTGCCAACAGGTGTTACTTTGGGCTCAGTAGGCAATTGAGAAGCAGAGCTCTTTCTCGACGAACAAAACTGACGCTCTATAAGTCAATAATCATGCCCGTCCTACTATACGCATCACAAACCTGGACGTTGAGCAGCTCTGATGAAAGGACTTTGGGAGCGTTCGAGAGAAAAATCTTTCGCAAGATCTATGGTTCAATCTGCGTCAATGGCGAGTACCGAATACGATGGAACCACGAGTTGTATGAGCTATATGCCGACATCGATATAGTCAAGCGTATTAAAATAGAGCGGCTTCGCTGGCTAGGTCATGTCGAGAGAATGAACGACGAAGCTCCAGCGAAAAAAATATTGGATTCGGTACCCAGCGGTGGCCAACGCAGACGAGGAAGACCGCATCTCCGTTGGAAAGACCAGGCATTGGATAACCTGACAACGCAAGGAATTTCCAACTGGCGCCAGCAAGCGCACGACAAAAGACGCTGGCGAAAATTCTTAGACGAGGCCAAAACCGACCAACGGTTGTAAGAGCCATCTAAGTAAGTAAGTACGTGTCTTTCGGTCAGTGGGAACCGGAATATTTTTTACAGCCGCAGTTTTTTGGACAAAGCCATTTTTGGATAAAGCCATCATTATTGAACCATTTTCAAGAAAATTTATTTCATCCATTTTCGGATGCTATTTGAAAAAGTAATTTCAGTTTTCGGATGCCTTCGCCTTCATCTTTTGAAGGAAATGTAATGTCATCCATATAAATGACAATAGTTCCATCTTGTATTAAATTTCGTTCCACAGCGAACATATAACTCGAAAATGACGTTATATTGCAGCAGACCTGGGAAAAATTTTACATTACCATTAAATTAATAAAAATTTAATTTAATGTAAAAATTGTTTCACTACCGTTAACTACAACAATTTCAATGCATTGTTTTTTACATTAAATTAATTTCTTACCAAATATTGCATTAATTTTTCATTACCATTAAATTTTATGGCAAATAATGCATTGATTTTACATTATCATTAAAACGCATTGTGAATAATGCATTATTATTGCATTATCATTAACATCCTATCAAACCAATTGTGATGGAAGGTATTTTAACTTTTATGGGTTCCATGCAACATTTGGACAAAGTTGGATGATTCTATGGCCAATCAGATGCAGTGGGATTATCTGAGGTCACAGGTGGGTCATTGGCACTTTTATGGATTCCATGGAACATTTGGACCAAAATGTATGATTCTATGGCCAATCGGATGCAGTGGGATTATCTGAGGTCACAGGTGGGTCATTGGCACTTTTATGAATTCCATAGAACATTTGGACCAAAATGGATGATTCTATGGCCAATCGGATGCAGTGGGATTATTTGAGGTCACAGACGGGTCATTGGCACTTTTATGGGTTCCATGCAATATTTGGACAAAGTTGGATGATTCTATGGCCAATCGGATGCAGTGGGATTATCTGAGGTTACAGGTGGGTCATTGGCACTTTTATGGATTCCATAGAGCGTTTGTGACCTCAGATAATTCCACTGCATCCGATTGGCCATAGAATCATACATTATATTTATCGTTAATTTATAGCATGTAACGTCTTTGAAGATCAGTTCGCATTTTACCTCTGTAATCGTGTTTACATTCTCTCTCTCCATCTTTATCTGTCTATCGACAACCACTGTATTGCTTTTGCATTCGAATGCACGATGACCTGTTGGTTGCATTAAAAGCACCGCTGTTCTCGATGTTGTGGACAATTCCTCGATAGATGCGACTGACGCGATTGACTTCCGCATTTAAAACATCTTCTTAAACTTATTTGCTGCAAAACGGGCTGACTTTTACTGGACGAGGGTTGTTGACAGTTTAATCTGTTTTGTGACTCATAAACCTTTATTTGCTTCTTTAAGTCCCTCACTGATCTTGAATGATACAGAACAGTTTTGTTAGACCTTGAGTCTGGAGTACCCTTAGAAAAATATTCGATTAAGTCATCAATATCAATTGGCTTAACAATTTCCATCAATTAATACAAATATTCGCGCAGTTTTGTTTTGCTGTTTGCGTCGAATTCGAAGTCGACGATGAACTTCTGCCGAAGATAAGTTAGTTCCAAATTCGTCTTATAATGATTTCTTCATAGATACCCAGTTGCGAATACCCGACTGACTTCGAATGAATTCGCTGCTCCCACCAATAACTGTTTTGCATAAATAAATTTCTGTAAATCATTCCAAATTACAATCAACGCACTGTCCTCGAACTCAGTTACCCATTTATTGATATCAGGTGAATTCGTTCTCGAATATGACGACACACTATCTTTAATAGCATTCAAAGTAAAATTTGTTTGTTCAGCGACCATTTCACGCAAAGGACCTGTTGCAACATCTCCATATTCAGAACGGGAGGAATCAATTTCACTCGATTCTACTGCGGTTAAGCCGAAGTGAGAAAGAAGTCTGTCTTGTAAAACTGTTTTGAGTCCACTCGAATCTAAACGCAACTCCTTTAATTTTGCTCGTAATTGGTCAACTGTCAAAGCTAAAATAGTATGTGTCTCCATGTCTAATGTCTTTACAATAGATTAATAAATAACAATATAAAGTAAAGTACAATAAAATTACACTGGTTTACAGCCAATATGTACTTTGAATGCCACTATTCTTTTCTCATGTAAAATCGGTCGCTAATTCCGAAAAAAAAATTGTTTTTTTTCTGTCACTCCGTTTTCGAGATATTGCCCACTGTAGGGTTTTCAACGAAAAAAAAAAGTTGGTTCCATTTAATTGCATATATCTCCAGAACCAACAACAGTAATAAAATAAATGATATATCAAATAAAAGCTAATAAAATTTCTTACAAACAATTCAAACATCATTTTTTGGTCGAGTTGTTAGTTTTGGCGGAATAAATTCAAATTTTGGGGGATTTTTTTCAAGCTATTGTTGAAGAAAATCTATTGAGAAATGAAAAAGTTGTGTTCAATGGAACGAAAGAACCCAAATGGTGTGATTATCAATTTATGCATTTGGACTTATTTTATTGCCCCAAAATCTTTGGTACCGATTCTCAATTACTTTCATCTGTTGGTGGAATCTTTCCCCATGTTCGTCGCTCTCGTCACCGAAATTCTTCGCTTTCTTTGTCTAACACCTTGACAGTGTTTTTCATAAGTCCAAGTTTGATGTGCAACGGTGGGAGAATTATGTTTTCCTTTTTGACGAGTGGAACGTTTTTGACGTTGCTCTCTCCAACTTTCGACTCAATTCTTTCTGGCCAGTCCTTATTGTAATAGTGGTGTTCACGTGCTCAACTATCCCACTTGCATAGAAAACAGCAGTACTTTGTGTAGCCACTCTGTAAACCACAAAGCATAACAACGACTTTGAGATCAGAACATATTTTCCAGTCGTGTTGTTCATATTTAATACATGTCAATAGCTTCGCTATTGTTTCGTACGTTTCCTTTGTGTTGACTGCATGTGCGATCGGAATCGATGGCTTTTTGTTTCCTATATGAAGTAATACCGCCTTCAAGCTCACTTTGCTGCCATCAATAAAAAAACGCCACTCTTTGGGAATGTACGGCTGACCAAAGGTATTAAATAAGCCAGGAATGTCTACGCAATAGCAGATATTGTCATTCTTAGTAATGTGTATAGCAAACGGTTTTTCACGATTTCTGTAGTATGTCACCTTAACATCGGGTCTCAAAAAGTTGAATTGTTGCAAACGAGAACCATGCAATTCCGATTTTTCCTTTGACAGTTCCATATCTCTTATCCAATCATTCAGCTGCGCTTGCGATAAAAGGTGAGTTGTGTTTTCAGTTGTAATAGTACTACCACCTGTGGTTCCTTCCGACTCCATTGAATCTACGGATTTTCGATTGTTTTCGCGTGTTGAATCGGGACAAGTAGGATATGGAACATCGTCAGAATGAGATACTGGCAATGAAACATTCGGGACAGTGGCGTATATCACTCGTTTGTGTTTTCCAACACCAGTCACTTTGGCCAGACAAAAATAGCAATCGTTTAGGTGGCAAAACGGTTGTCTCCAGATCATCGGAACATCGAATTTCATGTATCGTTTTTTACCCGAGCTCCATTCCGACAATATTAATTTGCACGATTGACACAAAATACTTGGCGTCCATGATTCACCAATGTTCTCAGCCGCAATACCAAAATAATGTAGATATGACATTTGGAGTAAATTCGTAAAATTGACTCGTTTCTTGTCGAAAGTAAATTCACCGCACACGTAGCAGAAAATATCTGGGTAGTTTTTACACTGGAATTCTCGCAGTCTTTTACTCATTTTATTTTGAAGTATATCTTATTTTTTCCTTTCGTTACAAATTGTGCGTCCCTTTGTTTGCCACGTTTTTTAGTATAATGCATGAATGTTTCTGCTTTTATGCATACCGAAAGTGCTGCAGGTACAATAAAGGTAGGTAGGTCCACGACTCAGAGCGCGACTGCCGAAACTGTCAAAAAAACACAAAATAAGTATTCACATGGCATAATAAAAACAGGTAGGCTCTCTGTCTCATAAGTGTCGAAATCAGACGTTTTGCTGTGACGGTTTCGACGGTTGCACTCTCAGTTGTGAGACTACCTGTTTTTATTGTAGCGTGTTTGCTCTTATCTTTTCTTTCGCAAAACTCTTGACTTGATTCCTATGAACAATAAAAATGAAAAATAAAAAATTATAGTACAATAACCCAATTTATTTATATGACAATAAAATTTGTAAAAAAAACATAACTTGGGTGCTTTCGTTCCATTAAACACAACTTTTTCATTTCTCAATAGATTTTCTTCAAGAATAGCTTATTTTTTTTTTGGAAAAATTCAGGCTTTTAGTAAAAAAATATTTTGATTTCTTAACGAAATTTGCAACTATTTTGTCTTTTTTTCGAAATTTTTCTAAAAAATAAAAAAAATCCCCGATATTTGAATTAATTCCGCCAAAACTAATAGGTGAACCAAAAAATGATGTGGGCATTGTTTGTAAGAAATTTTATTAGCTTTTATTTGATATATCATTTGTTTGATCACTGCTGTTGGTTCAGGAGATATATGCATTTAAGTGGAACCAACTTTTTTTTTTCGTTGAAAACCCTACAGTGGGCAATATCTCGAAAACGGAGTGAAAGAAAAAAAAAATTTTTTTTTTCGGAATCTGCGACCGATTTTACATGAGAATAGTGGAATAGTGGCATTCAAAGTACAAACAACTTTTCGTTATTTGTAAACCAGTGTTATGATTAAAAAGAAAATAATGTGTAATATATCAAGGTAAGTATAATAAATTTCAGGTTAGTCTATTTTTATTTCAAATGATATATAAAAAATAATTATTTAAAGATTAATTTAAATGAATTAAGTTCAGTTCAGTCTGAAAGATTTTAATAAAATAATAAGTGTTCTAATTAATTGTTAATTGTTGGATTGTTTAAAAATGTTTAGCTTGGTATGTTAATAATAATCTCTCTTAATTTAAACTTAAATGTTCTGATAAATTTTCAATGCAAAAACCAGTTTCAATTCCAATTAATTTAGCTCGTGCTCAGCTCCTTAAAATAATCTTTTTTTTTTTACCTTATCCTTTTAATTTCTCAAAATTCAAGCTCCAAAATATCTGTTACGTTTTTCGTTGCAATTAGGTTCTTTGTATCTGCTTCCTCTTCTTCTTGATTTAATTTCTTGGCTTGGTTTAACGACCGGTTTGAGCCCCCATGTAGGATTCAAAAGAAAGTTGGTTTCATTCAAGTTTGCTTTATTCAGTTTTATAATTTGCATTTATTTAAATTTGGTCTTTCCTTTTCGACAATTTTTTCCAAACTAAACTTATTCTATATTAGGGCGGGTCAAATTGTTCGGATGAGAAAAAACGAAGAATGCGTTTAGCAGAATCGTAAACTATGATGAGTTCTGAGAACATTTTACCAATAAAAACTAGGTCTAAAATCAATCCCAATATCGCGCAAATCGTGATCAAATTTTGGGTATGGAATTAAAAATATAATCAAGTTTTATATAAAACATACGATCGAAAAGTTAAAAAAAGGCAGCGTGTATCATTGATTTTGGGCATGTTGAAAAGGAAATTTTGCCAGCTCTCCGAATCTGAATTGATATTTCATTACACTCCTCTCATTTTAGTATTTAAATAGTAAACAAAATTGGAAGTAATAACCACTTATTGCAAAACTGACCACATTTTTAATAAAATAAATACAACTTAATAGTTAATAGAAAGCTTTTGTTTTGTTGACAGCCTATAGTTTATCGATCGCATTCATAAAACATCGTGTTGTCAGAATTCTCCTCGTGATATAGTTAATGTAGTGAATAATTGTTTAATCATCTGCAAAATCCACTGATTCTTCTGTTTTGGAAATGGACGTTTCATTTAAAATCTCAGAGTCAAGTTATTTGCTATAACAAAACATCAGTGATTTCGGTTCTCCAAGCGAAGAGAGAAAATGATAAATACTTTTCTTATTCAATTTTTACCAAACTTAATATAAAAATTATTACTTCATAAAGTGTCGCAAAAAAATTAATTCCTTAGTCAATAATTATAAGAACAAAATCAAATATAAATCTAGACCCAATGTAATTGCCCCTTTCTTTAAAACAATAAATGAGCTTTTTATATCGGAAAATGCCAATGCATTACAACAACGCCTTGCAGTTTTGGGTTGATCCCGAATCATCTTCAACAGTTCATGATTGATCAGCAATCAAAAAGAAAGCATACTATATTAGATGACAGATGGAGATCAACAATCAACACAGCCATCAACTACTCATGATCTGAGTTTACAATTGGAATACCAACAACCACACGCCATGTCACATTGAAGAAGGGCGCCCATTCCACGCATAACGCAATACTTTCTTCAAAAATTGACCTCATGGCTTTCGATTTCTTTTATTTTTGGGCTTATATATTTTGGGCTTTTTGGACTTTAAATTTTTTCCAGAAAGTTCTTTCCAATACCTTTCCAACTGTACGTTAATTATAAATTGGACGAAAATTGGATAAAAACTGACGTAGAAACAATTAATTGAAAATTTCCCGATTCTGGCGATTTCGGACCATTTGCAGAATTGAGATTTCAATTTTGCCATGATGTTCGATAGATTTGGCGTATCGGATAGAGCCGCATCTTTTTTGGCTACAGCTCTTTTAAAAGGCATTGGCTTCAGAGATGTCCATGGCGATTATGTTTTCTGGGTTAAAGCCAAAGTAGCTCGGGAAGAAAAGAAATGTAGAGATTCAGTTTGTCGGAAACACCTCGGCGATGCCAACATAATTGCTTTTTCTTTTGACGGAATAAAATGAGGCCTTGTCGAGATTAGAAATGAATGGAAACTTTCACACTTGGTTGGGAAAAAAATCTCACTTAGTAGTTGTTCAAGAACCAGACACAAAATTGTCGGGACACTTAAATTTTAATGCTGAGGACTCTTGTACAAAGCAAAAACAACAACACGAGTTCTTTCATACAAGAAATGTATCTCTTGACGATTTGGTTGGAATTTGTTGAGATGGAGAAGTAAGCAATACTGGCACCGTAAACGGCGTTTTACGTAGGTTCGAAAATGCTCTAGGAAAACTATTACATTTTTTTGTGTGCTTGCTGCATTTTAATGAAATACCGTTTCGCCACTTGCTTGGTGCATTGGAAAAGTCGACTACAAGCGAACCCAGAACTGCTAGCGGAGATATGGCAAAATTGATTGAAACTTGTGAACAGTTACAGTAAAGATCATATAATATAAAGATGCGCCACGTAGAACATTAAAAAGTACTAAATATTTTTCAGATCAAAACATTAGCTTTTGTGAGTGCCAAACGAAAAAGCTTTAAATTCTTACTTGAGAGAAAAGTTTTCCAACTTTGAATGAACTTGCTCTCTGCAATGCTCTTTCACTCTTCTCATGCTGTGCGCTCCCCTTAACCATTGCACTAAGCATATAATAGATAGAGGACTCAAATCAAATAAAAATGTGTTTCTATCGAAATTGTATGACCCATTTTACATTGATCAAGACTCGAAATCAAGTCTGTGAGCTTGTAGGCAATTCGCCGCACTTCGGAAGCAACGGAAGGGAAAAAGAACATGGAAACTGTACCGTCAATTTGTTCGTGTTCGTTATGTTATTTTTTTGGTATTGTTATTATTTTATGTTTAACAATTCATTATTTGTTGTTTTTAAGCCACAACAATTGTTTTATTTGCTTCTATTTGCTGTTTTTATTTCATAGAAAGCAAACAAAGAAGAAATAAACTTGAACTCAAGTCTTGAACAATGTAAAAGGTTTCGTCAAATTCAAAGGAAAACGTCAAAAAAACTTGCTTTCAAGTCTTGATCAATGTAAAAGGGGTCTATGCAAGTGATCGTCAGTTTGTGTGTTGTTGTGGCTACCAGTGCATCATTTATTTTTGTTTTGCATCTGTCCCTTTCCCTTGCCGCAACCACCACGATAGCTACCATATATTTTGTTATTGTAGAGTTGTTGTTTCATGAAACCGGTTTTAGTTGTTGTTACACAAAATCAATGGATAATGAATGAAGCTGGTTTTTGAATTTTTGGTTTTTAAATAAAATTAAATTAAATTAAATTAAATTAAATTAAATTAAATTAAATTAAATTAAATTAAATTAAATTAAATTAAATTAAATTAAATAAAATTAAATTAAATTAAATTAAATTAAATTAAATTAAATTAAATTAAATTAAATTAAATTAAATTAAATTAAATTAAATTAAATTAAATTAAATTAAATTAAATTAAATTAAATTAAATTAAATTAAATTAAATTAAATTAAATTAAATTAAATTAAATTAAATTAAATTAAATTAAATTAAATTAAATTAAATTAAATTAAATTAAATTAAATTAAATTAAATTAAATTAAATTAAATTAAATTAAATTAAATTAAATTAAATTAAATTAAATTAAATTAAATTAAATTAAATTAAATTAAATTAAATTAAATTAAATTAAATTAAATTAAATTAAATTAAATTAAATTAAATTAAATTAAATTAAATTAAATTAAATTAAATTAAATTAAATTAAATTAAATTAAATTAAATTAAATTAAATTAAATTAAATTAAATTAAATTAAATTAAATTAAATTAAATTAAATTAAATTAAATTAAATTAAATTAAATTAAATTAAATTAAATTAAATTAAATTAAATTAAATTAAATTAAATTAAATTAAATTAAATTAAATTAAATTAAATTAAATTAAATTAAATTAAATTAAATTAAATTAAATTAAATTAAATTAAATTAAATTAAATTAAATTAAATTAAATTAAATTAAATTAAATTAAATTAAATTAAATTAAATTAAATTAAATTAAATTAAATTAAATTAAATTAAATTAAATTAAATTAATTAAATTAAATTAAATTAAATTAAATTAAATTAAATTAAATAAATTAAATTAAATTAAATTAAATTAAATTAAATTAAATTAAATTAAATTAAATTAAATTAAATTAAATTAAATTAAATTAAATTAAATTAAATTAAATTAAATTAAATTAAATTAAATTAAATTAATTAAATTAAATTAAATTAAATTAAATTAAATTAAATTAAATTAAATTAAATTAAATTAAATTAAATTAAATTAAATTAAATTAAATTAAATTAAATTAAATTAAATTAAATTAAATTAAATTAAATTAAATTAAATTAAATTAAATTAAATTAAATTAAATTAAATTAAATTAAATTAATTAAATTAAATTAAATTAAATTAAATTAAATAATTAAATTAAATTAAATTAAATTAAATTAATTAAATTAAATTAAATTAAATTAAATTAAATTAAATTAAATTAAATTAAATTAAATTAAATTAAATTAAATTAAATTAAATTAAATTAAATTAAATTAAATTAAATTAAATTAAATTAAATTAAATTAAATTAAATTAAATTAAATTAAATTAAATTAAATTAAATTAAATTAAATTAAATTAAATTAAATTAAATTAAATTAAATTAAATTAAATTAAATTAAATTAAATTAAATTAATTAAATTAAATTAAATTAAATTAAATTAAATTAAATTAAATTAAATTAATTAAATTAAATTAAATTAAATTAAATTAAATTAATATTAAATTAAATTAAATTAAATTAAATTAAATTAAATTAAATTAAATTATATTAAATTAAATTAAATTAAATTAAATTAAATTATATTAAATTAAATTAAATTAAATTAAATTAAATTAAATTAAATTAAATTAAATTAAATTAAATTAAATTAAATTAAATTAAATTAAATTAAATTAAATTAAATTAAATTAAATTAAATTAAATTAAATTAAATTAAATAAATTAAATTAAATTAAATTAAATTAAATTAAATTAAATTAAATTAAATTAAATTAAATTAAATTAAATTAAATTAAATTAAATTAAATTAAATTAAATTAAATTAAATTAAATTAAATTAAATTAAATTAAATTAAATTAAATTAAATTAAATTAAATTAAATTAATTAAATTAAATTAAATTAAATTAAATTAAATTAAATTAAATTAAATTAAATTAAATTAAATTAAATTAAATTAAATTAAATTAAATTAAATTAAATTAAATTAAATTAAATTAAATTAAATTAAATTAAATTAAATTAAATTAAATTAAATTAAATTAAATTAAATTAAATTAAATTAAATTAAATTAAATTAAATTAAATTAAATTAAATTAAATTGAATTAAATTAAATTAAATTAAATTAAATTAAATTAAATTAAATTAAATTAAATTAAATTAAATTAAATTAAATTAAATTAAATTAAATTAAATTAAATTAATTAAATTAAATTAAATTAATTTAAATTAAATTAAATTAAATGAAATTAAATTAAATTAAATTAAATTAAATTAAATTAAATTAAATTAAATTAAATTAAATTAAATTAAATTAAATTAATTAAATTAAATTAAATTAAATTAAATTAAATTAAATTAAATTAAATTAAATTAAATTAAATTAAATTAAATTAAATTAAATTAAATTAAATTAAATTAAATTAAATTAAATTAAATTCAAT